>JARJLG010000176.1:0-204789 GCA_029448575.1 Mycena maculata
ATCAGTGCCAACAGCAGACCTGAGGTAACAACCAAACAGGTGCCTTTCACACAAGTGTCGCGACTCTCCACAAACACGGCTTAAGTCCTTTAAAGCTTATATATGCCAACAAGACCACTTTATATTTGAACGATAACAACAAAGATAGTTATATAAACGTATCTCCGCGCTAGGCTCAGACCAGCACCAACACCGTTACCTTGGTGGGAGATGCAGTACTGAATCACGGGATCTGCTAGGCTTTATATACGATACAGGAATTTTAGATAGTAATGAGAAATGAGTCAAGATATAAGAGAGATTTGATGTACACGGAACTGCAGAGGTTTACCGCTGGTATTCATAGTACGAGGCCGAGACTAGTCATCTAGATTTGACCAGCTCGAACCCATACTAGGTATTTTGGTTTGTTCCTGAGGCCTGCCGGTCCTAACACGTATGCTAGCCGGACATGTGCCCCAACTGCTTGCCGTGCGACCACGTAGGTCGCGGCATATTTCTAGTTCTCTATTGGTCGATGCGACACTGCCGTCCAGCCATATCGACGCATCTCGCTCATTCCTTCAGTCCAAGCGCCTGTCATCGATTCTGATGACTATCTCGTTATGTGTGATTGCCGTTGCGACGCGTCTTTCCATGATCGACACTTGTCGCGATCATTTCCCGACGATCTCCGATGTCTCGGCTTTCTCGGTTTTCATGATTCTCACTCGAACTACTGTTCGCGAACCAAGTTATAGTTGTCACGACTAGACCCCATCCAGGGTCTAGTGTATATATATGACCTTCCATGCCCAATCTGTGGACTTCATGCATGTCTCTCAAGTTCAGGTGTTTTTGCCTCCTCGATACAGTGTCTAGCTTTTAATACAACCGACCCTTTGTGAAGTCAATTCAATACTATGAAGCCCACTGAGTCCCAGACACCGCACGCTAACCCCCAATGGTATAAGGATCAAACCGTATTGTATCTAGAAGACAATAGTCCTCTCGTGTCATGAACACCTAGCCAGCAGCTCGGAGCTCACTCTGACTCTACTTGTATATCACCGGATAGAGGCTCTAGTTGGCGACTAGAAGTGCAAAAATGCACAATTACACCGGCACGCAATTACGAGCCGTATCACAGCCGCCCCCCGACATGTTCCCGACACTCTTTCTGTATTCAAACCAACTATATGGGGACATCTTCCCAGAGTTCATATCACATATAAAGAGAGCTTTGTTTGAAAAATGGCCACAATGACCGAGAACAGGACCAGTGACGCCGCCACCGTCACCGACGGGCGCGCGTTGACAATGTAGAGAGTGTGTGATCAACGTCTGATCGGAGTTTCACCCTGGTTCCTTGATGTGACGATTGTGTGACCAACTAGCTATACGGTGCTACAGGTAGCTAACAGAGCCCTTCCTGGGGATCCTGAACAGGGCCTGAATCATTGGAACACATTGCTTTGGAATGCACAGCACCAAGCCAAAAATTGATATGGGAACTGACAGAACATCTTTGGCGCATGAAACATGATAGATGGCCAACTCTGAACTGGAGCCTGACTTTGGACTGTAATCTTGTGAAATTTAAATCTGCCAGAGGACGTGTAGTGCCTGAAAAGTGGCGACTCTTTGCTATCTCAATCTTGGTTGCTTGGCATCTGATATGGAGCTTACGTGTAAACCAAGTAATTAAAAACCCTGGTATGACACCCAGTGTTATGAGCATTCACAACTAATGGTTAAGCGATATCAATGCAGCTTTACAACACGACCGAATTCTCATGGACAACATTAAATTTGGGTCACTCGCACTGAACAACCAATTAGTCCTAAACACCTGGAGTGGCCTGCTCATGGATGAGGACTCGTTGCCAGATAACTGGACATGCACAGAGGGGGTTTTAGTGGGTATGCGGCCAATGAATGATAAACATGGAATAGGATGATCTTTTCAGCCAAAGTCCCACACTACGGTTTATATTGTACATAACAGCATTTCCTCTTAGACACCTTCACTGGCAACGACTGGCTCAAAACCAGCAACACAAGCAGATGAGCTTGGAATGCTTCTGCAGACTTTGTTTCATTATCCCAGACGCTCAAAAAAAAAAAAAAAAAAAAAAAAAAGTATGGGCTGCAGAAAGGAAATGGCTGGAAAGTGACGGTGAAAGGGACTCAGAGGAAGAAAACACATGGAGAGAACACGTGGTACAAAAGGAAAAGGGCTGAAAGCAAACAAAGAGGGCACAATACTCCAGATACTGATACTGAATATTATGTAATATTTCACGTGACCTTGACACATTGATTCTGACTCATTCACTTTCCGCCTTAAACGTAAGCACCCGATCGGGTAATTTGATTGCGGCACTCTTTCGGCAGCATTTTGTGGCATGTTTCAGCACCTCACTCATGAAGTTGAAGTTGACTCTAATAATGATAGTAATACTCATAGTAAAGACCCAATGAAAAATGCACTTACCACATCTCTACTGGGTTTTTCATATAGATACCTGAGGCAAACCTCTAACTCTAACCTTAACCAGTGTGGCAGGATGGCACGGTGGATACCCGGAGTTAGGGCGTGCTGTGCTTGCCCTAACTCCTCCACGCCCTAACTCCGGCTAACTCCTTGACAGCGGGGCATCCGCATCTTTGATATCAAGCCTGGATGCGCGACAGTCAGCGAAAAGCCAAAAACGAAAAGCCAAAAAAAGGTGCTAGGTACCAGATTCAAACTTGCAACCGCCGGTAATACATGAGCACTCTAACCAACTGAGCCAGGCCAACATTTCCAGGTAGTCAAATTGCGCCAACCTTGTCAGTTTCCCAGCAGATGGAAGAGGCGGAGCTTGAATACGCCGAAATGTGCCGCCATCAAATTGCCCGATTGGGTGCTTACGTTTAAGGCAGAAACTCAGGAGTGTTGATTCTGAGCTGAAACTTCCAACAACAAGATCCTCAGCTGGTTGCTTTGCCTCAGAAACAGTCATTGGCAAAGCCAAGGTATTTATACATCACATCAGGCCTTTCTGGAGAGTAAGTCACAGGTTTGTTATCCTGTGACACCCATATAAAATCAATAATTTTAGATAGGGGCTTGATACTCTGGGAGTGCTACAGACTTGAAAAAAATGGCCAGGACTTTCAAGGGCACACAATATGGCAATTTGAATTCCCTTGGATCCATTTTCATGTTCCACAGGGTTCACTTATTTTTCTGTTGGCAGAATCCCAACAGAAAGGTACTGAATAATGTATCAGTGTTGTCTCGGATCACTGCAGGCTTAAAAAACACGGATTACATGAGAGGAAGCAACATTTCATTGTTGGAAAGGTTTGGCAAAGCTCCCAAGTTCAATTTGCATTGACATTATAAGTGTGAATCTCAGATGGTTACAGTGATGCTGCAGGCAGGGAAAAAAAAACTTTCTGCATCCAAAGGTCATGGATTTCCAAGAACCCACTGTTGCCTTCAAGTTCATTCAGTGATACTTTGAGGGTAGAGCAGCATTGATTTATTTAGTCCACACAGCCCAAGGAACTTGATTTGAAAGCACCACAGGCTGGAAGAAATTGCTTACCACATTGGAAATGGTCTGTTTTGAATACTGAGATTCTAATCCATCCTGCTTGTAAGGTAAACAAGCTATGAGAAGGTGATATAGATGATATATCCAGGAAATTGGCCTGGGATCCAGAAAACCCAGGAAGTGTGCAGGGACAGTCACTGTGTTCAACAGGTCTCTAGACTCATATGGTGGCTAGGGGCCTCACGAGCGTCTAACCGACCATTGCCGGCGAGGCACAGTGTAGGTGCCTAGACAGATAGTGACTAGTTGTTGCTTGGGGGACAAAGAATAATTTTAACCCTGGAATCAGTTAATTACAACTACTAGTACATAGTTTTGTACGTAGAATGAAAGCTGGGACTGAGCCAAACTTCGAAATATCAACCACGCCCCTGTGAAACTGTTTGGTATGGTTGGTGAAAGTGGCTGTGCACCTAGCCCCGGCGGTGTTTAGGCGCTCGTAGGCGCCTACAATCTCGGAGTCTAGGCGGCCATCGCACCGCCTCAACGGGCCTCAACCCGGCATGTGTCTAGGCACCTAGCAACCAGCAAGTCTAGGTCAATAATAGACCCCGACAAAGACATAGAACGGATATAGCCATCGGCTCAATGCACCTCGACTTCAGCAGGTCTAGGGGCTGGTTGAACGCAGTGAGTAGATAGGGTTGACAAATGAGGACTGGATCCGATACTCCAGAATAATTTGGAACATAATGAAAAGACAGTGAGGTGAAAAGGAAAGAAAAGCCAAAATAAGAGAGCAGCAAGGATTGAACTCAAGGAAGAAAGAAAGCACAGATAGTAACCAACTGAGCCAAACCGAAGGCATCTGAAGTCACCCAACTCAGCAGCTACCTGCATAGGGCATTTTTATTTTTATTTTTGGCCACAGACATCAGTATTGGGCCATGAAGAGAAAGTCAAGGAGAAAGAATGGACACGTGCAGAAGCACGTGCTGCAAAAGGAAAACAGCTGAAAAGTAAGGAAGAGATTCAGAATGAAGAAAGTTGAGGAGAAAAGGACACGTGGAGAGGAGAACACATTCTGCAGAAGGAAAAGGACTGAAGACTCAGAAGAGGGCCCGATACTGATGTCTGTGGTCAAAAAATAAAGATAATAAGAAATATTCCAGGTGCGGGTAACTGCTGAGCTTCGGGTTGCTTTGCATTGATGGTTTGGCTCAGTTGGTTAGTGTATCCTATGTGTTTTTTCCTTCCTGAGTTCAATCCCTGCTGCTCCCTTATTTTGGCTTTTCTTTCTTTTTCACCTCACCGTCTCATCATTATCTTCCAAAATGCCCCGGAGTATTGGATCCAATCTCCCAAGTCCTCATTTTGACAACCCTATCCACTGTCCCTGTAAAGCATCCACACTTCCTGGGTTTTCTGGATCCTAGGCCAATTTTCTGGGTATATCATCTCTATTACCTTCTCATAGCTTATTTACCCTACAGGTGGGATTAATTAGAATCTCGGTATTCAAAACTGACCATTCCAATGTGGTAAGAAAAAAATTTCAGCCTGCGGTGCTTTCAAACCAAGTTCCTTGTGGGCTAAATAAATCAATGCTGCTCTACCTTCAAAGTATCACTGAAGAAACTCGAAGGCAACAGTGGGTTCTTGGAAATCCATGCCATTTGTATACAGAAAGCTTTTTTTTTTACCCTGCCTGTGGCACCACCAGAACCATCTAAGATTCACACTTATGTTGTCAATGCAAACTGAACTTGGGAGTTCTGGCAAACCTTTCCACCAAAGAAATGTTGCTTGACCTTTTAGGGTTTCCTCTCATGTAATCCTCATTTTTTTAGGCCTGCAGCACTCCCAGACAACACTGATACATCATTCAGTACTTTTTGTTGGGATTCTGCCAACAGAAAAATAAATGAACCCTGTGGAACATGAAAATGGATCCAAGGGAATTCAAATTACCATATTTTGGCTCCTTGAAAGTCCTGGCCATTTTTTTCAAGTCTGTAGCACTCCCAGAGTATCAAGCCCCTATCTAAGATTATTGATTATATATAGGTGTCACAACATAACAAACCTGTGACTTACTGGCAAGAATGGCCTGATATTATGTATGGACACCTTGGCTGTTTGCCAATAATTGTTTCTGAGGCAAAGCAACCAGCTGAGCATCTTTGTTATTGGATGTTTTGGCTCAGAATCGACGCGTCAAGATCACGTGGAATATTACATAATATTTAGTATCACTATCACTATCTGCCACGAGTATCGCACCCAGAAGGAAGTCGAGGAGAAAAAACACGTGGAGAGAAGAACACGTGCTGCAGAAGGAAAAGGGCTGAAAGCAAGGAAGAAAGTCAAGGATAAAAAAGCACGTGGAGAGGAGAACACGTGCTGCAGAAGGAAAAGGCATCACCAAAAGCGCGGCAACCTTGAAAGGCCCCTACAAGACCCTTGGGAGGCATCCCAGGGCTTACAAGGTCGTCCCAGACCTGTGCACGGCTTCCAAGGGGGTTACAGGGAGATTATGAAACTCATTAGGACTTCCAAGGCTGTCCAGGCCTCGAGTGGCTTGTAGGGCCTCAAGGCCCTCTCAAGGGTGTCCCAGGGCTCCATTCCCATCCCATGTATCTTATATCGTTGATAAGCATGCAAATTGCCAACGCGTGAAATTTATCAATTTTTGCGTTCTTGTTATACTTACCAAAGTATAACAAGTGTTTATTAGATATCTTGCCCATTAAGAGCCATAGTGAGGTCCGTACTGTTGGCTAAAGGAGCATCGAAGTAAGGTACACCGTAAAGACCTATTAAGTCACCGATACCACGACGGTCAACGACTTATTAGGCTATGGTGGACTTTCTCGAAAGTACAGGTCCAACCATTCGAACGAATTGGGACGTGTATTGTGCGCCATATATCAAGGACATAACACACATTATCCATTCAGACCATAAACACGTCGAGGACGCGTCAGGGGAACATTGGGGATCGCGTTTGTAGGGAAAACCTGTCAAGTGAGGCGTTCGGGCCGGATATCCGGAGATAGCCGACAGATTAGATACCGGAATTCTCCGTATCAACGCTTTGACTGCGGGGCATATTGGGTGATAAAGGCGTCATCAGGCAAGAGATACAGGACAACCAGTCTAGTAACGACCATTGGTCTAAGCTGGTTGGCCCGGGCAATCTCTACCACAATTTATCCGGACAAACCATGCTTGGCACATCCAAAGATATCAAGACCATCAAGATATGATGGCAACAACCTAAAACAGAAAGATAGATGTCTAGCTCTCGGGATAGAGCTCTTATTTAACCGTTCATCCGCGCCTCATGATGCATGGGAATTTAAATAGCTGGGTCCGTTTATCCGTATATACCAGAATGAGCTGATTGTATTATTTATTCTTTTATCATGTGATGTATAATTCTTGTATAAATACAGGCGGGTTTCGAGTGGAAAGCCAGTGAATCCACCCCTTCTTTGCTAGACGTATGCAGCATTGCTGGTATTGTCGCCTGAGGAAGTCTTGTATTCATTCGGGGTACCATTAGGAACTTGTTTGTTCTTTCTGTTATTCTCGGTCAATATATTGTTGGTTGTTGGATCATATCTGTTTAAAGTGCCAGAACCTTAAGGAAACCAGAATCGTATCGGGTCATATCGGGTCATATCAGGTTTCATAAGGATAACAGGCAAACGGATTGGTAGAACACGGAACATTATAAGGAATATCGAGAACACTGAACGGATAACAAAGTCTTAGGACCTACTCCACCACCTTTGTTGCATAAAAACCCTCTTGGCTATCTCTAGATCTCTTCAGAGTCACTAGATCGGCTATTTGGATTGTTACCAATATTTTCTCGAAAGTAACTATTACATAGTTTTAGCCCAACCATTAACCTAATACTTGGTTAGACCCCGTACTCACACGTTTATTGTTTGGATCAGTGTGTTTGAAGTGGTTTAGTGTATTTTGGTGCTCAAAGCATTGATATACATTGACTCCTTTTCACCCTTATTCAGATAGTCAGCGTTTCATCGTACCCAAATAATCAGAAGCAATTTTATTTTTAAGTCCACAGAATATACAGGTCGAAGTACAGTACAATAACGGTCACTGAATTAAGAGATGTCAACGGAGGTCCGAAAGGAAACAGACGGAACGTACGCATGCGAGGTCTTCTAATGAGCAAAAGCACTGTTCGAAAGGAAACAAGTCAGTGGGGGGGAAGAGATCTGGGGACTGATGGAGCTCACTTTGATACAACAAGCGGCGATACGACATCTGTGTAAAGAAAAATGAGAGAGGATCACGTATGCGACGGCGAAGCTCAACTTCTACAGCAGCGGTAATACACATCTGAATGTGACGGTCAACGAAACGGAAAACACCACGGACAGAACACTCACTTGATTTTTACAAGCAGAAAATTTCTGTGCAGGAACGAGTCAGCGCAGCCAAACAAGACTGAGATGGGCATACCGCTCCAGGTGTTGCAATTGTGAGTCATTATCTGAAGTGGATAGAGATTAGCGGGGATCGCGAATCAAAAATGCGGTGTACCATCATTAAGCCTTCAGAGGGAGCGCTCAGCGGCGTCTGGGCGCACAATCAATCGTGGTGTCAAAGCACAGAGCGCGGAAGACATACCACGCTCATATCAATATAAAAAAGGGTTGCAGTGTTAGCAATAAAGTCTGGACGAATGTTAGCGTCAATGCTAACAAGACACGTGTATGACGTACCGGCGTTACAGACCAAACAAGTGTCTGTGAAAGAAAAACTGAGCCGTGAAATGGACAACAAGCAAAGAGGACATACATCAAGTTGGAATTCGAGTAAAGCGAAGGCACGGAGCACCTGATATAGCTTCGTCAGTGATGAAGGAAAATAAGTCGAAACAGGACCAACCTAGGTGGCGGACTCGGAGGCACGTTGAGCGCGTTCTGCAGCACGCACAGCACGCTGCGCAAGGATGTCGTCGGCGGCGCTGGGGATGGGGACAGCGTCCTCGGCATCCGCTGAGGGGATGTCGGCGTCTCCGAAGACATTGCTGGGGAAGCGATTAGATAGGGAATCAACTGCGGATGGGCCTCACTCTTGATACCACTCCAGGGTCTCCAACGCCCATGGATCGTCCGGGAGGCCGGAGAACAGCTTCACGACGGCGTTGAACATCCTCTCGTAGTTGTATGCGCTGTCACGGACGTCCCACTGTTTCGTCGAGAGGATGGTCCGTGCCTGGAAGTGCTGGTTAATAAGGCCTTAGCGCGACAGGATATAGTACCTGGGCGCAGGCGTAGCCGACCATTTCCGGCTCGACCGAATACTTGGCGTGTACTCGCGCGTTGCAAACAGCGGGGATCCCCTTGTCGAGTCCGTTCAGTGCTGAGGTGGGCGCTGTCCAGATGTGCCTAAAAACCTGAGGGAAAAGCTAAGTGCAGGGAAGAAGCGAAGGGAAGGAACATACACGTAGCAAGAGGTGTCCTCGCAACAGCCCGTTGTCGAGGTCCTCCGGGTCATACGAGCCCTCGGCCCAAAAGAAAGACGGAAAGTCGGCTGCCGTAAGCTCCACGGTACCGGCGACAATGCGTTGAAGAAAGCTGGAAACAAATCACTGACTATATGCACATCAATCAAAGTGCACGTACGTGTTGGGGACTGGCGCGGGGTCTTGTTCTGGATCAGACCCGTTGGGCGGGAGGACACTGTTGACAGAGCAAGGCTTCGTTGATAGATAGATGTAAGAGGATCAACGCTTACCTGGGATTCGTATCAGAGACGACGGTGGCGGCGTGTTGTCCGGTGGTGGCGGTCTTGCGGGGAGCAGTCGGGATGACAAGTGGGGGCAGCTTGAGCCTATCAGCCCATCCTAGGATAAAATAGCGCAGGATAGGATGACTGAGGCCACGGTCGGACTTCTCTTCGGACTTGTGAACTGCAGGCAGCAGTGCTTGTCCCCTGGCGTCCGGCAGGACATAGTGTGTGCAATGTTTCAGGCCGCTGGTGTCCCCCGTGCGTGCGGTCGTCGCAGCACTGCGTAGCTAAAACATGTGTGTTACTCCATGTCCGAAAGAAATAAAAAGGTAGGATGTACCGTGGTGACAAGCTTGTCCCAATTTTCAGTATCATCCTCAGAGATCTGGAGAAATAGATGCTTGACGACATCGAGCATATCTTCTGTGTTGCGGAACATGGCGTTGAACGCGGCAACGCACGCATCCTGTCGCGCGTGCTCCCTGTGACTAAAGTCAGAGCTGAATACACAAAAAAGAAGGATAGACGCACGATGCTGGGATGCGAACTGTGTTGGATGCGTCCACTGCAGCAGGGGTACCCCAGCGGCGCTCGCAGCCGTACTGGAGCGCGTCGCCGATGTCCATGTAGGGGTTCACCGCACGCACGAAGAACTTGCCGATATCTTCAAGCTTTTCTGCCGTCGTTTTCGTCGCCCTAACAAGATGAGAGGAGCACAGTGGGTAGAAAGTGAAGGTGACCTACTTGGGAGAACGTCGACGTTTCTTCTTTGCGACCATCGCAGAGAAACTTGCAGTGAGCTCGTCCAGTTTGCGCTTCGTAGTCTCAGGGATTGGGATGGTATTGGTAGAGACAGTGGCACCAGAGGCAGTGGAAGGGGCAGTGGAGGAGGAAGAGGAAGCAGATGAGGAATTAACGGACATTAGTACTATGGTGATGGTGGTGGTAAGAAGAGAGAATGTGCACTTGGAGAGCCCCGCTTTAAAGCCATCGTCACACATCACGTGCAGAGGTCACACCGCGTTCCTTCGTCCGAAATATTCAAAAACTTCACCGTACAAGCCAGTAAAGGGCCAAGAAAATTTACAAAAAATACAAGGATGTACATGGCTATCTAGAGTTCGTCGTAACCAGCAGAATCAAGAAGTTGTTCGTCGTTCTGTCCATTCATCATTGCTTCTTCCTCCTCATCGGCCCCCTCCTCCTCTTCCTCATCTTCCGACCCAGATGACCCAGACTCCAAGTCTGAGTCACCATCGGCTTCCTCCTCATCCTCTGGTGCGTCGGGCCCATCCAGATCTTCACCTTCCCCGGCCGGCGGCTCATCGGTATCAATGTCCATCTCGTGCTCCTCGGCGGCAGCAGATTCCCTTGGCACCTCGTTCTGCGATGTCAGAGCTCAATGTCCCACAGCGGTGTCGAAGTAACGCATGAACAGGTCACGGTCAGCAAATCTGCGCAAGGAAGATAAGTTGTCTTTCCCGAGTGGTAGAATAAAAATACTCACGGATTCACATAGTAGTAGACGTAGTCCTGATCTTCTTCCTCTGCCCGGCGCGCGATGGACTTCGGAAGGAGCTCGGTTGTGCGTCCGTAATGGAAGGCGGGGATGATATGCGCCCCCCGGATAACTTCAGCCGGGTCCAAGAAACCGAATGTGCCGTCTTCTGCAGAATCTATAAATCCTAGACGGTGTAGCCGTTTCGCCTTCCATCCCGCTTTGTGCGTCAGATCGCGACCAAACCACCTTACCCAAAGGAACTCTATGCGCTGCGCTGCGCTGCGCTGCGCTTTGCGGTTATTGGAAGCCGGTCCGAGGTGACGAACTTCGGCGTGGAACACTCCGATGGCGCGTGCATACCAATACGGGTGAGGGTTGCGTTCATCGTCGTCTTCGTGGGACAGGACCATGATGTCTGAGTGTGTCCGGGGGTTGATGGAGTCGGAATTACGGAGACCATCGTAGGTCGTGAAGTTGACTCGCATGAGCTTGTGGGAATAGATTCGATCACGTTTGAAGGTCACTTTGAGGAGTTCTTCGGGTGAATAGTCCGTTTCATCCCCTTCGTACGCACGACCGAGCAAACGACTCAGAAGATGTGCTCGTAACTTGGGGAGGAAGTCCTGGTAAGACTCAGTTGATTGCAATACACTAAGAGTTGGATTTACCTCGACGGCAGGATCATCTGCTATTTTTGAGAGCGCGTTGAAGTCAAATACATTGAAACTGGTCCGTTTAGACTCCGAGATGTGGTGATGCGCACGTGGGAGTGTACGGGGCAGATCATCTTCGTCAGGACACAGATTCTTGGCCATTGAATTTCGAGCCGACGCTGCGGGCAGAGACTGAGAGTCGGTGGAGATAGTGGGGTGTTCGGCGGGGGGATCCTGTATATTTGCAGAAACTTGCACTGCATCAGCAGCCTTGGCATCCGCCATCCGCTGATTAGTTGCGCGGAGTATCCGCTGCTTCTGTTCATGGCCGGCGATTTGTGGGCTAATTTTGCGTTTATTCGTTCTTGCATAGAATCTCTTCACCAGATGATGTGCAAGCTCACCCTGAGTTTCTTTAGCATTGGACAGCAAGAATGAGAAATGAAGAAAAACATACCACTTGCGTCGAATATGAGTCAGTCGTACCGGTCGTAACTATGATGCCGGGATAATCACCCAATGAATGGTACTTATACGTTGCTGTATTCCAGTACTTCCGCTTCTTCGTGGTTGGCTGATTGGATGTCGAGCCGGCGACTGGCTTTTTTCTGTGCTGCCCGACGAGCCCGCTGCGCTGTTTCCCTCGGAAGCTCAAAGGTGACATATGCCTCACAAGTCGTTCGTATGAATCTCCGGGCCATTGCACCAAGTACCGTGGTGACGTGGGTGAAGCTCTGGACGGTCAACCCCGTGTGCATCCGCAATTTGGCATATGCATGCCAGGTAGCCAGGACAAACACGAGATCAAGGACGATCTCGTTGTGGCGATCTGGCAACAGGCCTTCCAGCACCGGTAGTAAACACTACACGATCTCAGCAATGTTCCAGATAACTTCAATGTATATGGCACTCACCTGTAGAATATCAAAATCCCGCGCCGCCAGCCTTTTCATGTCGGACACGTTGTTGTGGAAACGCCGGATGGTGCTGCGGCCAAAGGTTGGCACTTGGCGGAATCTGAAACTCAAGATATGTGTCAAGCTTTCTCTGAACGCAAGGAGCTTACCTCTCATCCAGCTTTCCGCTGGCATCAGCACTATGAGCTTGTAGGATACGCAGAACATGCGTGAAGAACGATTTTACAACACCGAGCTCGACTTCGTGCAGCAGATCGGGGACAAACATGGAGAATAGGTCAAATCCGTATTTAGCTAATTTTGAGAAGGTGTTCTATGTGATGCATGATTATTTCGGTTCAAATGAATCACGGAATACGAACTCACTCTGGTGGGGACCCAAGACTTTCCCGAATATCCATCCGCGTACAAGGTCGATCCTATCTCGCCACCGACTGGTATCCTGCCGAATATTCTGACGACGTTTCATGTCCGCCTTGGTTCCCATGTCGGGGATTTGATGCTTCTCAATGAAGCAGCGCGGACAGGGGCAGCCTCCAAAATATTTGATTGTTGCCAATAAAACTCTGAACGTCGTGAGCGGTCCAGCGTATCTAACAAAAAGAAAGCCCACTTTTCCGGGTAATCTGCGCCATATGTGAAGAACCGTGGAAAGATGCGACGCTCGATGCCATCATAGCACCGCACGACAAGTCCGTGAACGTATGCGTGAATGAACTCGGGTGTCAGCAACAAATCCCACATAGTGTGCATCAATTCCCGCTTCAGATGTGCAAGGACGTCCGCGGAGGGTGTGATGTTGAACAGACCACGGTAAACATCTTTGATAGAATCTGGCAACTGCAGGAACGTTCAGATCAATGATTTCGACAGTAAAAAGAGACACACCGACGGAATGTAAGCCTGGTGATACCCTGCATTCGATGTAGGTTTTGCTCGGATGTATTTAGATAAATTGCCGAAGAACGAGTACAACGGCCACAACGACGCGTCACCAAAATTGGCGAGATGTGTCGAATCCGACCAGAACATGTACGCCGCGATTATAGTTTCGAGGTGCGGCTCGGCGGTCTGGGGTAGCGCGTTGTGGGCCTGAAGCATGCGGGATGAAGTGTATACCTCCCCGTACACGGGCTGATGACCAGGGGGGAGCGGGGGGAGTCCGTTCTCGTCCAAAGGAAGCTCGGCATCATCGAGCGTTGCGTCCGGATCGTCTGGGTTGTGCTTGGGATCCCAGCGCATTTCAAAGGGCGTGGTGTGGAACTGCTCGAAGGCGGGACCAGTAAAAGCCTCCGTCATGACGTCAAGGAGTGGCCGGTACATGATCCCGGTTACTTCAAACTCTGCGGCCTCTTCCTCCTGCTTGCACACCTTCGGCGCGGGGAGCTTGAGTTTCACCGAGCCAACACTCCATTCCATCGGAGGTTGCCCGGGCAGAGCGTTCTTTGGCGCCGCCGCATCATCTAACCATTTATTCTCGCGCACGACACTGAATCCTTGAAGATGCTTTGGATCGAAATCCTCATGCAGGATTACATCGTTGACGAGAGAGTCCAGTTCGGCGTTGGACTTGATGTTCGATCCGAGGTGGAACCAGCCCATTAAGCGAGCGACGGTCGAGTTCAGGAAGGGGAACCAGGGGGGCGTTGATGCGTTGGTAGGATTCTCATTTGCTGTGAGGAGCTCAGAGGTTCGACACAAATCATCCAGGGACAATGAGTCCTCTGGGTCGCGACTCGGTCGGTTTGGGAAAACCTTGTACACACCGCGAGCATTGGGTTCTGTTTTGACCCACTGTCGAGGAGGGAGGTCCGCCGGGGGCGTTTCCGCGCGCTCAGGGGGTTCAGCAGGTGCTGGCGGGACCGGAGTCGGCGGATCCGGCACCTCGTCACGGTATCTCTCGGGAAGCCGACGTCGGCGACGGGGACGACCACCTGGGCCTGGTGACAGAGGAGTAGGCTCGCGCGGAGGGTCGACTGGCATCTACGTTTCCGCGAATTGGCTCACTTTTACATTTTTAGTCTGTGAATATTTTACCTCGTCGGTTTCGTGCCCGCTCGAAGAAGCGGATACGGCAGCAACATCTGCAAGTGCTATACGAGCAGTCTCCATTTCAACGGCCTGGGATGCCGCAGCTTGCAAATGCTGTTTTCTGCCCGAACATTTTCTCTTGTGTATTTTCAGTCCCGTGTTGCTGAAGTTGTCGTGGCAGAAGGGACAGACAGCCATGAGAGCCAAAAGAATAAATATAAAAGCAAGGCAGAGTGTAGCTTTGGATTTCATGTAGAAGAACGGCGAAGTCGCGTCGAGGATGGCGCGAGCAGTTTTTGTGTTGCGGTGGTGCGAAAGACGGCGGATATGGGGCGGATGCCGGCAAAAAGCTGAAGGATTTGATGGCCCTTGAGAGCCCCTTGGAAGTGCCTCCAAGACTTGGAGCAATCGAGCAAGGGAGCGCGAGGCCTTGAAGATGCCTAGCGTGGCGAGTCCGACGCCTCGAGACGCCTTGATCGGACTTGTCAAAGTCATCGGAGGCCTTTCAAGGTTCGGACACTTTTGGTGATGGGGCTGAAAGCAAGGAACTTTAATAAATTTAGGACTCGTAACGACCACGTGGGCTATTTCCACCGTGTTGCTTCCGTCATCCTTGTTCCCGTTTTGCCCGCACTTTGCCCGCACTCAACCCAATTCGTCGGGCGGCTCTGGTGGTCTCGTCAGTGACCAATCTAGGTTTCCGTCGTAAATTCGTCCCTCGCCAATCCTTGCAGCATTCCTGGGCTCGTGCGGCCAATTGCAACGTGCGGCGAACGGTTCGCGAACCCCAGGGTTGGTGACGCTACGGCCTCAGACCCGTGCCTTTTCCCTGGATCATTTACTGCTGCACGACGCTCCGCAAGCTTTTTGACTCGTTTGAAACTATTCCGGCCCGGGTCAGCCAAAATTTCGCAAATCGTCTTCATCACCATGCCGCGCCTCGATTCAATCAGTTGTCCCCAAAACAGAAATAGTCGACGTCCTCCACTAAAAACCAAGGGAGGTCTGCTGAGGAGATAGTCTAGACCTCTGGAAGCGTCACAATACTTGAACATCGTCCTCACCCTGTCTTCAGTCTACACTGGCAGGCGACAGCTTGAAAAAATCAACGTTTCAATCTGTCTCAGTACTAGTTTCCAGTACTCTCTCTTGATCGACGCTTTATCAATACTTCAAGTTGCTCATACTGCCTTCGCATGATAAACTTCTCCAGATGCTTTCACAAACTGAAACCCTTCCAATTATCTTGTGTTCTCACGCTTCCTGCTATTTGCACATTATGATTGCGGTACCCATCTTCCACTTGTGATCTGACCTTATCTGCCCCTGGGCCAGTGGAGCATCGCATACGCGAGATCAACGACAACATGTGGATCTGGCGGGGTACTTGTTGGGGTAAAATTATCTGCAGAGATTATCCCAGTCGTCATGACAGGGCAGCTGGCAGACCATGTGCGCGATAGTCCTGATCTGGTCAGTGATTCGTCAAAGCCAGCATGTTTCGCTATGAACCAGTGGGTATTTCCACCGTCGACCTTCAGGCCCAGGCTAGCTTCTGCACACGATGCAAGTTCTCACATTCTCTTTATTCCTCGCTCTGTTATTTTCGACCTTGTCGTCGGCGGTCCCCGTCATCTCTTCGACGTTGTACGACAATTTCGTACTTCGTACTGTATACAAAGTACTCGTCCGCGGCGTACCAGCTGATATTCCCGAGCCCTCTTGGCCAGACGCTGGTGCAATCCGTCAGCCCGTCCTCTGTTTCTCTGCCCCTCGTTTTGTTCTGAACCTCTGCGACAATTTTCAGAAGAAGACACGCAGGGCTTCATAGCCCAAGACGACACCCGGCAAGAAATCGTCGTGTCCTTCCGCGGAACGTCAAGCATCCGAGCCGACGCCTTAACTGGTATATATAATCGTAATATTCTGATACAGGCCTACCAGGGCGTACCTGCGTAGACATCGAGCTACTGTAATCTGATCTCGCTCGTGACGCCAGGGCTCACTGAGACTTTTCTTCCACTCGGGTTCCCCTCCTACACCAGCGTCGCCGAGGTCGTCATCGACGCTGTAAGGGCCCAAGTCGCGAAATTCCCGACGTACACCCTCGTTGTCACAGGTATAGAAAATAATCTTACTTTTCCGCCCCAAAATGTTCCGCTAACGGCCGTACAGGCCACAGCCTCGGCACTGCCATCACCGCGCTTGCTGCTGTCGATTTGAAGACCGCTATTCCCGACGCCACCATGAAGCTCTACACCTTCGGTGCGAGCTCACTTCACAGATGCTGAGTCGGATGCGATACAGGGCAACCGCGTACGGGGGACGCAAGTTGGGCGGTGTTCGCCGAGTCGACGATTGGTGTTGACAATGTTCACCGGGGTGCGCTTCATGCCGCTTCATCCCATCTCTAAAAAATAATACTGAATTATCTGCGACGCAGCCGTCCACACTTTTGGTCAGTCTCTCCACCAAGGTTCGTAACCCTGTCACTCACTTGTCCATAATTCCAGACGGTGTACCGACCATGGTCCCACAAGTCCTGGGCTACTAGCACCAGTGCATACCCAGCCCTTTCATCTCTCGCTTTCCTCCTTCCCGTCGGAACTCATCTGTGTTATCTTCTCCTTCGCTAGTGCTTCCAAGTTGAGAGAGCAAGAACTACCACTGGTGCACACTAGCACGCGTCTGCCGATTTTGGTGCACGGTGGCGCAAGAGCTCTGTCCAGAACTCTGGACGAATATTCGGATCTTTCATTGTCGCCCTGGGGCTTCGGAGACGGTGGACGAGTATCTGCACAGATCCAACGCCTTGTCGTTGGATATCTTTGTGCATCTAGCGTTCAGCATCTCTGGGGACCAACAACTGACCACCTTCCTGCCGGTCGTTCTGCGAATTTGGTCGGTCGCCTATCGATGGAGATCGCTTCGCATTTGGACTACAGATAGCAATTTTTCCGCGATAAAGCGGAACGTTGGGCGGAATGTGGCGCAATTACTGGAGACTCTCGAGCTGCGCGTTACTGGGCGGGAACTATTCGACCCACCGGCGCTCTATCTCGAGTCCCTACCTGCGTTGAAATCTCTCGCGGTAGATGGTATCACGCTGGAGACTTCATCAGGAAAAACCTCCTTTCCAAATTTGCCTCCAATTTGGAAGCCATCTTCTAGATTCCCCCAATCCAGGGTAATTGGGCTAAATTATCTGCATTGCCTGTGTTTGCGTGAGCTGCATTTTTGAAAGTTGATAAATCAGCATAAGTAGAGAAAGAATGAATAATTGATTGAAATACCAGTCAGCTAAATCGATCTTGAAGTCAGGGCGTCGTGGAATCCAATACGGGAGCGCGGCGAGAGAAATGTTATAAGTTTGAATGCACCCAGCCCTAAAGTCCGTCGGATCAAAGTGCTGACTTACCCGCGCACGTGAGCGCGACAGGATGGTTCGTTTTGATGCGGCTACAACAAGATCAAACACCTCTCTTCCTTTCCCCCCATCTTGCGCTGCTCGCCCTCCCTCATTTCTCACCAGATCTTTTGCCTTATTCCCGGATCTCCCCCTTCCGCAACATCTGATGCCTTTGTAGGTCTTTCGACACGATTCGCGGCCCGCGCACTCTTAGATCTTCACGGACATGATATTGGACGGATGGAATCCAGTCCAGTATGCGGCATCAACGACTGCTACAACCGCTCCTATACTCACTACTCCTTCGACAGGATCTTTGTCCCATCTCCAAGCGGATTCACCGTAGTTCGGCAGCATAGCTATGGACATGACCGTTACGTAGCATCTCCAGCCTCGTTCCTCTCAGCATTCATACTCTTCTCAAGCTTTCGTCGTCTCGCTCAATGGGTATCAGGCCCCGGAGGTGCGCAACTCCTGCATGCCGCGCCTGACTCTCCGATCCGTGTCACGAGAAGCTGCGTGACATTGCTTCGCGCCGCTCAAGTCAGTGATATAGCTCTTTGGCGTGCTGTTGTCGTTGATGTGGCTCACTGACTTCTCTCAGGTCCTCCTCCCGTCCCTAACTTCGCCTAATTTCCTATCGCTTACTGGTAGTTATCGCAATACGGCAGTCGATGGGCATGTGATGCGGGCAGTTACTGGTGTGTTATTATCGCAATTTGAAGTGCATGTGCTCTAACACACCCAGCCACTGTCACTGCCACGGTTGTAGATATACTTGCAAATCGTCAGTGTGTGTTCTTTCATGCCCAGGACGACCGGATTTAGAAGACTTCGGGCATGTGAATATTCCCCGTTTCAGTCTCCCTGTCATCTTATTTGCTCTGTAGAAGGGCGGCTGCAGCAATCTTCATGTCCGGGTATTTTGAGCTGTCGCTGGAGCAGGCTTTGTACTCCACCCAATGCAAACAGCTTGTCCATGCATGTAATCGTATTTTGACCACATGGCGGCCAGGTGGGCTCTCGCCATTTTGTTCTATCTGCTTGTTGTATTAATTCAAAACTTCCTTCCCAACTCGAGTCGGGCACAATTGATCTATCGTGGTAAGTAGGGTTATGAGTACAGTGTGGATGTAGTAGTCATGCGTATCTTAGGTAGACCGTCAATACATCTATTTCACTATCATATCCGATGAATCTGAGCACCCACATGAGCCCCAACCTATCCGAAACCCCACGGTAATCGAGCCGAATGCAAGGTAATTTACATGAAATTGGAGGCAAGTTATTTTCAACGTTACTAGGAAGGTAATGGAACTAATCGAGAATATTCGGCCCAAATTGGTCCAACTTGGAGGCAATCCTGGGGTATTGCCAAGGGAGGGTTTCCCTGATGTTCCCAGATGTCTTCTTTCGCCTCACAGCTAGAAGTCCTGCATATTACTTCCACCCATCGTTCACACCTACTGGATGAACTTGCCAGACACTCCCCACCACCCACTCAGTCCATCCCGCATCTTCGCCATCTTACCCTCCGGACTCCACACTTGGCCGGCGTATCGGGCCGTTCATCAGTTCGTACATATCATCCCTGACAAGTCTCAGCCTGGAAGATGTCCACGGTGGGGATGATTTCAGACTGCTGTGGGGTCTTCTTGCCACTCCGCTGCTCGAGGAGCTTTCCCTGGCCAACATCCGGGATGGATGCTGGGGAATCTTCGCAAATGCTCTGAGCGCAGCGCACCTGACCTTTCCCGGGCTCCGCATCCTCCGCCTGTCATCCATAGCCAATTGCACTCTACATCCGTACTTGCGCACTGCGTTTCCCGCCCTCGAGCAGCTCCATCTTCGCCGCATCGATTCCAGCACGTTTATGCAGGCGCTCTCCTCGCATTCCGCACCCACCAGTACCTCCGTTCTGTAGCCAAAGTTGCACACGCTGGCGCTTGATAAGACCGACTACCGCGCGGTGTGCTGGGTCGTGGATGCCCGGATTGTGGCCGGGTGTCCGCTGCGGGTCTTGGAGGTGGATTCGGCGACCCCCTTCCTCGACACCAACGCCCTTCAATGGCTGCAGGAGCACGTTGCGGAGTTTACACAGTCAGTGAAGCCCGCGGAAGAGTCGGAACATCGCGCCGGTATTTCCCTCCTAATATCTAGTCCTACCGTTGACCCGTCTCACCTTTCGACTGCTTTGATATCCGTATTTTATGCTTGGCCATATTTTATCCACCATCCATTTACCGAGACGCATTCCGCTGCTCGATTCGAGCTCCCAAGTCTCCCCGTGCTTTTGCCCAACATACAGAATGCAACTGTTTGGTCCCCCGTGCACTGTCCAAGCGCCTTCAGGGCGGCCCGATAAAGTTCACCGAAGCTTGTGCGTGCCACTGGCAGAAATAATTTTTGAACTCACAAGAACTTTGGGAGGTCTCACTCTCGACGTGTTCTCGCCCACCGCGACTCGCGTTCGAAGTTTCCCGTGTTGGTGATACGTTATAGATGTCGCAAAGAAACTCGCGCCTTCTGGAGCGACCGCCAGTGTGTCCTATTTACGGTGGTATGCACTTAAGTCGATTGCAGACAGATCTAATTTAATGAGCTCAAGTGGCTTCGACTCTGGCACTTCAGCCGAAACCGACATGCGGCCTACAGTTGAGCGTTCCATACGAAACAGCGAACCGGATGTCAATGTGGTCCAGAACTATCCAGTCAGCGGGATGTGATTTACCGGGACATGCCTACAGAAACTACCCCATCGCAGCCGCGTTCGGATTCCCGGCGGGCAAAGAGGCGAGCGACGTGGAGATAACGAACCTTGGGCTTCGAGACCGTGCGTTCCGACTAACTCATTGAATCACATTGCATGTCGAGCAGATGCGGTTTCTGATTGACCTGCATTTGCAAGGGGTCACCGTTGTTGGTCTTTAAACCCGCACTTACGGCGCCACTCGATTCTCCTATATATAGGTTTCGAATGTAATATTTCACGCCAACTTACTGACAGTTCGGAAATAAATGATTTTCGTGTCGGGAAATCGAAAGTAGAACAATGAACCGTGCAAACTCGCGGATACTTCTTCCCTCTTTCCTGCTGAGCGCAATCCGGATCAATGATGCGCTGATGGCGGCCAGGATGCGGCAGTGCTGACAATTGAAATGACTCGGATGACGACATTCCCATCTCTCTCTCTTGACTTCAAGCCCCCAGCGGCTCGGACCTGGATTTTACGGGATACGTGCATGGGCGAACACTCTGTGCTTCTGACAATGCGCACTACCGACTCGGAACCCGGCGACTGGACGGTACACGTCCACCACCGAGATTCGCGAATCATCCAAGAGCGTGTAAAGCTGATCCTTCTCACAGCTGCCCTGCAGCGCGTACCGCCACGCTGATCATCTACGGACACTAATAACCTCTTGGGATCCCGTAGACTACGGCATTGCTGCTACCCCTCTTCTGTGTTACGTGGTCTTACGTGATGGATTTCTTCTGTGTGGGATTCATCTTGTGTTTCTGAAGCTCCGTACCTCGGAATCCAACCCATCGCAAAACGTATCGACACGACGACTGGGGCTGTCTTCGGTCCGAGGCCGGTGGGGTACACCCAACTTCGAAACTGACCTGTGGGCCGAACAAAGACCGGAACAACATCCTCCATTTCTTGGATATCTGTCATTTCACACAATCGAGTCACCGCTAAGGCCTACGTCGCTACTTTAAACTACCAACTTGGGACGCCTGCTGTCTCTGCCGTCTTCGGATCAGGAAGTTAGTTGATAGGAGTCTCGGAGGATCGCCCGGCGTGGACCAACAAACGGCATGCCTCCCGCACCGCGCACAACTCGACTCGTTCTATTAACGGCAGGACCGCCATGTGACATGCATTGCGTATGGATTATGCTCTCTAGATCAGGGGGATGCCCATCAACTGCACTGAAGTCCACGGAAGTTTATGACATGCACGCTGTGCTCCGTTCCTGTCCATCGCCTCGGCAGACGAACAGCTCTGCTGTTGAGGGTCGAGTATAAATACAGACCTTTCAAACTACGACTTCACTCACATTGTCTCGCACCCGGACCTGCAGCATGGGCACCGACCCCAATCACATCCACAACCAGCCTATCTGGGCGTCTTTTAGGACTCATGTCGCGCTCGACCTCTTCAATAAGGCTCAACAGTTGGAAGATTTCACAGCGGCACCCTGGTTTCCCCCAGGATTTCCACACGAAGGCTCCGAGATACGGCAGCCGGTTGATTGGGGCGAGGGCGGAGTGAGGCAATGCTTCCAATACAGCCTTAAACATATCCCTCCTAGCGCGCCGTACAGATCAACAAAATGGGTTGTCCATGGAAGTGCGTAACCCACTTTCTTTTCCTCCAACCATGCTCTGGGCCAACTCCTCCCTTCCATCAGAACAGCGTGTTCCGGGGACGCGTCATCACAGTCTTGGCCAGGTCGATTTCGGAGCGTTGATCTACGAGCCGACCGAGCCGCTGCGGGACCTCCTCACAGACGGCAAAGCGATGCTCAGTTTAATGATCGATTCCGTCCAATCTGGCCGTGCCATTCGATTGGCCCCTGAAGTCCACCCATTAATAGAACCATACAGCAATGTTGTGGTGGGATACGCCGAGCGCATTGTGGCACGATATTCACAGGATGGCGACCCATCGTCGAATTTGGTTCATGTCTTTGCTGAGCGGCCTGTGTCGCGGCGGGTCTGCGCGTCGTTCAATTGCCCAAACTTGCTTCCTGCCGCGGGCCCCGATCAATGCCTGCATCATATCATCACACCCCCGGGGAATTGAAGTTATTTAGGTGCGGATTCTCGTGCTGTTGAAGTCACCTCGTTGCGCAGGACCTGACACGCATTCTACTCTTGTTTGCATTAGAGGAGGTTGGTTGGGAGGTCGGGGACAAAGGGTTTCTCTCGGTGTCATATCTTGGGTCTTGTTTTTATGTCGTCCAGATACCATGCTCATGCGAGCTTCAATACATATTCTTTACGCAAAATACAAGAGCCGCTGCCTTGGGAATAAGGGCGTTGAATAAGTTACGTAAAATTGTGTCGGGGAATCCCGGAGATTCACTGCGTTCAACCCGGCCCTAGACGCCGTTTGGGTTAGGCCGTCATAGCGCGCCTTATTTACGGAATATAGATCCGCCTAAAGCGCCGGGTGCTCGCTTCGAAGACAGAGAAGAAATACACGTGACCATGCGGTGGCAAGCCTGAAGGCTTAAACACATCCAAAACTTCACCAATCGCTCCCATATTTGAGTAGCGAGTGGATGGATGGGCCAGACATGATAATCTGAAAATTCCCATTGGGATCCTGTGTTTTGAGTGAGTTTGAGCACAGAACTGGTACTACACCACCACTGATTCCCTTGGCCCTTAGAGCACGAACTGGGAACGCTGGCACGGGCTTGAGTTTTTTAAAAGGGATGAAGACGGTAAACGGCAAATCGAAAAGAGCTTTCAGGCGGCGTTCGGCCTGGCGGACCCCATCGGGCCTATTGCATACATAGGCAATGAGGGGTTTATATGGGTTCTATTCACTGCCGCTGGACAGTATTACTTCTTTGAGGGCGGTTGCACAGGTTTGACGGGGAGTTCGCCTCGACGGAGGATTTCCTTGCCCGCCAAGGGACTGTCCCAACCACGGAGATTAAAATGTTGCCGGGAGTCGAGTCATTCGAACAGACACTTGATGATCCACGCGGGCAGGGTTTAATGTTGAGCCAGAGCCTATGACGCCCCAACGATGAAGGACAAGTTGCCGCACCGAGGTCAGAAACTGGGCTGCCGCAGCGGCCGATTCTGCCCAATTGCCGTTTCAACACATCACCACGTCAGCTTCGTGATCGCGTTTAAATTTCGACTTGAAGTTACATAAACGTGTCTGAAACTCCTTGACATTTTCTGATGTTGGTGGATCAGCGACTGCATTCCCCTGCCACGGACGTCGTGTTGGGTCACCCCATAATGACAACAAACCAGGCGAACTACCTTGGGAAATGCACCGTGGATCACCGACTCGATCGGGTTGCGCACTCTGATATCCACGTCAACACGCGGGCGCCACACGAGCGAAATACTGCGGTAAGAGAAAACGTTTGGCAGTTCGTTGTTGAGGATCGCCGAGAAAGTGCCGTGGTACATTTTTGTTCGCCTCAACGGCGACCCAGAGACCTGTGGACGTTTCACACATACGGGCGGCGGCAGTATGAATCATCATTCTGGTTGTTGGACAAGAGGAGCAGTCCCTTGGAGAATGCGCCCGCACTCGGGGTGCCCCTGCGTGCGGTCAAGTATGGAGAGAAGGAGGGCCTCACAGCACCACACGGCCCTGATCGCACTGTACCCTTTCGAGGGCAACAAATTCTGAACGCGACCACAGTATCGCCGTCAATTAGAGGGCAAAGATTGGTTATACTGTGTCGCTCGCCTCTTTCCTCGCCAGAAATCTGAACGCTGTTGAAGTGGGTTAGTTTCTGTACGCATGCATCGGCAAATCGTACCGCTGTCTCGATAGTTCGGGACAACGATGACGACCGGTTCGCTAGTATCGAACGCTCAACTGTGGGTCTCACATCGGTCTTGGGTAAACTCCCAACGCACCAAGTATTTTGCACCGTCGTCCCTGGGCCCTCTCATGTCTCTCTCTCCGAGCTCACGGACGCAGACACATTCGCCGCAGTAAAACTTGATGAACACAAAAAAAGCGAAAGGTTAGGACATCCACGGGTTAGCCTCTCGAGCATCCAGACGAAACACAAGAACAGCGTAAACAAGTTCCAGGACTTCAAATGCAGGTTTGGCAACAAGTACAATCGTGGATCGGGGATAAATAAATGGCTGGTCCGAGGCGTCCTAGAAAGAAAAAGTTATTATTCGACGAAGAGTTCAACCACGCCACGATATCAAGTCCACGACTCGTCATATCACACGTATATCTTCAAGCCCATTCGCTAGTCGTCTTCATCCTGCGGCATGCGTCAGTCAATAATCAACATGCAGAATAGTAGTATACGTACATACCCTCACACTGTTGCTAACCTTCAATCGTCCCCAAACGCATTATACCCATAATACCGCTGCCCCCTCCTCGGCCCGTGATAGTCTGCGCACCACAGCATCAGCTCCTACTACACCCTTCTATCGAACACGAAAATGAAGAACGCACAGCTCGTCGTGTCACGCTGCGGACTCAGCCCCGCCACGCCCGCCATATTGAGGTACCCGCCCGCCGTCGTGCGCGCCCCGCCCGCGCCGCTCCCGCCCGCGCTGGATCCAGATGCGGTGGGCCACTCGGCGCGGCAGTAGATGCACGTCAGCTTCGCGCCTTTGGACGAGGCGGTTTGTTTCCCTGCGGAATTATATTAGAATTGAATCGTATTAAAAAATTTGGGGGGAAGGACGCAACGCACACTGCGCAAAACACTCCCCATGCACCGCGTTCCCGCACGCCTCGCAATACGTCAGCGACGGCGCCTCGTGCATGCCGTCGTAGCAGATGGGACAGTCGTCGTCCGGGCCCGGAGCGCGCTTCTTCGGACCCCCTTCTTCGGGGGTGGAGGGCGGCTGCGAGGACGTGGTGGCCTTACCGGTGGCGCGCGCATAGGCTTCGCGGATGCGCGGGTGCGCGAGCGCGTTGGGGGCAAGCGGCGCCTGGGCGAAGATTGTTTCAAGTTCGGTGGTGAGGAGGGCTCTGTTATAGGAGAACGCGTCAGCCTCGGGGAGAGGAAATAAGAGTAGTGAGGGAAGGCGAGGACGCACTTTTGGTACCAGAGGCCGGAGGCTTGGGTTACTTGGAGAACTGTGCGGAAATTAAGATTAGCCCTCCGAATGGATATTGCGCGACTACCTTTAAAGAAAATGAACAGCTAATAAACCTCAGTACGACCGGGCAAGGATGTAAAGGAACAGCGTACGATGTGTTTGCAGTGATTTCCTTTCTGCGCGTCGGGGCCTGCGACAAACAGTTCAATTACATATACTGCAATTTGGGAGTCCGCGTACAGTTGCAGCTGGGTCGGTGCTGGATCGTCACTGTGTAGATCTGACATGGCGTTCAACATCCAGAAAGACTGGATCAAAAATGGGGAATAGACGGACGTTTCCAGTTGAGCCCAACACTTGAAACTCTTCTTTCAATTCCCCCTCGGCGCGGTTCCGGTCGACCATGTAGAACCTGCGCCGTCCGCCACGTCAGAACGATCCTTTTCTTTTGTTCAAGAACGACGCTTGGGATATATTTACCGTTGCGACATGACGCGCTCAACGCGGTCCATAATATTCCCCGGACACTTTTTCTTGAATATCGCGCCTCGTTTCTCGGGCGGTGTCTGAGTCTCGCTCGCTTTAGCGTTCCTGCGCGGTTTTTTGGTGGGCGGAGACAGTGCGGCCGGAGACAAATCGGGACCTGCAGCTGTCTGGGAAGACGATGCGACTGGCGAGGAAGAAATCGAAGCGCTTGCTTTGCGTGCTCTCTTGGCGGGTGGCGGCACATCGATTTGGATTTGAGAAGACGAAGCGATTGGGGTCGAGGTGGGAGCTTTGGGAGGAGAAGGGGTCGAGGATGAGCCTGCTGGACGCCATGGCTCAAACCTGCCATCTCGTTTGCGCTTTTCAAGGACCATCGACCGCTCGTTGTCGCCGTCTGAGAAAGGCGAAGTTTGGCTGTGCTTGGCGAAGGTCCACATCAGCACATTTGGAATGATGAGGTTTCCGAATCAGGCTTTGCTCAGACTTCTCAAGCAATTCTCGCTTCAAGTTATTTGGAATATTCCGGCGCGGCTGGATAGGAAATATTCTGTCCCGTGGTGTCATAAGTAGAATCCCGCTGGCAACACAATCGCTGGCGACTCCCTGATTTTGCCCTGATTCAGTTTAGAGCCTGAGGTGTCAGCACTCTCCGACCACTTTCGGGGTCACTAAGTCGGCAAGGAGTTCACGTTTTCTTCTAAAGTCAAGGACCTGCTATAGCTTGATGCGCTGGTCTGTCTCGGAACAACGTGCCATCGCCGGACAGATAAATCGGAAATACTTGCACGCTGTGGCCAGAAAACGGAGATCAGGGGATGTCCAGGGGGCACGGTAGTGTAGTGGACCACCGTGCGGCGTTTCTGTGGAGATGGTAGTATTAGGTCATCTCTAGGTCATCCCTACGTTACATACTCGCCTCCTGTGATGAAATAGATCCTCTTGTCCTCTTCCACGACAGTATCTCAACAGGTTATGGGCCCCGAATTTGCTTACAGTAAAGGTTGTTTTCAGATCAAAGTTCAAAGTTTATATTTCGAAAGTTCTGAATATGATTTGGCATATTCACATCATTATGTGCCTGCTCTCAGGTCAGTGTGGCACACTTGTCAAAATTTTTTTTCATGAGTTCCTAACATTCAATTTTTTCTGTGCCACTCTTCGCACCTGCTCATTGCACGGAATCGTCAACCTACACTCCAGTGTGATCAGGTGAATCTGGCAGCTCTGACTTCATTAATATCTGTGTCCTTTGCTAGATTGACTTTAACCATTTTCTCTTTAGGATATTGGGTCATTTTCTGGCTCACCCCCCTTCTTGTCTAGTCTCACATTCATTGTGCTGCTTCAATTACCGTGATTTACACTCTCTGGTGTAAGTGTGCACTGGGGGGTGATTCCACTAGGTGGTTTTCTGCTTCTTTTTGCTTCTTATTTTTGCTTCGTATGTCCCAGTATTCCATATTCAACAGATTTGACTCTGCTATTGAATCTTTGCACGTGTTTCTTTCAACAGGGGGTCAGGAGCAGATGGGCAGATGCACCATACAAACGAAGCTGGCACATGAAAAGGTCTCCTCCTACTTGTTCTTTTCTGCCACTTGCTAACTTTTCAGGACTCTGGAGTGTGCACAAGAGTGGTGCGCCACGGAGTTGGCATGGGGGATGCCGCACTTGCATCCAGACTCGGCACTGACAATGTAGATGAGAAATGGGAGAAACAGATACTGCAGTATATTCTATTGATCCTCGTCATATACACAAAAGTGTGCAATGACTCACTCATCCCAGTATGTCCTTTTCATCCACTTGTTTGGAAATTAAGTGAAGGAACACCAGCACACGAGCCAATGCCAAGGGAAAAACAACATCCAGGCAAGTCCATTGGAAAAGGGAGTAACAACCTGGCAGAGCACAGCATATCATGCCAGGCTTCAGCAACCAAGTACATCAAGTCCTCTGTAAAAGAGTTGAGACAAAAGCATAGTGACCTGAGGGGCAAGGGCCTCAGTTGTGGAAAGTTGCGCCACATTGGCTCAAATGCCGACTCAATGAGTCATAGCCTTGATGAATGAACTTACAGGTGTGGTAGACTCACAACCTTCTACATTGAATAACAAGACAACATTTTAGGATTTGGAGAAGAATTGAGGAATAAAATGTGATAAAAGATCACAGGAACCTGACACCAATTTTTCTTGCTCAATTTCCACTCAACCCAGGATAAATTGAAAGCTACTCTAGTGTATGTGTTAGTCTTTTTACTGGACACAGAGGCTGGTGACGGGCCTACAATTGTGTGTCGTAGCGAATTCAACCACTTTCCAAAAGAGAGGTGGTTGTGCTAATATATAATTGCAACCTTCTTGAGTGTCAGTGAAGAGGAAATGGGAAAGAAATGTTGTTGGACTAGCCCAATAAATAAAGGGAACATGTCAATGATAGCCTCAAGTCTCACATGAATGAGAGGGAACAGACACCCAAGAGGCATGTATCCGGGGTCCTTATACCCAAATGGGTCAGCTTGCCTCACGCTTTCGGATCGCCGCCCGCCAAAAATATAAGCTGTCCACCGTGTTGCCATAGTAGCTTGCCTCGCTTATTACGTTTTTGGATCGCCGCCCTCCAGTCACCGTCAATTAGCTAACTTCGGTGCAACCGATGTGCAATTCGAAACCTGTCCGGGAATTTTCCTATTGGCTCGGCATTTTCCGGACCAATGGGAAAATTCCCGGACTCATTTCAGATTGCACATCAGGCGCACCGAAGTTAGTTAATGACCGGTGTGCCTGCCATACGAACGGGCGCTAATTACGCGGCTTCGTCCACAACCAGCCGAGTCACAGTGGATATCCGATCAAGGATATAAGTGCAGGATGCTAACTCCTGGCACGCAACAAGTATATCCTCGATGCTCTTCCCTGTTCGCTGGATATTGCCGCTCTCTCAATTGTTGTTCATCACAGCAACATCTGCTAATGGACCGATTGTTTCCCTGGACTACGGCACCTTCCTAGGTGTGAAGGACAGAAACCTGACCAAGTTCCTCGGGGTCCCCTACTCAGAGCCCACGTCCGCCTTTATTTTATGCTTCATTCATTTACCAAGACCCGATTCTTCTAGTGCGCGATTCGAGCTTCCACGTCTCCCCGTGCCTTTGCCCAGCATACAAAACGCAACTGTGTTCGGCCCCCCATGCCCTGCGCAGATGCTTTCAGATACCACCCCGATAAACTTCACAAACCCCATCACCATCGTCTCAGAAGCTTGTACGTGCCACGGGCAGAAATTAATTAGTTTTGAACTCACCAGAACTGGGGGAAGGTCTCCTGCTCGACGTGTTCTCGCCTGCCCTCGACTCGCATTCGAAGTTTCCCGTGTTGGTGGTGCGTTGACATAGTCTCCCTGCGAGACGCCCGCCTTCTGACGCGACTGCCAGTGGCTTTACGGTGGTATGCAATTCAGTTCATCATAGATAGCCCTGATGGCAAGTTATTGAGCTCAGGCGGCTTTGAGGCCGGGAGTTCGGCCGAGACCGATGTGCGGCCCACAGTGGAGCATTCGATACTACTCGGCGAACCGGTGGTCGTCGTAGTCCCGAACTATCGAGTAAGCGGTACGTGCTTTTGCGAGCCATGCCCGCAGAAACTAACCCACTTCAACAGCATTCGGATTCCTGGCCGGCAAAGAGGTGGCCGACGCGGGGATAACGAATCTTGGGCTTAGAGACCGTGCGTTCTGACCCACAATGAGACTGGTTTTGATCGAATTCACACTGCGTCCAGAAATCTTCGCCCTCGAATGGGTGCAGCAGCACATCTCTGCGTTTGGGGGTGATCCGGACCGTGTGGTGCTGTGAGCCCCTTCCTTCCCTTGTATCTTTCCAGACTTGACCGCTCGTAGGGGCGGCCTGAGTGCAGGTGCATTCTCCACCGGACTGCTCCTCCTGTCCAACAACCAGAATTCCTCGGGTCTATTCCGCGGCGCGTTCATGGTCAGCGTCTCTGTCGTTCCCACTCCGCCGCTCGTATGTGAACATCCGCAGGTCTCGGGGTCGCCGTTGCCCTCTCCGACAGTCGCCGATGGCCAGCCGTCCTATGACGAACTAGTTGAGGCGAACAACTGTACCACGGCGCGCAACACACTCGACTGTCTTGCTCGCGTTCCGCTCGACGCCTTCATGGCGATCGTTAACAAAACACCCGATGTTTTCTCTTACCGCAGTCTTTCGCTCGTGTGGCGCCCGCGTGTAGACGGGGATGTCATAGTGCGCAACCCGATCGAGTCGGTGGCCCAGGGTGCATTCGCCAAGGTGCGTAGTTCACTTTTCTTTGTGTGGTATTGCAGGGCGACCACAACGCAACATCGCAGGTTCCTATCATGTCGGGCGACTGCGACGATGAGGGAACGTGCGTCCAGATGTTGGTGCACAAGGACAAAAAGCTGACTGCTCCACAGGTTGTTTTCTTACTCGAGCACGAACGTTACGTGCGTGCCTTCATCATCTCCAGGTCGACGTCCTCAACCAGGTATCCAGAACGGATGCCGAATTTTTGGATTACCTTCAATCCAAGTGTGCCATCTATCGTCCTCCTCTAATGCAAATGCCCTTAGCTTCCTTCCAGCGGGTACCCCTGCTCAAGTCGCCCAGATTGCGGCACTGTACCCACAAGATCCAGCCCAAGTACGTCCGCTCGTCATCTTTCGAATACAGTCAAAGTCCTAATAACCCATACCTCGCCGTGGACCTCAAAAGGTATGGGTTATAAGGAGACATGGGTTAGGGAGAAGGTCATTTTCCGGGGCAAGTACGGGGTGTATAGTGATAGATATGCTACTTACACCTTTGTTGATGCTATCCTAGTGAAGTAATATCAGTCATTTGGGTTTCCTGCATTACCTTTGCTTCATCAAGACGTGTTCGATGCCCCAAACCGGCCAAAACACCTTCGAGCTGGCGAGAGAAAGCATCGTGGCCTGAAATATACCCCCAAAGCGACGACACTGCCTCCAACGTCTGTTTCCGCGGTTTGGGTGACTGGCTGGCAAAATCGTGATCATCTTTCGATTTCCAGCAATTGTTCTTCACTTGGTTTCTCCTTCGCTGCATCACGGTCTCCTGATCTGTCGCGTTGTTAATTTTTGCCTTAGATGTCGAGCAGCTCTTCCAGAGCCAGGAAATTTTCTACACAAAGAACTGGCTCACTGCAGTGCCGCCTCGAGGTCCTGTTGCACTTGCTGAAGTTCATCATGTACCCGAGAGGACTCCGGCAGTGTTCTTAGAGTTACTTCGGGAGTGGATGAAAGGGATGAATACCATATCCCCGAGGCACATCAGATGAGAACTGTCCAGTAAGGAGATCGTCAGTCAATATGCCAGTATTTTTCCAACAGTTGAAAATTGTTTGCTAAGCCGCATAGCCTTGAGCTGGTTGATCTTGGTGCTTTCAGTGAGGATTCACTTTTTGACTTGCCAAATTGACTTGTGCCAGCGCGGATTGACTTGTATTGACTTGTGCGGGGATTTCCGGTGCGCAAGTCAATTTGTCGCCCGCACAAGTCAGCATGCTTACGTGCAAGTCAATTTGTCGGCAATGACTTGGGCACATTCTCGCAATCCCAAGGCATTTCCCGCTTCAGTAGGGCACCTGGTATGTCCACAATATTGTCACATACATTGTATAGCATTGATTTTTGCCATGTTTACACGGTACCCCGGAGATCTTTGACATCATACCAATAGTTGGTAGGATTATTGACTTGTGCAGTCCCAGTGCTCCACATGACGTCAAGGTACACACACCAACTTCTGGAATGATCGGAAATGCTGGGCTAACAGGTATTCTAAAAATACCGTGCACGCAAGTCAGTTTGGTCACTTACGTAACTTGCAAGTCAGTTTGTTGGCCGTGACTTGACTACATTCTCAGCATCCTGGATACCATCTTCCCTGATAGGGACCACTTATGCTATGTGAAATGTATGTCTTCCAAGTTGTAGGGCCATGCAAAGATTGTCTGTTCATTGGGTGATATCTTTTTACACCACATCAATTCTGAGGATGTTCACCATCCAACAACTAGTCTTTATTCTCTAGTAAGATAGCCCATACACACTTCCCAAACTGGGCCGGAACCTATGTACCTCTCACCATGCTGTCATGTGAAAGAAAATAATATACAGTGACTGATGGTGATACCTGTCCTTCACCTGGAGGAATGAACCAGGTAACAAGGTGGGCATTACGAATATATATGTATGCTTTTTGGACACCCATATGTTGGGAACAGCCTAACTTGCATATCTTGTGTTTGTAAAATGACTTGCATAAGGATTTTGTTGGGCAAGTCAATTTGTCGCTGCACAAGTATCCAACCAGACAAGGCAGACATTTCTGATATGCCTTTTGGACACCCATATGTAGGAAACAACATAACTTACATATCTTACATTTGCGAAACGACTTGTGCGGGGATTTTGGTGCACAAGTCAATTCATTGCCCGCTTACGTGCAAGTCAGTTTGAAGGCGGACATTTCTGAATATATGCCTCTGCCGTTCCTTGGGCTTCACAAGCATTTGTTGTTGAAGCTAATTCTTTTTCTCGGCATTTTTGGGCATTTTGAATGGTAGACGAATAGATGAGCGCGGCGATGGCGTGGGCAACGATGATGGCATCAAACATCGATCAAACGTTGACGGCCGTTGCTGAGCGTGCCGTAGAGGAGCCTACTGCAACGACGGAGCCACAAGAGATGTTTAGGAAGGTGGAGGAGCAAATGAATTTGAGTGGTAGACTTGGCTGTAAGCGAGCGCAAGCACAAGTCACGCAAGTCAACTCACTCAAATTTAAACTCCGCTGGCAGCGCAAGTCATTTTGCCAAGTCAATCTGATATCCCTCTGCTTTCAGTGCTGCAAGGGCCTTTTTCAACGTGTGATTAGCCATTGCAAGGTGGGAAATCTTGCCATACGGCGTCGAACAGCTTACATATTACGGCCGACTATGGGTTTTGAAACCTCGATCTGGGCATGGATTATGGGGTTTCACGATGTTATGGGTTTTAATTGGGAACATGGTCGGTGGACCGTCCAAAACCATGGGTTACTAGGACTTATGGGTTTATAGGACTATGGGTTTTTAGGACTTCGACTGTACATACCTCTGAAGCTCATAGTCATTCAACAGGCCCGAGTTTAAACGCATCTCCACCTTCCAAGGCGACTACTTCCTGCTCGGTCTCCGCAGATTTTTCCTTCAACATGCGTCAAAGACGCAAAAAGCATGGAGCTGGTGTAATACCAGTTCTAATAGATTTCAAGGCCGTTTACTCACAATTTCTTCTGGTGTAGTGAGCAAACGTGGAAAGTCAACACCGGACCTGGGTGCCTTCCACACCAGCGACATGCCCATGTGGTTCCCCGTGAACGCAACAGATCCGATGGAGAGTGTGGCTGTCGACGCGCTCAGTACGTCTGCATCCCCACTTCGTTCACCGCTCACCTTCCCGAATTCCCAGTACACTTCATCAACACGCTCGATCCCAACGTCTCCGCAGAACCGAGGTCTCCTCCCACCGTCTTCTGGCCGGAGTGGAAGACGCCCTCTGCCAATGGCTCGGGTTCTCTGCTCACTTTCAGTGATCCGGCAGTCATCAATGTGACCGCGGATGATTTCCGTGTCGAGCAGATGCAGTTTCTGATTGACCTACATTTGCAAGGGGTCACCGTTGCTGGTTCGTGAAGCCGCATTTATGGGGCCACTTGATTCGTTCGAAGCATACACGTTGGAATTTGAATTGGATGTTTCGGACCAACTTATTTAGGATTCTGACATAATTGATCTATGCGTCGGAGGGAATGGGACCCACGCGCTCCTACGAGCTACAAAAACCCTCCGTCGCATCAAGGAGCGTGACCATGGCTTTTTCTCTCTATCGCGACGAACCTGATATAGTTCGTGCACGAGATCCGTTCCAGACTATTCCTCTCTGGTCAGTGAATCGATGGGCATTCAACCACAAAGGTGCCCAGTACAGCGGAGTCAGATCCCTCTCACCGATGCTAATCATTAAAACGCGGAGCTGCCGAGTACGCGATATTAGGCACACCTCCCCGAGATCGTCGTCGGCGCCCCTTCCTAAGCGCATCAATCATGATGCGTTGATGGCGGGATGCTGCAGTGCTGACACGTGCACCGATGGCTTGTCCTTTTTTGAAACGTCGACGACGACTACTCTTTCATTGTCATTGTCAAAGCTAAAGCCTCTCGTGGGTACCAGACCTGATTTTTCTGGGACACGTGCACAATCCAACACACTGGGCTTGTTCCAACTTCTGCCAATGGAATGAACAAAAAACTAGTACTACTTGAGTGCTACCGACTGACTCCGAGGACGCACGACACCTTTGCGCTGGTCGTCCACTTACCACTCTTTTCTGCATAAACGTCCACATCCCGAGATCCTCGAGTCATCCAAGAGCGTGTATATCCGTCACACACATTTGACCCATGCAGCGCGTACCGCCACGCTGGAGATCCCGGCATGCTGTGGGTACAATCAACCCCTGTCCCATGTTACGTTACCTGGAGGATTTCTTCTCTGTGGGATTTCTCTTCTGTCTCTGGTACCCTGACGCTCCCACCCTGACGCTCCCACCTCGGAATCCAGGCCATCGCAAAACGTATCGACACAACGACTGGGCTGTCTTCAGTCCGAGGCACGTGGGGTACACACAACATCGAGACCGACCAATTCTCTTGCTGTTGTGTGGGCCGAACAAAGACCGCAACGCCGTCCTCCATTCCTGGATATCACTCATTTCATGCAACCGAGTCATGCACTAACAATTCCGAGGACTTTCGGAACGTACGTCACTGCCAACTTGGGACGTCTGCTGTCTCTACCCGTCTCCGGATCAGAAATTTAGCTGATACGGCGGACTTGGGGATGGCCCGGCGTGGACGAACAAACGGGATGCCTCCGCACCAGGCATGACTCGACTCACTCGCTTGATAGCAGGCTGTGACACTGGGTATGCTCATCATGATATCAAGTCCACGGAGGTTCTGCATGACAATCGCGCTGTGCTCCATTCTCCCGAACGGCTCTGCTTTCGGGGCGCAAGTATAAATACAGGACGTGGCGAACCGCCCTTTTCTCCCATCCTAACGTGCAGCATGAGCGCCGACCCCAGTGACATCCGCAACCACCCTATTTGGACGTCGTTTCGGACTCGTGTCGCTCTCGACCTCATCCACAAGGCCCAACAGTTGGAAACGGCGCCACTCTTCTTTCCTGAGGGATTTCCGCACCGAGGCTGCGAGTTACGCCAGCCGCTTGACTGGGAGGAAGGCAGGGCACAGTGCTTCCAATACAGCCTTAAACACATCCCTCCTAGCGCGCCGTACAGATCAACGAAATGGGTCGTCCACGGGAGTGCGTAACTCACTTTCTGTTCCCCGAACCATGCCCTGTGCCAACTCGTCCCCTCGTCAGAACCGCGCGTTCCGGGGATGGTTCACCACAAGCTCGGGCGCGTCGAAATTGACGCCTTGATCTACGAGCCGAGCGAGCCACTGTGCGCCATCCTCACGGACGGCAGAGCGATGCTCAGCCTCATGGGCGACTCCGTCCAGTCTGGCCGCGGCATTCGCCTGGCCTCTGAAGTCCATCCGCAAATAGACCCATGCACCGGTATTGTAATGGGATACGCTGAGCACATCGCGGCGCGATATGCACAGGGCGACCTGTCGTCGACGCTGGTTCGGGTCTTTACTGAGCAGCCTGTCCCGTGGCGCGTCTGCGCGTCCTTTGATTGCCCGAACTTGCTTCCTGCTGCGGGTCCTGACCAATGCCTGCATCATATTGTCACGCGCCCGGGGAACTGAGGTCTTTCAGGCACGCATTCGGGTCTCATGCAATATTGTGTACTCATCACTTGAGCAGAACCTTCCGACACGCCCGTTCAGCGTGGTCTCGGCTCAGTGGTGCCGCGTTAGAGGAGGTTGGTGGGGATGGACGGTTTCTCTCGGTTTCCCATCTTGGGTGTCGTTTTATGTCGACCAAACTCAATTGAGTCTCAATAATATCATGCTCTTTACGCGAAATACAAGAGCGACTGCCTTGGGAATAAGGGCGTTGAATAATTTATGTAACGTTGTGTTGGGAACGCAGCCGGGTCGCGTCTTTGTTTTGTTTCATAGGATGGCCTGCGGATGGGAAGGTTACCCAATGTTCTGGTCTCTATCTGTCAAGTGTGCTGATTGCCTCGTACGTACCAACTCAAACCCTTACCCTCGTCGAGCCGTATTGAAATCAAATGCCAACAACATGGTAGACGTCGCCGGCTCGGGAACTGTTCCAGTATATTTCCCTCTCATTCCCCTCTTCGGGCCTTGGAGAATCTAGACATGAACCCGACCGTAACGCCTCGGCCGAAAAAGCCGAAAAAGCTTTCAACCACATAGATACATCAAAATAATGTGGTTGTCGCCAAAGAGACCGACAGGAAAAACAATACTGTACTTAAATTGGTTCATCCGAACCCCCCGACCCCGTTATACACCGCTGACAACAAACTCACATTTTGTGAACTGCCTCCGCCCTCCTCGGAAAAATTATCCTACACCGCAACTGGGGATTCGACCAATTTTTCAGACAGTGGAGCTGCAATGCAGTGAGGAATTGTGCGTTATCTGACACAGATCTAGATCCAGTCACCTTGTCCATCATCGTCAAAGATTGCGCCGTTCGTGGAGATTTCACCGCTCGCCGAAGGAGCTGTCTGGGGCACAGACAGTGTAGCGAGTTTCTCCAGGTTCGGAACACCGTCCAATATACGTGCTAATTCAACAGAAGCGATCCCATCTTCCAGAGGCTGGGGGGCGCTATGTGTCAATTGACCCAACCGGTCGTCCACGGCGGCGGCATCTGTCATCCGCGACGAACGAAGGAAAAGTGGGTGGGCAGCCTCCCACATTTTCTTCGCCTCTGCTATGTTTCTATGACTCAACATGATGTCCCCTATTCCAACCATGCACTCAGCCCAGAAACGATGGATATTACAGCCGTTTGCAGAATTGATGACAGTAGCCGAGAAAAAGAAAGAAAGAAGAGTTTTGATGCCGGAACTTATTTTGCTCATTTCTCCTTCATTTCTGGTCCGATTAGGCTGAGAATAGAGGGGATCAAGAGGGTTTCTCAGGGCCTTCATGACAATACCATACTCACCTCCCAATTTTTACAGATTCAAGCTGGATGGTTTTTCCCTTGTAATCAATGGATTTGATGGATGTCCAATTTTATAACCCACATATCTCCTTCATTTCGCAATGGAATTACATGAGTGGATCCAAACCCCAATTCACCTGAATCTTCTATGTGCTTTTGGACCATCATTGGCCCCTCATCCTCCGGTGCAATGTGTGATTATGTTGGGAGGGGTTATAAACAGACTCAGGTAAATTCACCATTGTGCACGATCAGTGAGTCACCTTTATTTGTATAATGGCAAAACATCTAGTGGCAAATTGGGGCTTTCGAACGCACCCACCCACATGTAATTTCATCGAGAAATGAGGGAGATAGGTGTATTATAAAATCGGACATCCATTAAATTCATTGATTACAAGGGAAAAATCATCAAGCTTGAATCTGTGAATTGGGTGGTGAGTATGGTATGGTTGTGAAGGCCTTAGGAAACCCTCTCAATCCCTCTTATTTTCAGCCTAATCGGACAAGAAATGAAGGAGAAATGAGCAAAACAAGTTCGGGCATCAAAACTCTTCTTTCTTTTTTTTCTCAGCTACTGTCATCAATTACGCAAACGGCTGTAAACTTGAAGCAAATGAAATTACCTCATGGGGCCATTAAATTTCAGATGCTACTATGTAACGACTGGTGCAGTCCATATTGGAATACTTCCCCTTGAGATGCTGGGTATGGCAAGACGAGTCACTGTGGATCACTTGGTTATGCTGATCAGCTAATCAACCAATGATCAACAAGTTGATGAATCAATGCGGGACTTTGTTACATGTGCGTTCAGTGGGACACCTAAATGATTTGGCAACACAATTATGGAATGTCCGAGTCAAAGAAAAGAGTTTGATTTATTTTGTGATAGTGTTTCCTAACTTTGAGATGTTGAGAAAAATATTGCAACTAGTTGCCAAAAAGAAGACCAATTTATGCATATCAAGGACCGAAAAACTGACAGTAGAGGATGGCAAAAGAGTAGCTGTAGATAGATTATAGAATGAGGAGAAAAGCATTACGTGTAGAAAGTTGGCCCTTCAAGGGGCTTGTTGGATTTGCCATCAGAAATATGGGATAGTGGTTGTTCATCTGCTGAATTGTATAAGATATGCAGTATCTGCTAACTCAATGGACTTTCAGATTATAATGGTTCAGACTTTGAGGACTTTGCAAATCCACAATTGCTGGTAGGTGAAGAAGGATTGAACTCAAAGAATACATGTTAGTTTCAACTCTGGGACTGAATTCAACAGTAAAAGCAGTCATATATCCTTTGATAGATGGATTGCACCAATCAATGAATCCAAAGACCTTCCAGAGAAATATTGAGACATAATCTTTTCATTGATCTGTGCAAGGGAAGATCTTGGGACAAAAGGAAAAGATACCGCGGTGAGCGAGGGAAGGTTGTGGTCACATGCCAATTGAATGGAGATCTGCAGGGAATGAAATCAGGAGTAACAGATCGAGAATGACAGCTATGGTAATATTGGATTGCTCAGAGCATAACCTCAGTCTAACAGGGGCAGACACAAACATCTATGGTCTACCGTCTTGAGTCTATGTTGAATCTAAGGTTGAAGATCAAAGCTGACAAATATTAATAACTGAGTGAGCAACATGTGAAGATGCCCTGAATCAAGATTGGTTGAAGATATACATACAATGAAAAAAAAATGCAGTGCACAGACCTGTATTCAAAGAACCATGTTCTCAGATTTCCGAGCTCATAGACATACAGTAATGTAGGAACACCTTGCAGTCAGTTAACCAGCAAGCCAGGACGAGATATCAACGGGAACACAAGCTGTGCACCTGCAAAATAGTCTCAGTGTTTAAATTTGCAGCGTGGAATTATGAAATTTCTCTTCAATATTAACCATTTGAGTGGAACTAAGCTGGAGAAATTCGATGTCAGCGCAAGGGACGGACCTGGTGCCATCAAATCACGGAACAAGATTCGAAACTTCAAACTCGGGAGTCATTGTTGAGACAGATGAATGTTAGAAGATTGAATGGGACAAACCTGTACATAAACGACAATTGTTTCCAGGATTCTTTGGAAGCAGGGTGACTCAGATTCGTCTGATAATTTACAACTGAGTCAAAAAGTGGAAGTAAGGTACAAATATGTGTTGGAAGGGGGCGTGATCAATCAAGTCGGTGCAATGATGTTGTCCCTTGGATTAAGGTCTTGACCTCATTTGCAGTGTTATCATCTCCCACGGACACAATTTGTGACCAAAAGACTTGAGGAAGAGTTTGGTGGTCTCATTGGGCCCTGATTGTCTTTCGCTTGGCGCTGACCTCGTGTGCCGTAGCGAATTCAACCAAAAGGGAAATGGCTGTGCTGATATATATTAATTGCAACCTTCTTGAGTTCCAATGAAAAGGAAAATGTTATTGGACCAGCTGAATAAATAAAGGGCATATGTCAATGATAGCCTCAAGCCTCACATGAATGAGAGGGAACAGACACCCAAGAGGTATGTGTCCGGGGTCCTAACACCCAAATGGGTCAGCTTGCCTCGCTTATCACGCGGATCGCCGCCCGCCAAATAACGAAAGCAGTGGTTTGTAAAATCCCACAATTCGGAAGAGCAGCCGAACCCAACTGATCAGCGAGTCACAATGCTCGCACCCACAGTGGGGACCCGTGAATTTTTCACGCGAGGTGGTATCGATCAAGAAGGACTGGGTTTCGGAGCTATCCATGACACTTGGAGAAACGCGCTGATTTATTAGGGGAAGTCAGAGTGCGTCGATTCTTGCTCGATTCTCGATTCGATTCTAGTTCGATTCTGAGGCAGAATCGAATCAGAATTGAATCGAACTGTGACCGACCCGATTCGGAGGAGGAACAACGAAACATCGATTCTCTTTCGATTCTGGCGAAGTCGATTCTGCATCGATTCTCACCTCAGAATCGAATCTGAATCGAACACTGAATCGACGCTGAATCGTCCAGAATCATCCACTCTGACTTCCCCTAATTTGATAACCCAGATACCAATCTTCCATCTTTGGAAAAGAGAGAAAGTAGAACCGCGGCCGAGATATTCCAGTTCCATATAGAAGACAAGCATGAAGGTAAGCATAAAACACAAATATCAAAGCAGTCGAGACACAAGATAAGGGTGGGACGGGTCGACGGCTGGACTAGAATTAAAAAGAGGGGGCAACTTACGAGGACTGCGCTTGAATCCCACCACATCATGCCTCTGCTACCGTCGAGGTGCGTTCGCGTGAATTAACGGGGTGAATCCACCTCCAAGACCCATAGTGGGTACACGGCCACAATACAACCAGCGTTCTCAAGTGCCACCCACAGAACGTAGGCAGTAGCGGGTGCAAATGCCGGAGGAGAAGGTCTGCCGAAACGTGCTGGAATCGGTGCGGCAGAGACGCAGTTGCTTGAGCGCGGGAACCGCCACGCGCAGAAGTGTATTCGGCGACGATGGAAGACATGGGGGAATGCGGAGGATTCCTCTTTGCCCTTTCGGAGGGACGGACCGAACAGGAACGCGTTGCGCTGAATGGGCGATTGGGTAAGTAGCGACATTGGAACAATCATGTTGCGCTTTTTCCGCTGCCGATGTCAAGATGTGTTCCAGCCTGAGCTACGCTTGTTGATGCCTAGATTCACGGAATCCTCGGACAGGACACAGGTCGGAGGTTGGTGTGTTTTTACCCGCCGAGTGCGAATATCGTCGTCTCATTGAGTGCGTAAAACGGTTGGATAATTAGAAAATGAAAGATCATTGCCGGAAAGAACCGTGCGAAGATGACATCGGAACATTCGGAGAAATCCGGGCTTGATTCTGGCGAACTTATATAAATCACTTGATGTTGAGTTGCTGTCAATTTCCGCCCTTCCTCTTCCCACGTCCATCACACTATGTCGGAGCCCAAGTCGACTCCAGATTCATATCTAATCGTCGGTGGGGTGATCCAAGGGCGCCATGCTGCTAGTCTCCTCGCGCAGCGCGGGGAAACGCGAGTTGCGATCTTCGATAGTATGGTGCCCAGGGAGCGGGCCTATGCGTTCCCAGTGCCGGACTCGGTCGAAATGCTCATGGGAGACATAACCGACGCAACCATCGTCAGCGCCACCGTCAAATCGGTGCATATTTACCATTTACACCGCAAATTCCAAGACCTACTCATTGTGATCTAGTTTGGTGCGACATGCATCATCCACACCGGGCTGTCCCTGCAGTCTCAGAGCGGAGAAAGAGTGGTGGATTTGGATAAAGGACTAACAAAGGCAGCGCAGGTCAACGCTCTCAAGAAATGGATGGACGAGAGTGCGAAGACGAAGATTGAGACCACGCGCCATCTCATCGAGGCGAGTCGAGCATATGGGGTCACGAAATTCGTCTACATGAGCGACGCCGATATATTCTTTGACGGCTCGGAACGACCCATGCTCAACGAATGGACCGCTACCCTCCCAACCGAATTCTGGACTAAATACCACGAGCACACCGCCCAAGGCGAGCTCCTCACTCTCAGGGCCAATCGCCGAGGAGACCTGCGGACGGCGGTCATCCGGCCTGCAGAGTTTTTCGGGTTCGCTTTATTCCTGTTTCCCTTGACCATTGGATATGGCTAACGTAATATCCGAGCAGCGCCGGCTCGTCGGCCATATACCGTTCGATTGCTGCAATGCAACGCACCCCGGAAATCCCAAACATGCAGGTCGGCGACAACACGAACCTTGTGGACCACACCCACTTTGCCAATGCCGCACACGCCTTGATCCTCGCAGCCGACCGCCTCTCTCCTGCCCATCCGAAGCACTCGCTCGTTGCCGGACGCGCCTTTTTCATCACGGACGGCGAACCGCGCCCATTTTTTAATTTCTATCGCAGCCTCTGGAAGGAACTCACCGGCGAAGTCGCGAAAAGAAACGGTCAACCGGTGGTGGGTAGAAAGATGACGCTGTTTGCGAGTTACCTCCGTGGTGACCCACCGGAGATGCGACGGAGGCTCAAGCGCATGTGCTCATCGAGGTCCTACGACATAAGCCTGGCGCGGCAAGTGCTGGATTATACGCCCATTGTGAGCCACGACGAGGGGATTCGCGACACCATAAAGGTCACTCTTCATTTTGTGTTAGGCGGTCATACTGAACTCGTGGGCGTGTAGTGGTATCGTGAGATGAAGGCAGGGGAGAAGACTGGGATGACTGAAGCTCCGCCGCCGTATATACCCACTGAGGGTGACTTCTTCACGGAGAAGAGCCCGTTTCTGTAGCCACTTCCACTTGTAATTGAAATTTGTTGTATAAGTTACGGTGTATGAACTGTCCCTATTTCTGCTCCTTGCTGCGACTCAATGGTGTTGAGAGTACGTCTCCATCATCTCTTTCTTCGATGCATGAAATGTCAATGTACCATTCTTTCTGCAATTTCCGCATGCCAACGTAAGGCCCCAGGTACACTTATTACTAGACGATGTCAAGCGGAAGGCGCGCGGGTTAGTAAGGTACTCACCAGATTTTGCAGTGCCACTCTCGCCAGTCTACACATACATTGCAAATGGCGCAGTGTCGACTGGGCAGAACAGAATATGATTGAGACTACGTACGCCCGGCGAGGAGTAGAACTCACGTGCAGTCACCTTGGACTAAATCTCCCCGGCAGAACGAGAACGAGAACCCATAGTCCTGGGGCTGAAGCCAGTGCTTGAGGCCCCGGCGACGCTGTTCCGGAATATGTGTCAGTCCGCGCGTTTGAATCACCGGGACGTACCAAGGCCCGCTGCTCCGCAAGCGTCAAATCGTCATAGATTTTCGCCTGCTGCGCATCCTCATCCGTGCCCCATGTGTAGCGTTCACGGCGCCACCCACTCCACACGCGTTGCCAGATCTGGTCTTTCACCTCCTGCCACCAAAGACGCGCACCATCAGGGCGCTTGACATTTTCACCGATGATTTTGGAGACAAGACACGGGCTGAGCTCGTCCGGCCTGTCCGCAGGATTCGGACCGAAGATGTACGACAGGTCGTTCATGTTGTTGTAGCATGATCCCAGTGCGGAGCATCCACAATCAGCCTTGCACGCGAAGCCGCCTTTGTGGCACCCGCAGCGGGAAGATTTGCATGCCATGGCACTATCGCAGGTGCATAGTTTTGTGGACGCGCGATTCTACGCGGGATAAACTAGTCAGTATCTCTCTCGCTGGCAAGTCGAGAGGCACCCGTCCAGAGAGCAACGGATAACAGTGGCAACGAACCTCTCTTATCGCTTCCTACGGGACATATAAAAAAGGAAAGAAGCAATAACATAATCGCTCACTGCTTCATAAATCACGTCGGGTCCGGACGTTTCGTGGTCGTATGGGGTATTTTCCGATGCCATGATCGTGGTCAAGAGCAAAGAACGCGAGTGGTCACATCACTGCGTCTCACGAGACCTGTCACAAAAGACTCATGTCATCGCCCTGACTCAGGCTGAAGCTTGAACCGGGGCCGGAAGTTCGTGCGCTATGATTCTGCAAATGGTGAATTGTTTCAAAACAATGCAACGAAATTACAGCCGTTTGCGTAATTGATGACAGTAGCCGAGAAAAAAAAAAGAAGAGTTTTGATGCCGGAACTTGTTTTGCTCATTTCTCCTTCATTTCTTGTCCGATTAGGCTGAAAATAGGAGGGATTGAGAGGGTTTCCTAAGGCCTTCACAACCATACCATACTCACCACCCAATTCACAGATTCAAGCTTGATGATTTTCCCCTTGTAATCAATGAATTTAATGGATGTCCGATTTTATAATACACCTATCTCCCTCATTTCTCGATGAAATTACATGTGGGTGGGTGCGTTCGAAAGCCCCAATTTGCCACCAGATGTTTTGCCATTATACAAATAAAGGTGACTCACTGATCGTGCGCAATGGTGAATTTACCTGAGTCTGTTTATAACCCCTCCCAACATAATCACACATTACACCGGAGGATGAGGGCCAATGTGGGTCCAAAAGCACATAGAAGATTTAGGTGAATTGGGGTTTTAATCCGCTCCCAGTTTCATGTAATTCCATTGAGAAATGAAGGAGATATGTGGGTTATAAAATTGGACATCCATCAAATCCATTGATTACAAGGGAAAAACCATCCAGCTTGAATCTGTGAATTGGGAGGTGAGTATGGTATTGTTATGAAGGCCCTGAGAAACCCTCTTGATCCCCTCTATTCTCAGCCTAATCGGACCAGAAATGAAGGAGAAATGAGCAAAATAAGTTCCGGCATCAAAACTTTTCTTTCTTTCTTTTTCTCGGCTACTGTCATCAATTACGCAAACGGCTGTAATGGTGGTTTTGTTCAAGGTGCGCACAAGAGAAACTGGCCGGCTCTGAAGGGGCGTTTTGCGCTCCAAACGGCCCTCTAGACAGAATTTTGTACCTATGTACAGATCGAATTTCCTGGCACGCGCGTGAGAGGTAGATTATATATCCAGGATTATCACCTACGGTCCATCTTGTTTTGGAGGAGCGTGCGATACTTAATTCCCATCGGCGAGAGGCGCGCGCTCGCGGAGCCGGATTCCCATGCCAAACAGTCATAGGAGCTGGACCAGACCACGAATTAATGCATCTCACGGTTTCCACCTATGATTTGTTCCTCCTGTCGGCGCCAAATTAATTAAGGCAAGTAGAATGCAATTAGAATTTGAATTATTAATGACCATATACGGAAATCGTGGGACGTGGAGTGACGTCAAGCGCACCGGTGGTTCTTGATTTCAATTAGGGATAGTTCTGCGATAGATCTGTTCCCGGCAAATCGGCGATCATCGTACAGTTTGACAGCAAAACTAGACGGACGAGGTCAGTACGAATTCATCCACCGTGTAGCTGGGCATCGACTTGGGGGCGTTTAACGCTTAGCGCTCGCTTATCTTGTATGTCGACGCAGATCTCGAGTAAATCGTCCACACTGCAGCCGCGCGGAAAGTGCGATGTGTGCGAGGCCCGTTCGTGTCGCTGATCTGCGAACGCGAGTTCACCGCACCGCCGCGGCGAGCTGAGCTATTTATTGTACATGTCGGCCCGCTGTTAAGTCTGCCCGGGTATCCGCCACACACCGAGTAAGGTCGTCCACGGTCTTGACTCTGAAGTATGTCTTGAACCACAATGTTGAATTGCGTTTTTCGAGCTCGGTGCACACTTTCTCTAAATGTGCTCAATGGCGGCTGGGAATTTAGCTATCGGAGGAGAGAACGCTGCGAGATAAGTCACAGGACAACACCGGTGCATAGGACCGTGGGCCGGACGTCAGTCGCCCATTGAGCTTGTCCTTCGCGACGGTGGTTGTATGGTGGCGGACTTTGCGAGAGATCTATCTCGATTTTCCCGACTTTCTGTGACATAACGTCGTGAGGGATGTGCATCCACACCTCGACGAGGTCTCGGATCATCGAGATTCGAGAGGCGGATGCAGACATGGCAGGTTGAGTGCGGCCGCAGTTCCTAGCAATCCAATCGATGAGGACGTATTTTTTCTGCCCTTGTATTAATAAGAGATATCAAGGTGAAGAAAGGAAAGGAAAAGCGTGGGAAGAGCAACAGCTAGAAGCATCACGGTGACAGGATTGTGGCGATCAGTCCACTGAAAAGATTGACAATCAATTGACAATACGACACCTGTGACCCAGGATGCTCACGGCGACCTACAAATAAACAATGAGTTTTGGATGTGGTGGGTTTTGTCTCTCCTAGTTTTGCGACCGTGACAGGGTCAGTCCAAATTCCACTGCGAATAAAAAATGCGTGATAGTCATCGTCATCTTTTGCTTTTGAGGGAAAAAAAATTATCTCAATCCCTGCTAAGTCCTCTGCGCGCTTTCCTTGTGCTTTGTCGTGACGGTTGCGGAAAGAAATATGAAGGCACGTGTGAAGCCCCGCTTATGCAATCACTTGGCAATCACTTTCTATCGTCCAGCTCGTTTTTCGGAACTTTGTCACACTTCGGTCAGTAAACCCGAATCAGATTGTGGGTTCACCGCGTCAGGCGCCGGATTCGAAGAATGTCTGAAAACGGGATGAAGAAGGGCAACACGTGTTGGAAACGTGGTATGGAACTGTGAACGCGAGGCAGGATGTTCCAAATCTGGCTGTAACAAACGCTTGAACTGCGCACCGCCTTCTTGCCGTCTTCAATGCTCCCTTCTGCTCTTTGTCCATAGCTTTGCGGCGCGCTGCTCCCTCTGCCTTTAAAAATCGGTGCAGACACTCCGTTCACTCCGCTATCGCATCGATGATGGAGCCACGCCGCCCGGCGTCAAAATCTAGTGCCGCGGCGGAGACAGAAATTACCACCGGTTCCCCAAGTACGGTGTCGACCACCGAATCCCAGCTCATCGAGCTACTGTCCGAATCCCGTCGCGAGGCAGACTCCCTCCGCCGCGAGCTCGCGGCCGTCCAAAAAAAGGCAGACGCAGACCACCGACGCCTCCAGTCCCTCCTCTTGGAGTCGTCATCAAATAAATCTGCAGATATCCAGGTCCGCGAGTTTAAGGAGCGCATCACCCACGCCGAAGCTGCGCTCTACGAGGCTGAGAAGCGGAGCCGCATTGTTGAGAGCAACTGGCTCGAAGTCGATAGGTATCTCGGTGCCGTCCAAGAGCACGCCTTCACGACGCGCAAAGCGTTCTCCAGCCTTCTAGAGGGCAACGACCGGCATTTTGGTCTCCCAGTCAGCTCGCCACCTGTCCTTCGCCACGAGAGGCTACCGAGGGAACGCATCCTGACCCCTGCCACTCGCAGCCCCCCTTCGTCAAGGTCGCGTCACCGTCGCCACGACTCCTCCCCACCTCACACCTCGCCACGAGATCAAGATTATATTCGGCCGTTACCACTGTTAGCCCCACGTCGTGTGCCGTCTTCTCGGAGACGCAGTCCGTCCGACGACGGCTGGGATGGGTATGAGGAAGGGCACGACGGCGCGCCGCCATACAAAAGACACCGAGCGGAGATCTTGTACCGCCCACACGTACGTTGTTATCTTTCCTTCCCCTCTACTTCTCAAATTGACCCCGCTGCCCACCCCCAGTCTCCCCGCGCCCGCTCGCCCCCTCACCATCGCCGGTCCTCCACCGCGGCTACATCGCCTACTGCCATCACCGTCAAGTACGAATCGGACCGCTCGCGCCACCCTTCGCGCGAATACATGCCCCCTCCCCCTCTTCTCCCACATCCGCACCCGCACGCGCGCCACGATGACGATCCGCGCGCGCCGTACCAACACCCACGCCACCCGCCCGACGCCGCGCTCACTTACGACTACGACCGTGACCCGCGCCACCCCCCGCTGCAGATCATCCAGCACCCGCACCCCCCTTTCCCACCCCAACTGTCGCCCCCGCCTCGTGATTCAGATGCACCCCCGCCCCGAGACGGGCCGCACCAGTTCCAGCACCAGCACCGCTTCCACCTCGGCACCGGCGGTGGGACGCGAAGGCTGGTGCGGCCAGGCGCGTACGAGACGGTTGTGTTCGCGTTGGACGAGGAGGCGGGGTGGGATGTACCAGATGGAAGGGGCGGGTAGGTAGCGGGCCATTCTATCGGGGCTGTATATGTGTAGCGTCGCGAGCGAGACTCCAGCCGGGTGGTAGATGCTATTTAGGGCGGGGAATTCTCCGGCCACATCATGTTGCACTTTCAGTCCAGAATAATTTACGCTGGAGAGTAAAATGAAAGAAAGCTGTATGGTTCGTGAGCTCGAAGGGTCCCGCCGATTCTTGTCCGCATTTCAGCTTGAAAGAAAATTCGAGCTGCGATGGCTTCACAAGACGAGGACGAGGAGGAGGAACGAGTGACCGAAGAGTGAACATCCGTTTTAATTTTCTCATACATGCATAGTTCGAAGCGAGCGTGAATTCATAGCTCCCGCGCCAACATATAATTTGAATCCAGCCGATATCGCCGTGTACGTTGGGACATCGACGCGGGGGGCGCGAACAGAGTCAGAGACAGTGTGTGTTAGTTCGCTGTTTGAGTCGGAGCCTTGCGCAGGGACCGAAATGGCTCTTTGTAAAATTCAAGCCCATAGCCTCGAGTCTCACCCGTGTATTCGGATGCCGACATAAGAAACTTGGATTTCAGCATTACGGAGACACCCGCATGGCAATGTGTCGGACTATATTGAATCAGAACAGTGTACTGAGTTCGTGTTCAACTTGAAGAATAAAATGCTGCGCTATACAAAAGACAGGAGCCCTTTCACTTCCGAGGTGCGTTGCAGATATCGTCCTCGACGTTGATTCAGAAATTACCCCCAGTACTTCCTACATGGACAACATTTACCGCGACAATTGTTGAAGGTTTTGGGGGTGTTACACAGCTCCGCGAATACGTTTTCGCAACATTCCGCCTCAAATGTGTCGTGGGTTTAGCCAATATATCTCATGTATCATGATGTCTCTGAGAACGTTTCGCCATGGTGGCTGTCTAAACCAAGTTCTCTGTCCGGAAGTTTTGAGCCTGCACGAAGGAGGCTACATGAACGAAAATTTTGCGATTTAATTAGTGCGTGTCAGAACTTAGTAGCTTCTCCAATGGTTCGTTCTTCTTTTTCTTGTTGAATACCATACAAACCGAGGTACGAGGTCGATCATTGTTGAAGTGTCTGGCTATGAGGGACTACTATAGCACATCGTTTTCGTATCCAGATGTTGGTCAATCGCCGTCCTGAGTGTAGGAGGAAGTCATTTTCGACACGCTCTGTCCACACAATATTCGCAACGCATGATGGCCGGCAATTGCCCGTGATCGCGTCCTTAACCACGTGCCATTTTTCTTGGAATTTCCTCTGTCAGAGCTGCTACAATGCCAGTCCATCGTCTTCCGCGAGGGGTTCCAAAGTGCGTCCTATGTATTCTCATGGAAAAGAACTAATTCCCATCCAGCATATACACGCCGTACAAAAACTTGCTCTATACCAACGTCGTCCCATCTGACCAAGAATGCCTCGGCATCCGGGAGTTCGTGGTCGCTCCAAAGCAAGAGGCCGAAGAACTCTCGAATACGATCACCCTGTTGCAGGTCGTTCTTGACCACCTCACACGAAAACGCGAAGAGTTGACTGAGTTCGTCGACTCACATCTCGCGCTGGTCTCTTCAGCGCGCAAACTCCCCCACGATATTCTGATGGAGATTTTCACCGCGTCCCTCCCGGAGCATCGTTACCCTGGGCTCAATCGCAATGACTCTCCCCTACAAATATCCCGCATCTGCAGCGACTGGCGTACCCTGGCGCTTTCGATGCCCCAACTCTGGTCTTCATTCCATATCGCAGCGCCATCGCAAAACCCGTGGACTCGGGACCAGACCAACACGGGAGTTGAATCCTGGTTGACCAGAACGCGCGATCTTCCCCTTTCCATTTCCTTTGCTTGGGATCCATCTCGTCTGCTTGACACCGATGGGCCGCTGTTGATTCTACAGACCCTCATGGGGTGCTGCCGCCGTTGGAGACATGTGCGATTCATTACGCCTAACTTCGAGTCCCTCGCGTCTCTCTGGGCGCTCTCCCCAGACGATGTTCCCCTGCTGGAGACCGTCGTTCTTCAGGCACGCATCGATACCCGAATTCAGCTGGGTACCTCCTCTTTTATCCAGGGACCGAGTATCCGTGGCATGTCAATCAAAAGCTCCGTCGACACCATTCACGGCTTCGCATGGGACCAGCTCCACCGTCTCTGCATCCCTGTGCAACGTTTGTCGACAAATCAAGCTCTCGACATATTACACCAATGCCCGCGGCTCCAGACGTGTACTTTCAGAATATCCGTTCCTCCAGGGAATATTGCACCCCTTCCCCCTCCAATTTGTTGGGAACGTATGCGCGAGTTGTGCGTCATTGATGACAACGCCACCGGCCACACCGATTTCTTTCAGCGTGCAGTTTTTCCGAATCTCTGTTCCCTCGAATACGCGTTTGAGGGTGCAAACCCCTTCGAAGTCCTCTCGCGGCTCGATGCTCCTAACAAGCTGACCAGCCTCGGTCTCAGCACGTCGACGTCCTTCGACGGACTCGGTGCATGCCTCGCCCTTTTCCCGATACTGACGAAATTGCTCATACACCAGGACCGACGCTCTCTCGCTAATCATGGCGACAACCTCTCCTGCCCGCTCTTCTCTCTCCTCATCCCATCTTCCCAGGGGCCAACTCTGTGCCCCCACCTCCAAGAAATCTACGCCCTCGGCGTTGACGGCGGTTCCGACGCGCAGCTCAGCGCTTTGATTGAGTCCCGCAGCATGGATGCGGTCGGCCTCCAGGCCCTTTCCCGCCTACACATTGTCTTCGCGCGCGCGCGCCAGAGCGATATCACCTTCCAGCTCATTCCCGAGGTCATCCTGCGGTACCCCACAAAGAGCGACATCGCGTTCATGGCTGGCCGGCCAGGATATACAGTTGTGGACAAACAAAGTCCGCCAAAAAAAAAATCGATTTTTTTGGCCGAGATGAAGACGCCAATCGATAGATCTCATCGAGGGCTTCACATCGGTATATGAATCATGTAATTCTGTCGAGCCGTTGTGCCGGAAAGTGCCATTTATTGTTGATGAACCGTCAAAAATTTGGCCACCGGCTAAAAAGCGTGGGAAAAATATGAAAAAATATGGAATCGACGCGGATTCTCAAGGCGAGTTTGATTCTAAAAAATTAAAAAGATTCATTGAGCGGTTGTTGCGCAAAATAATAAACATTCCTTGATCACATGGTCTGTCACCAGGTTGATTTCCGTGATGTTTCCGACAATACCCCTGCTTTTGTCCATTCTTATACCCACACTGAGCTTCCAATCGTTCCCACTCCATCTTGTCCTCTACTCTCATGGCCACCCGTCGTGGAAGACCTGCTAAACGTGCCAAGAGAAACATCTCTGGTCTGAAGAATCAACCTAGGCTGGCATCTTCACCGGAGAGTCCTACTCGTAGTCCCAGTCCAACTGACACTCTGGGTGACTATTCTGACACACAAATTCCTGACGATATGGAACTGGACAGCATTATGTATCTTGAGGTTGACACAGATCATGATGACAATGACAATGAAGCAGACTGGGATGAAATTGCAGAGAAGGAATTCAACAATCGTTTACTTGAGATGGTTGCTCAAATGGAAGAGGATAGATTGGATGCCGAGGACGACGACTGGATCCCAACAAAGGATGCTTATGAGGCTCAACGCGCAGCAGATAGACGAGTACCTGGAGGTGAATTAATTATATCCAAGTTAAAAGCCAGTTGTAAATTTACCCTGCTGACAGGCCGTCCAAAGGAATATATGAAAGGCCCTGATACAGCTAGCAAAAGACCATGAACTCAACGAAGATATGCAGCAATGAATCAAAAACAGGGAAAACTTGATGGTTTTGTGGTTCAAGGGTCAGCACCCAAACCTAGCACTTTGCCAGAATCAGATCTTGAAGTTGAGGCTGATCTCAGTCTCAATCTTGGTCTTGAGTCACACTCTAGTCTTACTCCAGCCTCAACAGCTCCTCAATCTCGAGCCCCTTCTCCTGGTCAGACCATCCCACAGGCACGATCAGCATCAGTTCTTTCAGTTTCCAGTGGCCATTCAAGTCCACCACTAATTGTGGTAGATAACTCAGATGAGGAAATGGAGGAGGATGACCCAAACAACTGGGACATAATTATTGATGATATGGTTGGAGGAGAAGACCAGTCAAGCTCCTCTCCTACAGCATCTGGATCCTCCTCCCACATGGCTCAACCTGACCAAAGTGGTGAGAAAACAGTGAAGCTGCAAAGTTGGCATGCTCTTCGGGAAAGAGTGAAGACCCATTTGAAGAAAAAAAATCTGCCACTCACACAGTACAACCAACTTCTCATCATCCGGAATTTTGCTACTCTTCTCATCAAGGGGTTGAAGCGCATCCAAGCCAGCCTTGAAATTGCACGTCAATGGCATGAAGGCGGAGGCCACTATTTTGCACGTCGTGTCCGAGCACTGGTACGACACTATCAGATTTTTGAAGAGCTTCCTTTGGAAACAAGAGGCGGAAGGGCAAACACCAAGTCACTTCTTAATGATGAATCTGTGCAAACTGAGGTTTATGAGTGCTTATAGGAAAGGGCTTACAGGTAAGGCAGCAGAATGGGCAGTGAGGCCACAAAAGCAGCACCGCGCAATCTCGAGTACGGCGTTGGCAGCAATTGAGGCTGTTGTAGCTGATGCATGATGTAATTTATGTAATGTGGCTGTGCAAAAAACCCGATGTTCGCCAATCGCCTCAAATCACAAATCTGAAAATTGGATCTGGGCCAAAAAATTGGCCGCCGGCCATTTCTCGTGGGAAAAACTTCGGAGGTGGTTTTTTGAGCTCTTTGAGTGAATCCGGATCTGATGTGCATAAATTTGGAGCCAAAATAATTCTAGATCGGGCTACAGATCACTTGCGGGCTTTGTTTGTCCACAACTGTAGGTGGGAAAGCCATTCTTTGGACGACATCCGAAACCAATGCGACCCGGACGCCGACTGGGGCCCGGTGTTGAGCGCGTGGGTCGCGGAGTACGCGGAATGGGGGCTACCGCTCCAACGGCCGTCGTCTTCGCGTCGGCGCGGACGCGGGTGATGAGCAGAGTAGACAACTTTGCCGTTGTCAAATTGTGGGTGATTCGTGCATTCTTGCTTCGGGTTAACACATTACCCGCAATATCCAGGTGGGAGAGAAATCCACGTGTTGCTGGATGTTAGAGTTAAGGCACGTTCAGACGTTTACGCATACGCCTTTAGTTCTGGATAATTCTATTCAACGACCCCTTGTTCAAAATAACCCTGGTTGTCATGAATTGTTAGTTTAGATACAGCAGGAAGAAGTGTCACGTATACCTTCTTGACGAAGGAAATAAATCGGCAGGAAAAAAACGAACAACTATTCCCGAAGGAGGGTTCAAATCTCCTTACAGACACGACTAGAGCAGGCTAGGAGGCTTTACGGCCACCGGTAAACCCATGTCCCGACTCGGCGAAACAAAATGAACTCGGTCACAGACGACGACTCCCTGGCAGTCCCTCTTCCCTTTATGTCTGTTAGCGAACCGATAACCTTTACTCAGTACAAGCACCGTGACGATAAATATAAGCGATGAAATTGGTTTAAATGCGGAACCTGGGTCAGTAATTGTAGCTCCCAAATTCGGGATGAGCCTCCTCTCAAATTCGACAGTAGGTATACACACTATGCTGTCCTATTCAATCAATTTCCAGCTGATATTCAATAAGAGAACGGGGGAAAGACATCATGTCCACATGGCAGAAAATATGCAAAGAGTATAACCTCGACCAGTCACTCCCCGAATGAGGTGCGAGACTGAAGGAATAATAAATGGAAAATGTAAAGAAACTAAGTCAAGTCTTCCTCCCCTCAATTTTCCTGATAAGAACTTTCAGTGACTTCGCGTCCTCTGACTTACTTAACATTTTATAGGTTTGCTTCGAATCCCTCATCACATGTAAGGTTTGGGGATAATTGTCTCCTAGTATCTCCTTCCGCTTCTTAAGCACCACAACTTCCAGTCCTTCCGCATCTTTCAGCTGTCCTAGGCTGCGGAATGTCAGTGCCAGATTCTCCATCGTAGAGTCCAGACCATCTTCGTCACTTAGTCACTTCGGTTAGGAATGTGAAAGTTCGTCACTTTGATGGGAATGTGTGAAAGTTTGTCATATTGAATGGTTTCTGTGAAAGTTCGTGAGTTTGTATTCCGGGCTTGAACTCTTTGGCTCATCACGGAATGATGGGAATCATCAGTTGCCGAAATGGCTGGTTAGGTTCGGGTTAGCTGGTTAGGGGTTAGAGGTTAGTGGTTAGTGGTTCGGGTTAGTCGGTTAGGGTTAATGGTTAGTGTTTAGAGGTTAGTGGTTAGCGGTTAGGGTTAGTGGTTAGTGTTAGCAAGGGATCTATATGAAAAACATGCCCGGCCTTGCTGAAGGAACAATGATGGCCGATGTTCCGGGTTTCTGTTAAACTGACGAACTTTCACAGAAACCAGGCAATATGACAAACTTTCACACATTCCCATCAAAGTGACGAACTTTCACATTCCTAACCAAAGTAACTAAGTACTAAGTGACGAAGGTGGGTATGACTCTCCATTGTATGCAAGGTGTCTGGATGGTTCTCTCCGATAATTCTTCTTTCTTAAGCACTGCAACTTCAAGCTTCCCTGCTTCTCTCCAGTGGCCCAGTCCACTGTTCGTAGCCGCCAGATTCGCCATTGTGAGCAGGTTGTCTGGATGATCATCCCCAAGAATCTTTATTTGTTTCTCAAACACAGCAACTCCGAGCTTCTCTGAAAATTTCTCCATTGGCCACATCCACTATATGTAGCAGCCAGATTCCCCGCTGAAGTAGGGGAATGCTCCTGAGAAGCAGTTCGAAACAGGTCGGCAAATTCCTAAGGTCTTGAGTAAGAAATGTGTAAGAGACTCAGAGGGAAAGGAGTTAATGGTTTGGATTGGGATAAACCAGATATGGCAGCCAAATGGGCCTGGTGTACAGTCCGGAAGAGGTGCAAGTTTGGAGAATAAGGCAGCGATAAGGCAACCATGCGACCTATAGGATCGGAGTCTCCTTTTCAAAGAGTTTGAGAGAGATTTGGCCGAGAACAGGATTACTCAGAGTTCCACCACAACTCTGAAGTAGAAAAGGCAAGACAAGAGGGTTTGATATGACTTATGGCGAGAGCAAATGCCCGAGTGGCGTGGCTAAAGGCAAGCAAGAAGGTGGTCCTCTTTGGCAAGCCGCAAGCTGGCCGATTACAAACAAATTACATAAGATCACTCAACGCGTCCGTACTCTCAGACTGTCGGGGCTGCACTACATACAAAAAAATACCATCTAGACCCATGTCGTCAAGGCAAAAGCCAGAAGTCCTGACCACAGATCAACCCCGCCACCCATACATGCAATGACTCGGCCTTGGATGTGCAACTCGAGCAAAGGGCTGCCCACCAACAGCCCAATGCCGGCCCCAACAACATCCTCGAGTGCAAGACCTACAAACCATGACTTGAGAGATGACCTGCATTCAGAGCCCCTGTCAAGGAAATGTATGCAAGTAATCGTGAATAAAATGATCTACTGCCATAACCGAAAATCCAACTTGTAAAAGAAGACATCGAAGCACGCAGCTCGGAGATGAAGAAAAATGGATGCCCAAAATTTTCAGGGGCTTGCCTTGAAATATAATTGTTGCTGTTGAACTTGCATGTTGACCGAGATATCCAAAAGTCGAAATTGACACTACTATTTGAGACCCCTACCTGGCCACCCCACCTAGTTGGCCACTTGGGATCTAGAAGGCCAGGACTTGATAATTATGACTGGGCATGATATACGAACAGAGGACGACCTTCAACGAAGGTCCAGACCAAATTTCAGCCGAAAGTGATGGGTTGATCGAAAGTCACGGCATCACGGATCGGAATCCGAGGCGTGGGGACATCAATTTCTTGCCATTAGACCACTCACCTCCCCTGCCGTGGCCATTTCTCCACCATTTCTTCGTCAATCCACGACTTTGGGGGTTCGTTCTGATCCCCCAATGCTGTGCTTCTGCCTTTGATGCTACTGGATAAAAATGGTCCCCGCTACTGTCTTTACGCACTCGGGGAAGCACGACTGCTTTTTTTTAGTCAGCCATGTTAGCCATCATCGCGGTACACAATACCACGATGCTATCGGTCTGGAACCTTACAGAGTACTTTTCACCATCCAATACTTTATTCTGAGATGTATTTCAAAAATTTCTCCATTCACCTCTGATGGTTCTGCAGGTCGAGCTACCAGCATCTTGGAATGGAGTTGGGTGCTCAGGTACGTCATAATACCTTCCATTAAGCAACCTGGATTTTAAGCTGGCCCATCTAGGTGTTTCTTCTACTTGCAGGATGCTCATTCATTTCATGACCCCAATTTTGGTGTTTCACATCCGTCGGACCTAGATTTTCTGGCCTTTCGTATGCCTCATATTATACACCACAACTGTATGAGATAGTTAATATAATCTCCCTCTATGATTTAGAGCGTAAGTGACAGGCATCTGAGACCTCAGGCCATTATTTAGCAGGGTGGCCAACGAGCCTGTTATTTGGCCATGTTGTACTGCCGCGCAAAATAAATTCACTGTGAACTCAAATGTTGGGATATTTGGGAACTTAGGGTCTTGAATCCTTCCTAGGAAGCATGCCTTCGTTCTGACACGGTTGGGCGTGCGGAGGGCCAGCGGACAGATTGTCATTTAGGCATGAATGCTTAGGTGGCCAGGTAAGGGGTCAAACATAGTAATTCCGTTGGACACCAGTTAAGTGCCACCAGATGTAGAAGAAAACTGGTTGGAAAATCTGGAGGAAATGGAACTGTAGATTAGTATGCCAAATGGAACGAAACCAGGGTATTATCACTGTGTGGGATTGGGGAAAGAATCAGAGATATTAGTAAACATTCCCGTGTCGAGACAGTCATCCTCAGGCCAACGGTATGGGGGATTTCCACACCTCGGCCATCTGGCACTGCCACACTGCCATATTCGAACTCTGACACGGTGACTTCAAAATCTGATTCGGGTTTGCTTTGGATAAAGGGTGGAGAAGAAGGACTTGAAGTGCAAGAAAGGCCCAGACGATCGTGATAATTTAGCACACCCATTCCATTTCCATAACCACTGTTCGAGACCGGTACTGGATCTCATCAAGCTGGTTACGGTGTCCGAAGAGCTTGAGACACATCACAAGTTTCTCGCACTCTGCCTTCAAAATAACCACTGGCTTGATGGATGAGCTCAATGCTCGCCCTGATGTGCAGCTCACGGTCTGATGCTCCCATTGTCTGGTGACTTATCTCCGCCATCTAATCTACTATTTGAGACCCCTTACCTGGCCACCCCACTTAGTTGGCCATTTGGACTTGAGTATGGTGGAAGGATAGGAATGATGGCAGACAAATGTCTGCCGGACAATCCCTTTCAGAGTCTTTTATGAAGGTTTGCCTGTTCAACAGTTTCTGTCCAGTCTTGCCTTGATTTTCTCGCCCAATATACAATTTTCCCCCACTCAAACCATATGGTTTGAACCCGATCTATCTTGGCTCATGTGCATAGATACAATGAAGCGCCCACTTGGAGTTTTCCCAACTGCTCATTCTATTCAATCTTTTCCTTGCATCAATTTCACTTCAAGGATTACATTCCACTGGAATCCTTCCAGTGATTCTCTTGCAGTTCTGAAATCTTATAGGGTCCTCCGCAGCTTTCCATTCACGGAATGCACTTCATGGGATTCCATTCAGCGGCCAGTGTTCAGCATCTCCCGTAAGGCTTCTCCTCCATGTGAACTACTGCAAGGAGATCCCTCCAGTGAGACGGTTGCACAGAAATGCATTCAATGGTTTTTATGAATAGGATTACATCCCATTCAAGCCCTTCATGGCTTTCCCTTCACATGAATCTGTGCACGGCAAGTCACTATTTGCGATATCTGGATGGAAGGATACTGAGTATTGCGTCCCGAAGAAGCATACATCAAGATGTAATGGCCGAGCACTGAGCGCGAATCAGTCGGATCCTGCAGCCTAAAGAACACTTGTACGAAACATCTGGGAAACACTGTTAAAAAAAACCTCCTGTTCATACATCAGAAAGCATACATTGCAGCCCTTTTCTTACCAGTGGTCTACACGAGTGGGCATATTAATATTTCATTGAGTCTAAGTATCAAACCAATAATCTTGAGGAGTTGGTTCACGTTACAAAGGACATCAACTAATTTATGTACAGTGCTCGGGCTCCCGGGTCTTGAATTCCATTTCGGAGTTTTACCTGAATCAAATACACCTGTCTTGTTGCACTTCAGGAGGTTGTTTCGAGGGAATTGGGCTGAAGCAAAGTAGCTGAAGAGAAAGCAGCGAGGGAGATTGCCCAGAGCACATGGCATGCAGGAGATTCTTTGCAAGGAAACTGGTTCAACAGAACATGTTCCAGTAGATATGCTGCAAAGAAATTACTGGACAAGAAATATTGAAGGAAATCCTCTGCACGGCAAATGGTGAAGGAGTTTGTCCACCGGACTGTCCGGCGGACATTATTTGTCTGCCATCATTCCTGTTATTCCACCACTCTCTTGGACTCTAGTATGCCAACATTTTGTTGTTCACTTCCAGGGATAATGGGGGATGGGAGTATGATTCATAACAAAGGTCTGAACCGAATTTGGAGCTGGAGTGATGAGTTGATTATGAGTACTTATGTAATAAGTTCTCGCTCTTTTCTAAAAGCTTACATGGGGTTTTCGTGAGTTGCGCGAATCATTAGTTACACTTTTCTATGGAAAGCCGGAGCACCACGCTCTGAAACAAATGATGACATCAAGTGATGTACAATAGCCGGATTGTGCCGCGAGCTCCCGTTCAGGCAAGGGCGACCTTTCCTGAGCGTATTTTCCTCTTATCCAGCATGTAGAATGACAAAGAAAAATTGTAGTAAGCTACATCCTAGTTGACTCTAGATTAGGGAATATCTGGGGCTTCAAATGCCGAAAACACAGTGTTTGCCAGTGGTCGACAGATATTTTTCAAGCTCCTTTGGTTTCCAACAGCTCAGTCTAGCCCGAAATGAGCTGTTGGAATGAAATAATGTTCTTAAATGTGTGCCAGACCCAAGAATACATCCTCCTCCATGTTTCCCCATTTCAAGCCCGAATTACTGTACTTGTTGGTAACTCTATTGAATGTTGATGTCTTTAACAACTTCTTTTCTACATATCTACCATTTGGGTCAATTAGAGAACCTCCCTTCGTAGTCTTCTTGATACAAGGACTGTGAATTGGAGTTCTCAAGTGTTATTCCACCATAGGTAGTATTCTCCCTCCTCGCAGCTCTTCCAGGTGAGCTTTTGCGGGAAGATGGATCAGAAGCCCTGATAATTGTCCTTAATGCCAGCGGAAATTTAAATCACGTTCAAAGTGGTGTACTGGCATTTGCCGACTACTTCCTTCGCTTACTGCCCCACTCGGGCGTCTCGGAATCGCAAAATATGTGAGTAACTTTTCGCCCGAGCATTTGAAACATTATTGGCAGTCTGAATAACATATTAAAGGGTGAATAAGCTCTGAGATACTCGGTTTTGCATCCAGATCAGTGTTTTTTGGGGGGTTGCAGTCCCGAAAATGAAGCAAAAGGTCCCCATGTGATCTTTCTTTCACCTCTAACTTAATGTGACAGGTGGAAAGTCATGTCTCATTTTATTTTAAAAATACCGGCTCCTTCTTTGGGTGGAAATGAACACAATACATGCATTTGAACTTGCCATCCGAGTTAGGAAAAGCGCCGGCCATCACTCGGCAGCTGATGCCATCACTTGTTTCAAAGCGTGGTGCTCTGGCTTTCCATATTTTTCTAGTAGAAGGAAAATCGTGGCTGTGTTGAAGTCTTTTTCAGAGACTCTTTAGAATTGTGTCTACTTAGTGGCTGTGTTCTCGGCCAATGCCGAACGTACTTCTGACTTCTACAGGTGCTGGTTCGAACCTGGGGAATGGATTCCTTTTTCCATTGGTCTTTTTTCCTCATGGTTAACTCAGGGTGTGTAAGTAGCAGTTAATTAGATATTACCTCTGAATGATTGTGTACTTACGGACATCTGCCACACATGTTATCAACTTGTTTGGACGTTGGGTAGTTACAATAACTCATCGGCTTCTTTTTCGAGGCCATTTGATAGTCTAGGCTTTGATGAGGGGTGCCTCTGAGAGTCGACCGTGGGATGATCTCAACTGCGATGGTGCCTGCAATACTTTTGATTCTTTGATGGCTGCGATGGACTGCCAAATTATTGTCACTCGATTCCCGCAAAGGATGCTCCCACACCTCTAGGAAAATTTAGGTGGTATTCTTAAATGCTTGAAAACTGCTCCCCCAAAGCATGAATCTCTAACCGGTCGATTTCAAAAGTTATTGCACCGAGATTTTCGATTTCAAACTCAGCATCTTCCCACGGTCGACTCTCAGAGGCACCCCCCATCAAAGTCCAGACTTTATATAGATCCTCAGAATGATTTTCTTCTGAGCACTCAGTATAAACTCTGGTTTACGAGACTAGCCATTTGACAGAGACAATCACATCAAGATATTTCCTACTATCCTCAGCTGGGATTCCCCAGGGTCTACAGGATCTCAACTTGCTTACAATGAGATATTACTACCTCAGATGATGATGGAATTTGAACCTGGGCTATTTTGTTAAATTTCTCCATTCATTTCTTGCTGCCCAATGTAGGTATTGTGGGTCATATCCATCTAGTATAGTCATCTGATACCCAGCACCATAGAGGAAAGGACCTAGACACTGAATACTTTGCACCCAAGTCCCCAAATGTGTCTGGCATCTGCTGCAGCCCCTCATCCAACTCAAGAACAAGTTGTGGAAGGCTGGGATGCTTTGTTTGCACTTTTTGGTGGCTGGCATATGTTTAACCTGCTCGCTATACCTGCAACGGAAATGTGTGGTGGAATCAACAATCAAGCTTCTGATTGCCTGTTCCTCTTTCTCTCATTCTGAGGTGTGTGTGTGCTGGTAAATTAATTGAAGGTCCTTTGGTATACCATGATCTTGGTTTGAAACTGGGGAATTTCCAGTCACATGGATATCTTATTAAAAAATAAGTACGAGTTTTGCCAGGCTATGCCACGGCCCACACCCCAAGATGAAAGTTACGACATCTCGGATCAAGACTGAGAGAAACGGGGTCTACGTGGGTTACTAGTACTAAATGTAACACGTGTATGAGTGAGCAATTGGTATTGCACGAATGTAATACCCCAAGAATGAATATATCTGAGTTCAAGAACCCTTATATAATCAGTAGACCGAGATTTCACCAAGACGTTGGGAACTTGAATGATAGCTTCACCAAGTTCAAGACCGTAAATCTAAATTGTACTTCATGTCTAGCAACCTGACAGCACAGAATAGATGGACTCTAATTATACTGCAAGTTTAGCAACGTTACAGCAGAAGCAGAGGGTTTCCAATCGTACTGTAAAGTCTAGCAAAGTTACAGTAGAAGAAGATGAGATCCAGTTAAGGTGCAAGCTTAGCAGCATTGCAGCAAAAGTAGATGATTGAAGGGAGCTAGCTGCTCGACTAAGGGTTCACACAGATGTGGAGGTTCAGATAAGTTGATTGCAAGGTAAGATGTTGTGTCCACAGAGGGGAGACACTCCCTCTTATATACTACTAACTACTGAATGAGTCATAATCAAATGACTCACCAAGACTCAACATGACTCCAATCTGCACTGCCAAGCACTGGAAATACGGGATGGAGTCACGAAGCAGGGTTGAACCGTGAGAATAATAAGAAGATGGTACCGGTTCATATATGTACGGCCTAAGTACTGTGATGGAGAGTGCATGTAGACTAAGAATAAATACAGGGGTTACAAAAAGTCCGTAGTAATAAATAAATAATGAATATCCATCACAAAGACCCGCAACGTGTGAACATCAATTTCTTATGCTGACACGGCTTGGTTTTCTTGTCTCAACTGGCTCTCCACCAATTCTTGGCCGTTCCAGGATTTCGCGGCTCAATCTGCTCCCTTGATTCGGGGGAATCACCTGCCACCATCCCCGCCACCAAGAAGTTGAAATCCTCCCCGCTATGCCCCCATGAACATGCCCCTGTTTTTTGAGTTACTGCCTCTGACCGACATTGTATCAGACGACACCATGGGGATACCACTCTGGAATTGCCTACAATACTTTTTAGTGTCCAATGACTCAACACTGACAGTACACCAGAATTTTATCTGCCCAACTCCCTTCTCACTGTAGTGCTTTACCGCCACCCACCCAATTTTGGTGCTGTCAACACCGGGAATTTTTTGGGGAGCCGTGAAGACTTCACTAAAGAGCTAGGAATGTAAATGAGCTGTAGACCTTCCTTCTAAGCTATGTGCATCTTAATTTGTGTCACAGCATGGTTCCATCGTCCAATAGACGTGTGATTGCTCCAGAGACCTTGTTTCGGAGCTTTCCCACATCTGAGGAGCAGTCATTTACACACCTCATATGGGTTGCACATGAAGTATTATATGTTCAAATTGTCACTATATATACCCTAGTTAACATTTCCAATGGATCTGGGCCCCGGATTCAAGTCTCGTGACTTGATTTGACTGGGTGGCCAACTAGCCTGTTATTTGGCCATGGAGAACTGCTGGCTGAAATAAATTCATTGTAACATCAAATGTTTGGATATTTGGGTGGGAGTGGTCTTGAATTCTTTGTAGGATGCATGCCCTCATTATGACACGGTTGGGCGCACGTAGGGTCAGCGGAAAGATTGAGAGTGAGGGATGAATGCTTAGGTGGCCAGGTAAGGGGTCTCAAATAGTAATCTAAATTCCCATCCGCCAAAATAACTCGAAAAAGTCTGCACTGAGCTCAATAAAGGCAACTCAACGCTGTGGTTCAAGAAACCCTTTTCAAAGTGGATGACTTTACTCGGCATGTGGTGCATCGGCAGACAGGCTCAACGGTGCCAGTGGGTGCGTGCCTATATTTATTTCTGGGGCACTGACCTGTACAATAAACAGCTCACTGAGCCGGTAGGGTGGGGACGAGTTTCCAGATTTAGGACATGGAAACACCTCCTGCGGCCCAAACTTTCGAGCGAAGATCAGATTTAGATGAGATCTAGATCTGTGGCAACATATAAGATAAGGGAGTGTTAGACGTACTGATGCCCTAGTGGATAAATTTGAACCCTCGTCTGTCTGTGACTTTAATGCCAAGCTGCACAATAATTGCTGATTTGCAAGGAACAGATCCAGAATTTCACAGCCGGTATTCTGTTGATGTTATTCTACAAGTCTTCAGTATTGATATTGAGCACTTGTATCTCGGGTCCATCAAACCAGATCAACAAAATGCCCAGTTGTTGTTTTCTTCTCGCACACCACGGCAAACGGAAAGATAAGATTATCAGAGACCCATCGCTCATAAAATCAACAACAACTAGGTCCAATTGGTCGTGTTCCTGATTCCGGTCACAGTTCGGATTTGAATTGACTCCTGGAATACAGTTGTAGTACCCTGTGCATGTATCTCGAATATTCCTGATCGTTTTCTCCAACGAAATAAATTTATCAGAAGTGAACGGTGCCGAGTCAGAGGTTGAGACACCTTTCGCGATGAAATAAAATGAGTTGAGAGAAGAAGAAGAAAATGCTGTATATGTACATGGCCCAGGAAAGGATCCAATGTCTGTTTCATGGGATAAGTTGCCATTGTGTGGTGCTGAGGATTATTGGTGGGAAGGAGGATTCCAACCTCCCTCTCAACTCAGGAGGAACAGGCCACAGGTCTGGGCCGATCTACATTAATTGTCTGAGGCGAGCCTTCAACCAGCATCAGTGGGAGCGGACAGACTGTGAGCTGCAGTGATACTAGTGGCTCAATCCATTTCTGTAACTAAGCCAAACCAAACTTAACCCCGCGGATTTTAATGTGAGTTGGTCTCGATCTACGGGGACTTTGAAACCTTTATTCGATGCAGGGTAGATATGTAGGATGAAGTGTGCCTAAATGCAGAATTTGGGTGGACAAGTGTAGTGGGCTTACAAATTCGGACTGAGCCCATGTTAAATTTGACAGTAGGGAGATGAAAACACAAAACGAGGAGACTAAAATACAGAAACTCGACAGAAGATTCAAGCTCAATTTGATGTTGGCATGATTGAGAATATACACAGAGTACAGTAAGGCTAGGTAACTCTGAATGAAGTGGGAGAATGAAGGAACAATACATGGGAAATATTAAAGAAACTCAGTCAAGCCTTCCTCCCCTTAATCTGCTGGAAAAGAACTTCCAGTGAATTGGCCTCCTTCGACTTGCCTAGCTTGTTATATGTTTGCCACAAATTCCTCATTGTGATCAAGGTGCAGGGATGATCCTCCCCAAGAATTTTCCTTTGTTTCTCGAGCACCACAAGTCCCAGCTCCTCTGCTTCCTTCAATTGGCCCATTTCACAATATGTCCTTGCTAGATTGCACATTGTCCACAATGTGTCTGGATGATCTTCCCCCAGAATTTTTCTTTGCTTCTCAAGCACCACAACTGAAAGCCCCTCAGCTTCTTTAAATTGGCCCATTTCATGATATGTATTTGCTAGACTTCCCATGGCAAGTAGAGTATCTGGATGATCTACCCCCAGAATTGTTCTTCGCTTCTCAAGCACCACAACTCCAAGCTCCTCAGCTTCCTTCAATTGGCCCAGTTCACGATATGTATCTGCTACATTGCCCATCATCAACAACGTGTCTGGATGATCCTCCCCAAGAATTTTTCTTTGCTTCTCAAGTGCCACAGCTTCAAGCTCCTTGGCTTCCTTCAATTGGCCCATTTCATGATATGTATTTGCTAGATTACTCATTGTGTGCAACGTGTCTAGATGATCTTCCCCAAGAATTTTTCTTTGCTTCTCAAGCACCACAACTTCAAGCTTCTCTGCCTCTTTTGACTGGCCTAGTTCTTTGTATGTACTTGCTAGATTGGCCATTGTAGACAGGGTATCTGGATGATCCCCCCCAATAATCTTTTGTCGCTTCGAAAGCACCACACCTTCAAGTTTCTCTGCCTCTTTCAATTGGCCTAGTTCCTTGTATGTAACTGCTAGATTGCCCATTGTCTGCAACGTGTCCGGATGATCTTCCCCAAGAATCTTTCTTTGCTTCACAAGCACCACAACTTGAAGTTCCTCTGCCTCTTTTGACTGGCCTAGTTGTTTGTATGTAACTGCCAGATTCCCCATTGTAGACAGGGTGTCTGGATGATCTTCCCCAAGAATTTTTCTTCGCTTCTCAAGCACCACAACTTCAAGCTTCTCTGCCTCTTTCCACTGGCCTAGTTGTTTGTATGTAACTGCCAGATTCCCCATTGTAGACAGGGTGTCTTGATGATCTTCACCCAGAATTTCCCTTTGCTTCGTGAGGAGAACGGTCCATATTTCTACTGCCCTCAGTAGTCTTCGTGAATAATGGTAAACCTTCCCATACTCATGGTTGAAATCTGGTGTGGTGTGGGATCCACCCTGCAAGAGGGCATCAATATGTGGCAGCAGCCACAGACTGGCCAGTTGGAAATCTTGGTTGGGGATGTGTGCAATTGACATTCCTACTATTGCAATTATGGAGTGATGATACTCCTGCTGCTCAGCAAGAGTACTTTGGCTCCAGCTATGCACAAGTGGATGAATGGAGAATGTCCCAGTTTGCATGTTGAAGTTGATCAATGAATATGCTTGGAGCTCAGTTGTTACATCCACGAAACGAAGACAGTCCCATACACCGGTGGGTCCCAGAAACTGTGTGAGTAATTCAAATGGTTCTTTCAGCTCTTCTTTTGATGGGCCGGTGGGCCTGAACTTGTATGTGGATGCATTGCTGAACATTTTTTCCGAGATTCCTTGATGGTGCAAGAAGGAACAAAGTTGTAGCAGTCTTGCAGCTAGTGGGCTGAGCTGTTTGAAGCTGATCTCCCATGTTGTGTACACAGTCCATGCATAATCATCATGGGACTGTGCAGGCTTTTCACTGAGTAATCTAGCTCGATTCTGGTTGTACAGGGCCAGATACCTGTTGAGGGCTCCCGACTTTGCAATAAATGCACCAGCTTGAATAATTGCAAGAGGCAAATACCACAGGGCCTTGAAAACAAGTTCAATATAAATTTATACTCAGTGAACCTACAAACTGACCTTCACAATTTCAGCGGCAATCTCCATGTTGGCCAGCGTGGTTTCCTGAGCAGCACTCTTAAGCAATAGTTCCACCGCATCAACCTCCTCCATATCTGATACAAGAGAGTGCAAGCCAGCATGAACACAAAGTCCAGGGTTCCGAGATGTGATCACAATATTTCCATGGCTACACTGAGGGAAATAGTTGTTCAGATCAATCTTGGGGTCGTCTGCATTGTCAAAAAAGACAAGCCAGTCATTGTATTGACTAGCAAGCCATCTCAGAGCATCCTGTGGAGTATCTCCCACATTCTTTGTGACGGCAATATTCTTGAGGGCTGCAACAAGTGTATCTGTAGTGCTCGCATCAACCATAAAGATATCAGAGAACCTGGAGAAACCCAGCGAGTCAAATTACACAACTTGCCGAATGAACAAGAACTTACTGGGATGACTCTTGAGCAAATTTGAGTGCAATCTGGGTCTTTCCCGCCCCACCAAGTCCATGAAGGAGGTAGATACGTTGCTTTCCGAGATCCCGATTGAAGTATTCATGCATCCTGTCCCGAATAACCTGTCTCCCATGGAAGATTCGGGATGGAGGAGGACAATTGTTGATGCTCTCAGTGACCTGAGCTACAGAAAATCATATAAATCACAGAGCATTCGCCCAGATCAAACAGAATTATACCGAGTACTGCATTTTTATCCTTGGGAACCTGATTTCTGATCTGAATGATTGCCCTGAGCTGTATTTCCATGAGAAAATAACAGCACCATGAAATTGAATATTTTTACCATGAAATTTGAGCGCAATTCTCCAATCCTACTCCGGCAACTTGCGATCTGGTCTGCGGTGCTGCTCAACTTTACAACTTGCTTGACATGGTCCTTTATCCGGCCATGGAATCCCTGACTTTTCTTCTGCAAGGGCCTAACCGTATCCAGGACATCTTGCAAGCATCTAATGAACCAGTAAAATATTTGTAATGCCGGAGCACTGAATGAACGTACCTTTCAAGTTTCTCGCACATGTCCGCGAACTTAACAGCAGCCGTATCACCATGGGCCGATATCTCCTCCCGAACTGTTGTAATGATCTCGAGAATATCTTCACACAGTTCTTTTAGGTCATCTCGAGTCTTCTTGACTTTCTATGAGAGAAAAATAAGTCATCTTTCTCCACCACACAATTCAAATATACGCACCTCAACCGTCTCCAATACGGTCACTGCTATTTCCAGGACATTTTTAACGTACGGAAAGGGAATCAGTTCCCCTGCGGCGGCAATTGCTCGGGCAGTCAGGAGGGATGTTACAAGCCAATCAACACTTGATTTGGAGGGAGCCGGGGTTACTGGAGCTGTACTTCCCCTGGCTGTGACAATTGAGTCCCTGGTATTGAGTGGGCTGGTAGTGGGCATGGTGGTCGTAGAAGGAAAGAGAGATGCGATGCTAATCGGTTAAGCGCCGACGCTGTACCTTCCACAGCTTCCGGGGCGATGGCTATCGGTATCATCTATAATTAATATGACAGATTTAAATTTTCACTGATATTTTTCCAGTACGAATGACAATCGCAAATCTAGAGAAGGAAATTTCAACCAGGTACTTTTCCTGGCAAAATCAGCCGTTGGCCTTATGCTCAAGCGAGCCTCTGAAGGCCGAGCGAACCGTGGGATAAATGGGCACATGACCCCACATGACGCAGGTGCGGGCGATCTCGGTCCGCGCTTCTCCTTTCGTCACACCGTCACGGCGCGCCCAGCTCAAGCTCAGCTCCTCCTCTCGTTGCCGCTGATTCTACAAGTTAGCTTCGAGTTCATTGTACATTCGTTCCTTGGAAGCTAGCCACACCTCGGCCGTTCTATCCCGTGACATTACTGCACAGAAACGACATCCAGGAGAACTGGTGTGAAGATAGAGGGCCACAATGAAGCGACTTCCACAGACGTCAAGAACTCCCTCAAAATGTAAGGAAGATTGCTACAAGGAAGTGAAAAACAATCTCATAAGGTCGGTCAATCTTGGCTCGAACGTTCTACAGTGACTAAATTTCTCACAGGCCTGTAAACTAGTTTGTGAACCGAGTCGCAGATGTCTCCTTAGCCTTTGCGCCAACCTTGCAAACGCAGCACTTAAACTATGGCCGCCACCGCAGAAATGCCATCGTCCTTCCCCTTGCCTCCCCCCCCCTCGCCCCACTCCTCGTCCTTCTCCTTCCACCGCCCCTACTCGCCGACGAAAGACATCAAGCCCAACACATACCCCTACCCCATCAAATCGAACTCCACCACGCTCCTCTCGTGCTCCAACTCCGTCTCCGTGTCCCCCGCGACACGCCACCACTGCGTCCCGCCCCCGCCACCGTCTTCGTCGCCCAACGCCGAGGAGGGCGGCAGGCGGCGTGGGGAGTACCGCGGCCACCGGTACAGCGGCAGCCTCACCAGCAGCGAGGACATGGACCTCTCTAACAGCGCGAATTCGGGGATGGGGCCGCGGGGACGAATGGGAATGACGTCTAGGGCTTGCGCTGAGCAACAGCAGCATCGCGAGCATGAGCATGGCGGCCGCACCGGCGGCGACGTCGCCGAAGCGGTGTACGCCTTCGCAGCTCGTGGCGTATCTCGGTGCGGCCGTGTCACGTAAGGCGGGCGAGTGGGCTGCACTACAGAAGAGGAGATAGCTGAGACGGGGTGCGTGTCATCTTCTGTGTTCTTTCCTTTCTTCTCTCTCCCTGTCTCCGTCTTCCGATCCTCGTCCACATCTCGCCCTTCTCTTCCTCCGAACGTCCCTCCAGTTTTCCGCTCCTGTACAACCCGCCTTTCCATTGCCTATCTTTTCAAGTCCCGCGCCCCTCCATTGCACTTGCTACCTCTCGACTATCGATGATTCCTTGCCCATCTCCTTGCCTACCTCCCTTTCATCGCCATTCTGAATCCATTCTCCATTCTCTGTTCCCCGGGGACCAGACGCCCCTTTTCTTTCGTGACTTGTACTACATGTTCCATGCTGCGATCTTCCTCCCACATGCATCTTTCATGCTTCCTTCTATGACTTGCCTCCCATCATCTGCCTTTATCTCTGCCATACACCCCTCATATCCCCCACGTCGCCTTCTTCCTCTTTCTCTGCGTCGCTTCATTCCTTCTCTTTACCTGCGCCCGTACCGTAACCACCGTACTGACATCCTCCCAGCACTCCGGCCACCTTTCGCCCCACCGCCCGCGCCCTCCGTCAAGAGGTCCTCCAGGCCCAGCTCGAGGGCTCCGACCCCGTTTCCGCGTCAGGCAGCAAATCGGGCCATAGTTTCCCCTTCGGCGGAGGTACCTTGCCAACACGCATGTCGCTGCGCCGCATGAGTAGGGGGAGGACGGCGCCCCAGTGAAAGAGAAAGAAGCAGAAGACGGCACGCCCTCGCTCCACGCAGCCCCAGGCGCCACGCCCCCCATCGAGGCGTCCGCAGCGGCCTTCGTTCGCGTCCACGTCGCCATTTTGATCCTGCAGCGACGTCGCCACGTCGCCAGTCGCCCTTCGCATCCAACGACTCGCCGGGCCCAGGGGGCGCTTCCGCAGCGGGCGTGCGCCGGATGGTGCGCTCGTTCGAGGGGAGCGGGGGCGGGGGCGGGAGCGGGAGTGAGAGCGAGTGCCAGAGGGCGGTTCCGGCGAGCACGTTCCGGCCCGCACATGCGGAGGGGAGCCTCGGGAGCCTGGGAGATAGGGTGCGATCAAGGAAAGCCTGCAGCACGCGCTGCTTGCGCGGCCGGACGGCGGGGAGGCGGGGAGCGTGGATTTGGCGACGATGCGGCGCGCTGACACGAACAGCAGCGGGGAACGGGGACGGGGCGGCAGCAGGAGCGGGAGCAGGAGCGGGATTCTGACGGGCGGTGACGAGCTGATGGTCAAGGAGCTCCTTGCGCTGGAGCGGCAGGACACGGCGGTGCACGGGGCATATGGGCATGGGCACCGGTCGACGTCGGGCTTGCATGCGTCGGGGGCCGCAGGCAGATGAGGGGCTCGTTGGGAGCGCAGTCAAGAGCGTGCCTGCGCCTGCCGCGGCACCTGTACCAGCGGGCATGGGCACGGGCGAGTCGAGCCGCGCGCAGGCGCAGGACCGGCGGGCGCAGGAGGAGGCAGCCGTGCGGGGGCGGAAGCGCGGACGGGCGGGGCACGCGCAGGTGGCGGGGGCGCAGCGGGACGGCACGGCGCAGCGTGAGGAGTTCCGCCCGCGGCTCGAGGAAGGTGGAGCGCAAGGTGTAAGTGATGGCGGTCGCTGTTGCTGCCTCCGTTGCTCCCACGCCGCCTCCGCACGCATTGACCGACACGGAGCAGCGAGCACCTCGATCTCTCGATCTCCGGGGGCTGCTGGTGCTCTTCGCCGCTGCCCCAGCCGTGCGGAAGACGCGCACCACGCCTTCACGGCGGTTCCAAGCCACGTCTAAAACACGTGTTGCCCTTCTTCATTCCATTTTGAGCTATCTTCGAACTCGGCGCCTGAAGCGTCTGCTTTGAATGGTTCGGAGAAGGAGTAGAAGGAGGAAAAGGGAGCCGGAATTACACACATACCTTTGGAAATTTTCCACGACAATTGACACCTACTGTAACTTGCAGACGACTGCGACAATTTAGCACACCCTTCGCTGGATCTCATCGGTATCCGAAGAGCTTGAGAAACACAATATAACCTACCCCTAGCTTGACGGACGAGCTTAACGCGGCCATGATGTGCGGCTCACGGTCCAGATTTTGTCCGGTGACTTTATCTCCGACATCTAATCTAATCTAAATTCCCTTCCTCCAAAATAGCTCAAAAAAGTGCGCACCGAGCTCGACAAGGGCAAATCAATGCTGTGGTAAAAAATCCACCGTGGACGACTTTACTCCGCATGTGGCACATCGGCGGACAGACTTAACGGTGGGTGCGCACCTATATCTATTTCGGTGCAATACATAGCTCGCCGCGGTCCGGGGGTGGGGGTCGCATTTCCACATCAGTGACATGGAGAGGCCTCCCGCGCCTCCGAGCGAAGGAAATATTTAGATGTGATCTGCATTGACATATAAGATATGGGAGTGTTAGACGCGCTGCTGCCCATCCAACACACAGTGGAGAAATTCGAACTAAGCCTCATCCATCTATGCAGCTTTACTGCCAAGCTGCATGATAATTGCTGATTTGCAAGGAACATATCCAGAGTTTCAGAGTAGGTACTTATCCTGTTGATGTTATTCTACAAGTCTTCAATATTGATATTGAACACTGGTATTTCGGGTCCACCAAACCAAGTCAACAAACTGCCCACTCGTTGTCTTCTTCTCGCACGCCACGGCAGTCGGAAAGATAAGATTATCGGAGACCCAGCGCTCATAAAATCAGCAACAACTAGGTCCAATTGGTCGTGTTCTTGATTCCGTACACAGTTTAAATTTGGATTGATTCCTGGAATACAATTGTAGTCACCTGTGCGTGTATATCGAATAATTCTATGCCTGATCATCATTTCTCCAACTAGATAGATTTACCAGAAGTGAACGGTGCCGAGTCAGAGGTTGAGACGATGAAATAAAATGAGTTCAGAGACGAAGAAAAAAACACCATATATGTACATGGCCCGGGAAAGGATCCGGCGTCTGTTTCGTGGGATAAGTCACCATCAAGTCACCATTGGCTGATTCTTGCGAGACTACTTCTCTCGACTAGGCCCTAAGGAGGATTCCAACCTCCTTCTCAACTCAGGATGAACGGGCCACAGGTCTGTGCCCATCTGCGGTAATTCTCCAGGGCAGTCAGGCCGAGCCTTCAACCAGCATCAGTGGGAGTGGACAGACTGTGAGTTGCCGTGATACCATCGGCTAAATCCATTCCAGTAACTAAGCCAAACCAAACTTAACCCCTGAGGATTCAAATGAGGGTCGGTCTTGATCTACGGGAACTTTCAAACCTTTATTCAATGCAGGGTAGATATGGAGGATGAAATGGGCCAAAATGCGGAAATTGGGCGGAGAAGTGTAGTGGGCCCGCCAATTCAGATTGAGGCCCCCTCCGGGGCCTCTCAATTGCGACAATAGACAATCAAATTCAAGGTGCGACCAAAAATGAGATGAAAACACAAGATGAGGAGATGGAAATACGGAAACTCGACAGAAGATTCAAACTTGATGACTGCATGATTGAGAATATGCACAGAGTACAGTAAGGCTAGGTAACTTTCCATGAAGTGAGAATGAATCAATACGTAGGGAATATACAGAAACCAAGTCAAGCTTTCCTCCCCTCAATTTTCTTGATAAGATCTTCCAACAACTTGGCCTCCTTCGACTTGCCTAGCTTGTTATATGTTTGCTGCAAATTCCTCATCGCAATCAAGGTGTGGGATAGGGCTCCGGGCCGTCCGTCAGACGGGGACGGCCGTCACGAAAACGGCCGTCAAAAGCGAGCTTGAACTCTCTGACGGCCGGGTCCCGGCCGTCGCACCCGTTACGGCCGTCGCCGGGTCCAATCTCCACACATCGTATATTGGGCATGTATTAAGGAGATTCTGACTGTCTCTGTGGGTTTATTAGCATCTATAACTATTCTGACATACATTCTGAGGCTTCAATTTATCCACAGGCCCTCCATTCACCTTTTCAATGAAAATGTTGAAGATCAATCCCATTCGGGCAAAGCCGAAAGAGTTGATGTGTGTCCTCGGGGGAAGAAACATGGAGGAAAGAGAAGGTTATGAACGCTGGATTACATCCTGAGGTATACCGGGTGTATAGAGGACGCAAGTGATCACCATTTCCATCACATTTAACTGGAAATTGCACGATGTTTATGGAGGACCCGTCGACCCGTCGACGGCCGGCAACGGGTATCCCGTCGACGGGTCAATCTCAGATCCCTGACGGACGGGTCCCGTCCCGTCCGGCCGGCCCGTCAACCCGTCACCTTCGACGGACGGTCTGGAGCCCTAGTGTGGGAATGATGCTCCCCAAGAATTTTTCGTCGCTTTTCAAGAACCACAATTCCCAGCTCCTCGGCTTCCTTCAATTGGCCCATTTCACGATACATATTTGCTAGATTGCCCATCATCCGCAATGTGCCTGGATGATCTTCCCCAAGAATCTTTCTTCGCTTCTCAAGCACCACAACTGCAAGCTCCTGGGCTTCCTTCAATTGGCCCATTTCATGATATATATTCGCTAGATTGCCCATTGTCTGCAACATGTCTGGATGATCCTCCCCAAGGATCCTTTGTTGCTTGGCAAGCACCACAGCTGCAAGCTCTTCAGCTTCCTTCAATTGGCTCATTTCACAATAAGTGCTTGCTAGATTGCCCATCATCCGCAACGTGCCTGGATGATCTTCCCCAAGAATTTTTTTTCGCTTCTCAAGCACCACAACTTCAAGCTTCTCTGCCATTTTCAACTGGCCGAGGTGTTTGTATGTAACCGCCAGATTCCCCATTGTAGACAGGGTGTCTGTATGATCTTCCTCAAGAATCTTTCTTTGCTTCTCAAGCACTACAACTTCAAGCTTCTCTGCCTCTTTCAACTGGCCCAGAGTTTTGTATGTAATTGCTAAATTCCCCATTGTAGTCAGGGTGTTTGGATGATCTTCCCCAAGAACTGTCCTTCGCTTCTCCAGCACCAAAAATTGAAACTCCTTTGCTTTCTTCAGTTCACCCAGGAAACAATATGTATTGCCCAAATCACCCATGGTAAGCAGAGTATCTGGATGATCTTCACCCAGAATTTCCCTCTGTTTCATGAGGAGAATGTTGTAAAGTTCTGCTGCGCTCTGCAATCTTCTTGAAGAGTAGTAGACCCTCCCATACTCGTAGTTGAAATCTGGTGTGGTGTGGGTTCCACCCTGCAGTAATGCATCAACATTGGGCAACAACCAGAGACTGGCAAGTTGCAAATATTCTCTAGTCATTGTTGCAATTGACATCCCAATTATGGCAATTGTGGAATAACAATACTCCTGCTGATCGGCAAGAATACTCTTGCTCCAACTATGCACAAGTGGATGAATGGAGAATGTCCCAGTTTCCATGTTGAAGTTGATCAGTGAATATGCTCGGAGTTCAGTTGTTACATCCATGAAACGAACACAGTCCCATACACCAGTGGGTCCCAAAAACTGTGTGATGAATTGCCATGGTTTTTTCAACTCTTCTTTTGATGGGCCGGTGGGCTTGAACCTGTATGTGGATGCATTGCTGAACATTTTTTCCGAGATTCCTTGATGGTGCAAGAAGGAACAAAGTTGTAGCAGTCTTGCAGCTAGTGGGCTGAGCTGTTTGAAGCTGATCTCCCATGTTGTGTACACAGTCCATGCATAATCATCATGGGACTGCCCAGGCTTTTCACTGAGTAATCTAGCTCAATTCTGGCTGTACAGGGCCAGATAATTGTTGAGGGCTCCCGACTTGGCAACAAATGCACCAGCTTGAATAATTGCAAGAGGCAAATACCACAGGGCCTTGAAAACAAGTTCAATATAAATTTATACTCAGTGAACCTACAAACTGACCTTCACAATTTCAGTGGCAATCTCCCTGTTGGACAGTGTGGTTTCCTGAGCAGCACTTTTGAGCAATAGCTCCACTGCATCTGCCTCTTCCATGTCTGATACAGGAGAGTGCAAGCCAGCATGAACACAAAGTCCAGGGTTCCTAGATGTGATTACAATATTTCCATGGCTACACCGAGGGAAATAGCTGTTCAGATCAATCTTGGGGTCATCTGCATTGTCAAAAAAGACAAGCCAGTCATTGCATTGACCAGCAAGCCATCTCAGAGCATCCTGTGGAGTATCTCCGACATTCTTTGTGACAGCAATGTTCTTGAGGGCTGCATCTAGTGTATCTGTAGTGCTGGCATCAACCATAAAGATATCAGAGAACCCAGAGAAACCAAGTGAGTCAAATTACACAACTCTCTGAATGAACAACTTACTGGGACGATTCTTGAATAAACTTGAGAGTAATCTGGGTCTTTCCGGCCCCACCGAGTCCGTGAAGTAGAAAAATGTGTTGCTTCCCTCCATCTTGATTGAAATATGCTTGCATCTTATCTAGAATAATCTGTCTCCCATGGAAAATTTTGGATGGTGGGGGACAATTGTTGATGCTCTGAGCCACTTGAGGGATAGCAACGTCTATGAAATGATCAGTGGATTGTGAGGAGCCTCTCAGGACATAGAAACCGCACCAGATCTCATGACAGTCAATTTGTTCACCTGGAAATTGGTATCTATTGTTGCCGTGAGCTAATACTCATTTCAGTTATTATTGTGTTCATCAAATTGAATGAGCATACCACAAAGTTCAAACGCAAGGTCTGGATCCATTTCTGATACCCGGCAATCTGATCTGCAGTGCTGCTCAACTTGATCATTTCCTTGAAGTGACTGTGAAAGCCGTGGTGGCCTTTCTTTTGCAAAGGCTCAATCACATTCAGGATGTCCTGCAAGCATCTAATAAGATCTCCATTAAATCCAGTTCTAGAAGAGAAACAAATTTAGTTGCCTTTCGAGGTCCTCACACAGCCCTTTGAACTTCACAGCAGCGGTGTCCCCGTGCACTGCTATTTGGCCTTGAACAATTTTGATAATCTCCACCGTGTCCTCGCACAACTCTTTCATGTCCTCTCAATTCTTCTTCACTTTCTAGGTAGGGCAATCGGCCACATTTCTGCAAGACAATAACTCAAATGGCAAACCTCCACTGTTTCTAGCACAATCACTGCAATTTCAAAGGCCCCTTTGACGTAGGGAAAGGGAAGCATTTCTCCGCCGGCGGCAATTGTCTTGGCGGCTAGGAGTGATGTCCCAAGCCAGTCCGGGCGTGATTTGGATTCAGAGGGAGCCTTGGCTGACGAAGCTTTCTTTGAAGCGGCACTGGATGGCCCAGTATTGCGAGGGGTTCTGGTGGACATGGTGGAGGAAGGAAAGAGAGATGCGATGCTAATCGGCGAAGCTGCTTCCAGGGCGATGGTTATCGGTATCATTTGGGTTATCATCTATAATTAATGTGAGGCCCAGTTCGGGATCCTAAATTCCTAATTTTCATCTGGCTATCTAACATGTCACATCAGGTCACGAATGATGCGACCGGCACGGCAACTCGGTAACCACGCACCTGAATAAGCGAACATCCCGCCTTGTCTCGCTCGCTGCTGGATCATCCCGCCATCGGCGATGATGAGACATATATTGATTCTGGGCAAGAGGAGGTCAGATCAGTAAATCACGACACGATGGGTACCCACCCTACCCAGTGATCGGGGTCCTATTCCCGACTTTTCTCAAATTCCTCAGGTCTTTTCTTTCTGTGGATGGAATTCCTTACTTTATTGATCAATCCAAAGCCCCAAATTGGCACATTATACTTCCAATGTATTGAGGGCACATCCATCCAGGGAGAAAAGATATAGGTCAGTCAATATATTTCAGCCATCAATCCGAAAATAGAATTTGATTGATCAAATCGAGCCTTTCGTCGAGGAATTCTACCTTCCGCAAAAGTTTTCAAGGGTGTGGGTCTTGGGCCCTTCATTCTATCCACCACTCATTAACCCCCATAGCATTAGTGAGACCGAAAAAAAATCTCGGTGCTTCGAAGCTTTTTGGTTCAGTTTGAGTTGAAGACCCCGTAACTCGCCCTCCTTCCTAAAGAGGCAACATGTGTCCGGGATTACAGTCCCAACCTCCTCTTGATTCTGGGACTTTATTTGAGGGTGCTGATAAGCCGCGAAATTTGCGAAACCTCAAATTTTATGAATGCATGCCATTCTGCACTCATCCAGTGGTTGGTATGAGCTCCAAACATGCAACCAAGAGCCATATTGCATTATCATCCTAAACACTGGTGTCTATGGCTTATTCCAGGAGACGGCACCCTTGGATCACTAGGGGTCAGATCCGGATTAAGGCTTGAAGCCCAAATATCAAAGTCCTGAAACACCCTCTATACGTGGGAAGGCAACCACAATGCTCACTACCAAAGGGAGAATCATAATATCCACCTCTGACATCTATTGGGTCACTGGGAACCTTATTTGGGAGGAAACGCTGAGTTGATTACACAACTTTGGCTTATCCAATGTGATGCGACAAGTCACAACCAACTCAAGACAGACTCACATGAACCCATGGCACATCCACCCGCATTTATGCCCATCGCCACTCTGCAAGCACGACCTGAGTCGCACACGCACCGCTGCTTCAAATTTGCCTCTGGAGCTGCCTGTGCAGCTGCTCGTGCTTTGCGCTGACGCCGATGCCAATGTCCTCTGTCTCGCACAAGCCCGATCCGTTGCACCTCATATTCTGCAGTGCCTTTCACCACACCCACGAGCAGAGGGGACCCCAAACACAGACGTGTGATGCACCTTGTCATAAACACCACACCGGCGAACACCACGTAAAGTAGGGTGTGTGTGTCATATTTTAGATGTACACAGAGCAGTGCAGTCTTCTCAACAGCACGCACATTGCCACCCTCGTGTCCCAGAGCGGTGCACTCACATCCATGCGCTGCTGCCCCCATCCTTCCTGTTTCCGGCCGCTGGAGCCTCACCTCCCCACGACAAGCGGATCAACCTCAGTCAGCACATGCGAGTCTCAGTGGTTGTGCGTGTTAAAGCACTTCAAGCACCTGGGTCCCCTTGAGATACAGTAAACAGGACAACCTAACTCTGGCACTCCAAAGTGGTTCCATGGAGGCACACTTCGCATACGAAACGCAGAGCCCCCGTATTTGCGATCAGAGAGTTCATTCGGCAGATGCACACTTTCTGTGGTGACCATCCATCCATCACCCAAATGAACTTGGAGTGCCTTGGAATGAGCCAATTAAGTATACAGCCTGAGCCAACTTCCTGAGCAGTAAGGACATGATAATTACAGCCACAAGCTACTATAGGACCAATAAGAAAAGCTTGATGCCACCCACAGATCTGAGACATGTCAGTCAGTCGGCCGTACGTAGAAGGCGAAGCTTGGGATGAGGGATGTCATGGTCAGGGGTGACCGGGATATAACAGCAACAAACACTCTGCTGGGTGACATCACCAAACACCGCGCCCCGCAACACAAGTAGCGGTCAATGTTGTTAAACAGGCTGTTGTCATCGCGTGTACGCAGTGCCAAGACCCATCGGTCATCGAGCACGCCCCGACAGCGTACGTTGGCCCGACATCATAAAAAAGAAGTTTCAGTGATTGAGAAAATAAATAGTTTGGAACGAGGAGAAACAGGAAAAACAGTTTCAACCCTGCGAAACAAGAAAATAAATAGTTTGAAGGTTCAGAAAAAACAGTTTTGAACACCTCAAAAAAAGTTTCGACACAATCAAAAAATAAAAAGTGAATGAATAAAGCACCAACTTGAACAGCATATTCCTCCCCTCAGTTTGCTTGATAAGAACTTCCAGCGATTTGGCCTCCTTCAACTTGCTGAATATTTCATATGTTTGCTGCAAATTCTTCATTGCATGCAAGGTGTGGGGATGATCCTCCCCAAGAATTTTTCTTCACTTCTGAAGCACCACAACTTCGAGCTGCCATGCTTCCCTCCATTGGCCCAGGTCACTGTACATACTTGCCAAATTTCCCATCGTCTGCAACATGTCTGGATGATCTTCCCCAAGAATTGTTCTTCGCTTCTCAAGCACCATAACTCCAAGCCCCTCAGCTTCTTTCAACTGGCACATTTCATGATATGTACTCATTAGATTGCCGATTGCAGTCAGGGTATCTGGATAATCTTCCCCAAGAATTTTTATTTGCTTCTCAATCACCACAACTTCAAGCTTCTCTACCTCTTTTAACTGGCCCAGAGCTCTGTATGTATTTGCCAGATTATTCATCATCTGCAACGTGTCGTGATGATCCTCCCCAAGGGTTTTTCTTTGCTTCTCAAGCACCACAACTTCAAGCTTCTCTGCCTCATTCAACTGGCCTATATCTGTGTATGTCACTGCCAGACTGCCCATTCTCCACAATGTGTCTAGATGATCTTCACCCAGAATCTCCCTTTGCTTCGTGAAGAGAACAGTCTCTAGTTCTACTGCCCTTGGTGGTCTTCCTGAATAATAGTAGACCTTCCCATACTCGTAGTTGAAATCTGGTGTGGTGTGGGATCCACCCTCCAAGAGGGCATCAATATGTGGCAGCAGCCACAGACTGGCCAGTTGGAAATCTTGGTCGGGGATGTGTGCAATTGACATTCCTACTATTGCAATTATGGAGTGATGATACTCCTGCTGCTCAGCAAGAGTACTTTGCCTCCAGCTATGCACAAGTGGATGAATGGAGAATGTCCCACTGTCCACGTCATAATTAATCAGTGAATATGCTCGGAGCTCAGTTGTTACATCCATGAAACGAAGGAAGTCCCAAACACCAGTTGGGCCCAAAAACTGTGTGATGAATTGCTGGGGTTTCTCTAGTTCCTCTTTTGATGGGCCAGTAGCTGTGAACTTGTACGTGGATGCTTCACTGAGCATTTTCTCTGAGATTCCTTGATGGTGCAAGAAAGAGCACAACTGCAAGAGAGTTGCAGTTGGCTGACTCAGCGGCTTGAAGCTAATCTCCCATGTGGTGTACACAGTCTATGCATAACCATCATGGGACTGTGCAGGCTTTTCACTGAGTAATCTGGTCTGGCTGTACAGGGCCAGATAACTGTTCAGGGCTCCCGACTTGGCAATAAATGCACCGGCTTGAATAATCACAAGAGGCAAATACCACAGGGCCTTGGAAACATGTTTAATATACATGGTGAACCTGCACACTGATCTTGGCAATCTCTGCTGCCATCTTCTTGTTCTCTGCTGTGATTTTCTGAGCAGCGCTTTTGAGCAATAGCTGCACCGCATCTACCTCCTCCATGTCTAATACAAGAAAGTGTGAGCCAGCATGAACACAAAGTCCAGGGTTCCTTGATGTGATTACAATATTTCCATGGCTACACTGAGGGAAATAGCTGTTGAGATTGATATTGGGGTCATCTGCATTGTCAAAGAAGAGGAGCCAGTTTCTGGCAAGCCATTTCAGAGCATCCTGTGGAGTATCTCCAACATTCTTTGTGACAGCGATATTCTTGAGAGCCGCATCAAGTGTATCTGTAGTGCTCACATCAATCATAAAGATATCAGAGAACCTAGAGAAACCCAGTGAGTCAAATTACACAACTTGCCAAATAAACAAGGACTTACTGGGATGACTCTTGAACAAATTTGAGTGCAATCTGGGTCTTTCCCGACCCACCAGATCCATGAAGAAGGTAGATACGTTGCTTGCCGAGATCCCGATTGAAATATTCATGCATCCTGTCCAGAATAACCTGTCTCCCATGGAAGATTCGGGATGGAGGAGGACAATTGTTGATGCTCTCAGTGACCTGAGCTACAGAAAATCATATAAATCACAGAGCATTCGCCCAGATCAAACAGAATTATACCGAGTACTGCATTTTTATCCTTGGGAACCTGATTTCTGATCTGAATGATTGCCCTGAGCTGTACATCCAATGAGATACTCACAGCACTATGAAATCGAATATTTTTACCAGGAAATTCGAGCACAATTCTCCGATCCTACTCCGGCAATTTGCAATCTGGTCTGCGGTGCTGCTCAACTTTACAACTTGCTTGACATGGTCCTTTATCCGGCCATGGAATCCCTGACTTTTCTTCTGCAAGGGCTTAACCGTATCTAGGACATCTTGCAAACATCTAATGAACCAGTAAAATATCTGTAATGCCGGCACAATGAATGAATGTACCTTTCAAGTTTCTCGCACATGTCCTTGAACTTAACGGCAGCCGTATCACCATGGGCCGATATCATCTCCCGAACCGTTGTAATGATCTCGAGAATATCTTCACACAGCTCTTTCAGGTCATCTCGATTCTTCTTGACTTTCTATGCGAGAAAAATAAGTCATCTTTCTCCACCACACAATTCAAATATACGCACCTCAGCCGTCTCCAATACGGTCACTGCTATTTCTACGGAAAGGGAATCTGTTCCCCTGCAGCGGCAATTGCTCGGGCAGTCAGGAGGGACGTTACAAGCCAATCAACACTTGATTTGGAGGGAGCCGGGGTTACTGGAGCTGTACTTCCCCTGGCTGTGACAATTGAGTCCCTGGTATTGAGTGGGCTGGTAGTGGGCATGGTGGTCGTAGAAGGAAAGAGAGATGTGATGCTAACCGGTTAGGCGTCTTCCACAGCTTCCGGGGCGATGGCTATCGGTATCATCTATAATTAATGTGACAGATTCAAATTTTCACTGGTAAATTTTCCAGGATGAATCAATCGCAAATCGAAGGAAAATTCGACCAGCATAAGTATTTGGGTACTTTTCCTGGCAAAATCAGCCGTTGGCCTTATGACCTCCCTCCAAAAAAAAACCTTATGACCTCCGATTCCGAACGCTGAGCGATAGGAGCGATGATTATCCCAAAGGGGGTCGGTTCCCTGATCCGGAAAATAAAAATCGAAATTTGGCTCTGGAGGTCACCGTCAAAGTCCGGAAAAATTAGGTCTCGAGCGAGAAATGTCTGAGGCAGGGACCCCGTGCCCGTGACGGGCACGGCCGTGGAACCAACGGTCGTTCCACGGCACGGACCGTGCTTTCCACGGCCGTGGGTGCGAAATTCTGACCTCGGACGGCACGGGACGGTTCACGCCACGGCCGTTCACGGTAACACGGCTCCCACGGCTCGTTTTTGGGTAAGAAAAATGGCTTTTAAGTATAGAGAGGACAAAAAATTTAAGCTAGGATCTCCTGAATCGCAGTGCGAGCGTGCCGAAGATGCTGTTTCACCAGCATCAGAATCCGGATGGTGTCCGGCTTCAAACTCGCGCGTCGGAGGGATATTGTATCACGGCCTCCGGAAAAGATTCGCTCCACCGCCACAGCTGAACCTGCAGGGACGATTAGATATGGACGGAATGAATGTACATTCAGAAGAGAAACGAACCAGGAATTGTCATAAGGTCCCGAGCAAGACAGTACAGGTTCGGAAATTGGGCCTTCCGCGCAAACCACCACTGAACCGGGTCACAGGTACCGAAGTCCTCGCGGGGCAACAGATAGTAGTCGTGCAGCTCATCGCGAACGCCTTGGTGCTGAACGCGATACCGAGAGGTGAAGTCCTTCTGTGGGGAAGTGGACTGAGCCGACGAGGGGATGCTGGGTTGAACCGAGATGAGTGTATTCTTGTCGGCGTAGTTGAACCTAAAGTGTGCGTCCAAAGCCTGCTTGGAACGCACCAGCTCGGTCGTGAGCTCGTCGTCGCCACGGAAGTCGTTTGCGAGACCCTCGTATTTGATGCGAGGGTCGAGGACTGTGCAATATAACATCAATCAATTGAGCGTGAAAAAAGCAAAGGAAATACTCACGCGCTGCCCAAGTATAATAGGGTGAGGCGTCGAGCTTGTAGTAGTAGTCACTGAGCTTGCGATGAGCGTCGATGAGCCCGTTCCGAAGCACGGAAGGGGTGGAGATGGGCAATGCCGCGATGTTGGCGCGCAAATCCTCTTGGAGCCCGTGGAAAATCGCGTGAGTAAATGACAGCATCGGGCGCTTGGTCGTCGACATCAGCGTCGTAGCGGTTCTGAAGGATTTCAGCCATCCAGTAACGAGGATAATGGACTCCCAGTCGGTGGGAGTGAGATCGTAGCGGTGAAGGTCGCGATGCCTCCCAACGAAGTCAGTGATAATTTGACGGTGATCAATCGCGCGGCCTGAAATTAAATTATATCGAGGCAGTAACTACGCGCCAAGAGATTCCAGAGACATACGAAGCATCTGGTGTGTCGAGGACCACCGGGTTTTCACGTCCAATATCGGCATGAGTGGCTGCTTCCCGAGTTTTTTGGCCTTGAACGCAGCGGAGTTGCGAACCTCCTCGTTCCATGCCTGGCGACGCTGAGGACTGCCACGGATCGAACGAATAATGGCACGGAGCTAAGGAAGGGAACCAGAGTTAGTCCCAAGATGAAAGCGGAGTGTTGAAAGATGCACTTTTTTCACCGACTTCAACTTTGATTCCCCAAACTCGTCAGCACCCTCAACGAACTCCTCTTCGACATAATCCTCATCCTCATCCTCTTCACCGTCGTCATCGTCCTCCCGGTTGATTGACGCCGTGACGGAGTCTTGATACGAGCTGGCCTTGCTCTCGGATTTCTTTCTTGCCGATTCAGAGATGACGCCGATGGCCTCGAGAAGCTGCAAGTTGGATAAGTGAGCTGTCGAGATGGCCGAACCAGACTTACCTTGATAGCCGCAAGGTGAGCGGTATGGGGCATGCAGCGAATGCGTGCGGCGATGGGGTCGAAGTCGACTTGAACGAGGTTGAACTTGGCAGCAAGAGAGAGCATTAGGGTGTCATTATTTGTCGCGTTGTCCATGTTAACAGTAATAACCTAGGCGGGAATGAGCTCCGGCAAATCCTCCCAATCATCAGCGGGAGCAGGTACCCGATCCTCGTTGTTCAAACCATACAACTCCAAGGTGGTCCAAACCTCCTCGGCCATATTTTCGCCCGAGTGCTCCCCAACAATCTCGCGAAAATCTATCAACAATTCCTCTGGTGAAGCAATTTTAGGAGCGGTGTGCATGATGATACACAAACACGTACCAAGCTTCCCATCGTTCGTAACGTAGTGGGCGACGATGGCGAGGAAAGGATGCTGGTTGGGCGAGGTCCACGCATCAAGGCAGAGACTGACTTTAGACTCCAGCTCCTGCAGAACATTTAAGAAACAAGAATGCGAAGCAAATAGAAATCACCACGTACCTGGAACATCAACACCTTCAACAAACGAGCCCAGGAAGCACGGAAGAAATTGACACATACCTAGTTAAAACATCCAACAATCAAGAACACGGAGCAAAAAAAGAATCAACAAATACCTGGAACATCTTGCGCGTGCCCGCAATTGTATCTTCACCCATCTTCATGATGCGCGAGCGGATCGCGGTGCGCCCGGGGATGCTGAAGTTGAGGCTCGAGCCGTGGTGTGTATACTCCATGAGTTTGATGAATTCGGGCTGCTCGACGGTGTCGAAGGGCTGGTCACACGCAACAAGGTATTTAGCCAGGAGATCATTGAAGATCTCCTGAGAAAAGTCGCCCTGGAACCCCAGGTGAGATAGGGCGGAGAGACAGGGAGCTAAAAAATCGCACCCGGGCCTTCTTTGCCTGGTTCTCGAGGCTTTTGATGATGCTGGAGGTTGCCGACTCCACCTTGCCCAGGTAGGCTTTGGCGGCGTCGGAGTCAATCACAATATCCCCATGCGCAAGGTCAATCTCCTCCTGGGTGGCGGGAGCGTCCTTACGGAGGTGAAGGGCCATGTAGAGTCGATGCATGATGGGGAACTCGTTCTTCAGGTGGGTTATGAGGCCTAGCAACAATTTAGAATGGCAAGAGGTACTCGGATTGAAATATACTCACCACCGAGGTTCGACCGCATCGCGCGGGTGACGGTGATGACTCTGCCCGCGCCGTGGCGACATTTGTAGTGTTTATCGCCCGGCTTGCCGACAGAGCCTTCACTGTTCTTGGTGACGACCTCATAGAAGAGGTGGATGGGATTGCGGAATTGCTGCTGCGTGTGAGGAGCGAAAAGATATTAATAAAAGGTCTGCACGCACCGAAGATTTGGGAAGGTCGTCCTCATCCTCGACCTCCTCAGCGGTGGGGCGGTAGGATTTCTTGGGCGGAGGAGCACTCACAGAGTCCTCGGGCTGCTTGCGCTTCATCGCGGGAGCTTGTCCATGAGTCTGGGGCTTGGAGGAAGTGCGGCCACCACGACCAGGGACGGTTCTGGAGGCCAGCAGCCCCGCAATCTGTGTTCAAACATCAGGGAGACGAATAATGGGAGTGAACACGACGCACCTCGTCGTTGTCAAGCTCCTCTTCCTCCTCAAAGTCTGAGCTGTCCGAGTCGGACACCTCCTCCAACCCCGGCATCTCGAAATCATCATCCTCTTCCTCGCTCAACGTCTCAGGGACGATCTTCGCACGAGGAGCACGGGGAGCACCACGAGGGGCGCGCTTGACTGGGGCATTGCCGTCTTCATCGGCATCTTCAGCAGCAAGACCCGCGGTAAGCTTGTCAGTATTCCGCTTGCGACTGCTGCGACGACGAGTAGTTTCTAGGGAGAATGAAGGAGGTTGAGCAGTCGAAGAACAACACGGAGACAAGGGCCTCACCGGTGGAAACAGCGGTTATGGGCTTGTCGTCGGACTCGGACTCGTAGAAGTCCACATCTTTAGCATCCTTGAGATTGCCGTGGGCGTCGAGCGCGCACTGGTCTGACATGGCTGGCAAACTAGAATTGGATGAGGGGGGAATACACAGGATCGCCTTTATACCACCTGGAGTCCGGGAAGAAACGGCCCAAGAGTAATGAATATTAGGCGAAAAAACACACCGGCAGGAGGCGGCAGGGTGAATGAAGCATGGATGAAGCATGGAGAGAGCATGGCCAAGCCTTGGCAACCTGCCAAAAGGACTTGTGGGCCTAATTTCAATGACTGGGACGCGGAAAATCGGCAGCGGGGGCCGCCACGTTGGCTGCAAAGGACTTTTTTCAAGTAATTGAGGCTTATGAGCAAGACAGAGAGCGTTCCAGCGGCGTTCCGGCAGAGGGAGATACAGGGGTAATGCATGCGAGCACCAGACAAAGCACAAGATGGCCGGAAATTTTGTTCATTCAGATGCAATTATTTTTCACAATGATTCTACGGGTTACCCAGGAAGAAAACACGGTCAGGGAAGGCAATCCGTAGTGCTGGGACCATTGGGCTGGAGTAAAACGTCCGTGGTACGCTGTAAACGCGTCCAGTGCGTAATGGTGGAAGGAGTGAAGAGAGAAAGAGCGGGTGATGCTATCACTGATCATCCCGAGACAGCCCGACGGCTTTATCAGTCTTGATCTTTAAACAGCTCGCAAATGTTGCCGGGGATGATTAGACATCCGATGAGCGGCAACCAGCAACAATTTGGCAAGGAAACGGGTACCGTGTCGCGGCCGTGGCGGCCGTCGATTCAACGGGTCCCACGGGCAAGAGCCGTGCCGTGACCGCGCCGTGGGTGGCTGGGAAAACTGAGCTACGGCACGGCACGGCATCCGTGGCACGGCACCCGTCGAGCCGTGGAGACGGACGCGGGCGGCAGCCCTAGGCCGCCGCAGGGTCCGGAAAAATGGGCTGGCACTGTCGGAAAAACCCTCCGAAACAGATAAGATTTGATAAGGGCTGATAAGGCCGTAAGGCAACGGCCTCCTTATCTTGTCATGATTATTTAAGCCAATCTAGTAATGCAGCCAGATCCTGATAATGTTAGTAAACTTAGAAGGGCTAATAACGCCAGGGGATATTAGAAGGGTTAATAACGCCATGAGATATTACAAGGGGTTATAATGCAAGGAGTCAGTTCTAATGAAAGGTACACTTTGCAGGACTCGTCAACTCCGTGCTTCACATTTCAATGACTATCGCGCCAACCACTTCTATTAACCGACTGACTGTCTAATGATATCAGAATTTTGTACTGACTATTTGTTGATACATACCAGACTTTATATTGACAATTTACTAGTGGGTTACATTTGGTAACTGACTATATATTTAGAGAAATAGGTGGTTTTACAGGGGATCGAACCGGCGACCTCGCGCGTACAGTGATAATACAAGAACAAGTGACAAAACCGCTAGACTAAGTGCCCATTTATATGGATGGTTTGCCTGTTCACTTTATGTGGTAGCTTATGTCGGGCCACTAGACACCTTGTCTCAACTGTGCCTTGCTTTGATTGTAGTGAAACATTGCTAGAGCAATATAATCGAATTATAATCGGAGTCTGCCTCCGTCCAAGAAACAACTGTCCCAATCTGCACTAAGTAAACTATGTTCTGCCCCGGCGCCTTCTGGTACGTGTTCCGCTTGCCACAGTGTCATCCGCGTCTGCATCATGGTCAGTTTCGCGCGCTGTCCCGGTGCTACCCCCATGCCCACGCCCACGCTGATTCAGAGGCTCTGGAACCACGCCCTCTAGCTCACCTGGCAGATCCTGAGGAGGATCAGCAGGGGCGAGATTGACTACGACATCAGGGACGACGACATCACCATCGTCCTCATCAGCGACGGAATCCGTCCCAAGTTCAAACCGTCGCATGGCGTCAACAATGTCATCCTCTGTACCGTCATCCTGATCTGATCCCGCGGTTCCAGGAGAGGATGTCTTGATACCAGCAAAAACGAACTGCTGGACGGTCTTGAAGATACCCCTGACATGCGGCAGGTGCATATTTGATGCGAGCATCTTATGGTATGCTCTGTACTGCTCCTCCCAATCGATCCCAGAAACAGCACCTTTGGAGGCCCATTCTTTATCCGGGGACAGAACAAATCTGGTCTGAAAATATTTGTTAGAAATACCTAGGGTTTATAGAAAGGACGTACAAGGATCGCCGCCTCTGAGATTGACGCCGCTGTCACTTCCCGAAAACCGAGTCTAACCCCATTTGAATTGGGTGCTGGGGCCTTCCCTACAATGAGACTCGAGGGCCCGAAGTACATTACACGATGTACCTTCAAGATTTTGACATCAGACGATCGGACATCAGAAAAATTGAATGGTTCGCTGGGACAACTCACCTTCAAAACGGCTGGACCCGTGAAGATCTGAGTCATGTCTTGAGTAGGCCCAGGGAACAAGACCGGAGCCCAGAGCGTGGGTTTTCTATCGTTCGGGAACTTCAAGAGTTTCTTGAGGATCGGATCGTCTCTGCGATCAGCGCCGGCCGTGGTCAACAAGTCGGCATCAATGTTAGGGTTCTTCAAGATAGAAGGAAGAGCCTTCCGAATTGTGAGGATGAGCGAGGAGCGTCCGTCCCCGTGTTCTCGAATGAACTAAATACAACGTAAATAAATGCACTGAGTATGTGGAAGACCACGCACATCCTTTGCTAAACCAGCATATTCTTGGGAATTCAACAGGGAATGAAATTTCGTCGGAATGTCTTCGTAGAGTGCGACAGTAAGTGCCTTGCTATACAGGTCATCGTTCGCGAAAATAGTGGCGGGGTCCATCGACATCGTTGGCTTGGCACGGAACATCCTGTTGTCGATAAATAATGCCCGCAAGAGCAGGAATTTTTTGGCCCAGCTGACGACTTGGCTCTTGTAGCCTAGTGCGTCGTCATTGCCTCGTCGCTTTTTCGAAACAACTGCCATAAGATCACTGTTCTCCTTTTTGAGCTCGCGATTTTCAGCTTGTAGCTTGGTGTTGTTGAGCTGACACGATTTCAAAGCCTACACGAAGTCGGTTCAGTGGTACAGAGACCGTGAAACTTTATGAGGTAACCTACCTCAATCAGCTCTGTTCGAGAGGCTTCATCGTAGTCAATTTGGGGCAGCTCATCATCCACAAAGTCGGTGGGAGGGGCTGGCATGAGAGACGATGGCGGGTAGACAAAGAACGGTGGTATGTGGAGACCGTCTCCAAGAGTCAGTCGTAATCAGGGTCAAGAAATGTTCCGAACGAATTTTAACTTTCTGAAGACTAAACATGAAACTCTTCGTTTATTATTGCGTGCTGATGGTTTAGTTTTTCCTCCTCAAATAATCGTGGAACTGAACACAAAACCATTATACTCCAGTGCGACAGGAAATCCTTCGTTAAATTATCAGACAGAGATCATTACGAAGGGATAAGATGGAAAGCAGGGAAAGACAGCGTAAATCAAAGCAGGTCGTCACTGCCAGGCTACCACTCGGCCCCCATGAAAAGCATCCACCCTGTCAATCCGGCGCAGCCGTCCTGCGCTGCCGGCCCCCCACGCAGCTCCCACTTGAACTCCGCGTGGCGCTGGCGCACGGGTGCCCACCGCTCGTACTCGGTGCAAAGTTATCTGTGATTGCAGAGAAGATGTCGCACACGCAGACCCCCATGGCGTTCACGACCATGAACTTCCACGGGAAGCGTGCTGTGAGTGTGAGGCCCGAGACGAACATGTGCGTGAGGAGCGGGCGCGTTGCGGGCTGCACGAGGTCTGCAGGGGATCCTGCTGTAGAGGATGGCGAGGGGCCGGCGTGGATGTTCCAGAAGACGGGCGTGGGGCTACAGACGGCATGCTCGAGAACCGTTCTTTGACAATATCATTCAAGGTGGCGTGTTCGGGGAGATCAAATTCGATGTCATACAACAACCATCGAGCTGGGGGTTGGGACTGGCCAAACAGAGAGGCCAGGACCGCTTGATGATGTGGCGAATCCTGTTTCACTGAGACAGGAATAAACGAAATCGAGGCCAAATATCACGGTTGGACATACCCATCATCCCAAGAGCACCCTTGAAATATTCATCCTCTAACCTGGACGGCAACAATGGGCTCTGGGAGAGCTCTAAGGCAGTAGGTTGCGTGTCAGGGTCGTGGTCCAGTAGACGTGTTATAACTACTCAAGATTTAGGAAAAGAATATGAAGATGCCTGGCGCAGAAAACTCACTCTGCCGTTGGCATGTCAGATGACTGTCTCAGTCAGAGGGCAAAACGACAAGCGGCTGCCTCAAGTCTTCAATGACCGTGATCCGCTCCGAGCCTGTGGAGAATTTGTAGTTCATCTCAAAGACGACAATCTGCGAACAGAATGAGAAACGAAGCAGTCTCGCAAGTCCACAATTAACTCACTCTGAGACTGTACATGTCAGCTTTAGTGTGATTTCTCGGCCCACGCTTCCTTGACCGTACTTCCGACGCAATATACAGGCACGTTCCAACCTCTGCACTGATTCAGTCGCGAGGGTAGGACAAGCAAAACCATATTCACCAAGGGTCATTTCGGAGTCGGAAACGACTGGAGGATGTGATAGGTGGTGCGGCTCTGGGGGCTGAAAGGTTCGAGGTTGCGAGTCCGAAGTCACCCACTGCAAACTTTGTTAGCCACGAGTAGTAGTTATACATACGAGGATTCGACCTTTTGCATCGCCCTTGGTCCCTTGTGGGTAATCGGTTACGTCGATAAGGTGCAAGATTCCACGTTGAGCCCGAGCAGCATTTGCATCAGGACGATATCCGACGGTGTGGGACGTGTAAAGCAGGGCGGATTCGTTCTTGACGTCCTTGGAGAGCCTGAGGCAATCTGAGCATGGTACACCTCACTTGAGACGGAGGGTCAGGCCAGGGGTCAGGAAACCGCGACTCGTCTGAGTCCAAGGAAATCCCAGGGCCGAAGGGATTGGAGCAGTGCAGATCCAGGAGGTGTTTCATTTCTGGGCCTAGAGGATCGTTAGCGCGCGACTTGGATGAATCGATCCAGCAACGCACTCTCTCTTCCTCTGGTGCCCGCTGGGTCGAGCGAGTCAGGGATGTTGATCGGGTAGTGAGTCGGGAATAGTCGAAGTTCTTGGAAAGGAAGGTGATCAAACGGGATTTCGCATGTCGAACGCGAACAGCGAGCGACAAAACGTATACTGGAGCTTGAGCTGTACGAGAGCTATTGTGACCTTACTTGGAATCGTCGCCAGACAGAAACGAAGTATTACGCAATATAACGACGACAGAATGTACAGACTACAAGTAGAGACCCTCCGGCATGCCTTCATTTTTCCTGTATAGAACCTGAAGGGAAAGGTAAGTTGAAGCGGGTAAGTACGACCGAGGCAGCCATGCTTACCTTTTATCTCTCGCGGAAGTGAAATCGGGCTTGTTGACCCGCATGCGTCGCTCTCTCAGCGCAAGGAGACCCTCGGTACACATGGTCTTGATATCAGCGCCGCAGAGGTCGTCCTTGGTCATGACGAGCTCCTCCAAATTGACATCGTCGCTCAGGCTCATGTGCGAGGTGTGTGATCTGCGGGATTTTTAGGTTAGGCCGTCCGAATGATTAGTTAGCGGCAAGCTAACCTGAAGATATGCCGTTTAGTCTCGACGTCTGGGAGCGGGAACTCGCTTTTGCGATCGATACGGCCGGGACGGATGAGGGCGGGGTCAAGCGATTCAATCTTGTCCGTGGCCATAATCACTTTAACGTCTCCGCGCGTGTTGAACCCGTCCAACTGGTTCAGGAGTTCCAGTATCGTCCGCTGGATTTCGTGCTCGCCGCTCGATGTGGAATCGTCTCTGTGGGAGAGTTATTGAACAAAAAGCAATAAATTCAAGGGAAAACACGTACCGCTTGGTTCCAATAGCATTGATCTCGTCAATGAACACGATACTAGGCGCGTGCTCTTCCGAAACTCTGAACATCTCTCGGACAAGTTTGGGGCCATCTCCGAGGTATTTCTGGATGAGCTTGGAGCCCACAACGTGTCGGAAAGTAGCGGATGTTTGGTTGGCGACGGCCTTCGCGAGGAGGGTCTTGCCTGTTCCGGTTACGCCGTAGAGGATGACACCCTTTGGCGGCCTGATTCCCATCTCTTTGTACAGCTCAGGATGCGTTTACGGAAGCTCCACGGATTCCTGAGTGGCCGTGAGACTCTATGCGAATTCTAGGTGATAGTACGGACCTTTATTTCCTGGATCTGCTGCTCAAGACCACCGATATCTGCATAGCTCTACGAAGGGGCCTTGTCGAGCTTCATGATGCTGACGAGAGGGTCAGCGTCGTCGTCGAGAATACCAACGATGACCGAACCTGGCATCCGGGCTTCAGGAGCTCTTGTCAACGTAGGACATTATGGAGACGTAGTATTCGGGGCCCGGCGAGGGTATAAGCGTTGGAAGCTCGATTATAAAGAATGTCGTTACGATGGATTCTGGACGCAATTTCACGGGGAGAATACACGGATAGAGCGCTACATCTAGTGCTGGGACCGAAGGTCTTGTCAGGGACCCCAGTAACCAAAATAAACCCGAATTAGGGAGCACTCACAGTCTGATACACAAGCTAAACAGGCGCGGGAGGTCGCTGATGCGCACGATCGAGCCTCGAAGGCGTGGGCAGAGTACTTGGCAAGCCGACTTCGTACACCTGTGAGCAGTGGGTCATGATGACGGTGTTGCGCTGGCAGATCATGACCACGATGGCATGCGGGTTCGCATAGATGTGGCTGCCTAGCATGATGGAAGCGCACTGAGATGTTGGCGAAGGAGGAGAGCTCGTTTACTCTTGTTGTTTTCGGAAGCTAAGCGCGGACACGTGATGAACAATCAACTTCCGTCCTGCGCTCGTCTGCTCCCAGTCAGCCGCGAAATTGCTACTTTTCTCACTCTGGATATTTGCTGAGATATTCCGCTTTGTGTCTTCAACTCCTTTGATGGCTCCCAAGATCGACAAAAGCTTGAAGCCCTGTCAACACTGCGGCAATGGTTATAAGCCGAAAGGCTTGAGTTCCCATGAAAATAGCTGTCGTGCTAAAAAATTAAATCGAGATAAAGATAAAGAATTTACTGCACAGTACAGAGCTCTGCAAGGCAAGTCACCCTGACCACCACTTACTCCATCGATCGAAAATTAAATGACATTGGATCGATCAAGTGGCCGTGGATCCACAAGCCAGTAATCGGCTCCATGGTAAATATATAATGCTCCTCCATTATCATTTACTCACCATTCCCTCCCAGCAGAGCAGAGTCAAACTTTGGCCGAACCACCTACTGTGCGAGTCATAACCCATGATATTCCCAGTACGTCATGAAGACATTTTTGTATGGAACTTGTATTAAGCCTTGTAAAACAGACCTTCTCGATGACAATTACGATTTGGAAGATCCAGGTGTCGTAGAAGAATTTTCCATGGATGATGCCGAGCAGCCAGCCTCGCCTGAAGAGATAAAACGTGTATTTCATCCTCATAGTCAACGTCAAGTCGATTTCAAATCGTTCGAGGATTATGCAGCATCGACCCTGTCTGAACCGCCTGTCCCGGCGGACATGGAACCATGGCGGCCATTCCGATCTCAGCTTGATTTCGAAGTGGCGGAATTCTGCGAGCACAATATGCTGAACAGGGCTTCCACAGAAACATTGATCTCCCTCATCCGCCGTTGCATATTCGATCCAGACGAGTTCACATTAGCAAGCCAACGTGAACTTGACGAGTTATGGGAATTAGCTTCGCACAAATGCACCGCAGTAAGTCCTCTCCAGAAACAAGTGCCTACGCGTCTAAAATGCTTTCAGTTTGAGAAGGGTGCTGTCACAATTCAGTACAAGAATGAGGACAAAACTTTTGACACGTACACGCGGCCGCTGTGGGACTGGGCACGTAGTCTTGTACAGGACCCCCGCCTTGCTTCATGCTTCGTTTGGGATGCCGAAAAAGCATACAAATTTAATGGTGAATCTTATGTTCGATTCTATCATGAACCTTGGACTGCAGATGCGTTTTGGGCAGCGCAGGTAGGTCTGTTAAATCTTTTACGGGAATTTGTTCAAATTCTCGACAGTCAACCCTCCCAAATGATCCAGCGGCAAAGCCCCTCTGCTTTATTTTGTATGCCGACAAGTCCAAGTTATCTTCATTTGGTAGTCAAAAGGCCTACGCAGTTGTTGCCAGGTTGGCAAATATTCCCATTGCGATCAGAAACAGCATTCAGTTTGGTGGTGGCCAGGTCGTTGGTCATCAGCCTATTGTACGTTCCCAATTAACTGTTTTTCCACGCATGTAATTGATTACTGTGCAGGTTAAAGATGATCCGAATGAGAACAACAAGCCAGCATTCAGTAACTTTAAAAATGTTGTATGGCATACCGCCTTCTACAAATTATTGGAATCCCTAGTGCATGCTTCAAAAGTAGGGGATTGGACGAATTGCGGTGACAAAATCCTCCGTTGGCTTTGGCCCAGAATTTTGATTCTAGCCGCCGATTACGAAGAAGCGTACGTCGTTGGTCCATGATCATGATATGTGTTGCTAACAATACATTTAGATGTGTCATGGCCCTTATTCGAGGCTTGCAGGGGCTCTACCCGTGTCCGATCTGCTTCGTCCCTTGGAATGAACAATCTGATCTTTCCATGGAGCATCCATTGCGTACAGGAGAAGAGTCTGAGCAAATTCTAGGAAATGCGAGAGCCAAAAGAACCTTAGCTGAGCGGGAAGAGGTTCTGAAAGACCATGGTCTGCGCGATGTTGAGGTACATTGGTAATTTCCAGCTTGATTCGAGGGGGCTAATTGTTTGCAGAATGCTTTCTGGAATATCAAGGGCTCAGATCCCCACGCCGCAATTTCTTACGACCCATTGCATGCGGATGATGGCGGGTTCTGGGGTGACCATCTGTTCGTTCAAATCAAGGCACGAGTAACAGAGTTGGGCCGAGCGGCCGTTGTTAAAATAGACACGCAGTAGGTCACCATTCTGTTTCTCCCGTTCTATCTACTCATGATCCCAAGGATGGCCGCCTTTCCACGGTGGAGGGGATTGAACCATTTCGAGACCGTCATGAACACCTCCTTCAATGACGGTTCAAAACACGAAGACATTGCGAAGATGATGCTTTTTGTAGCCCACAATGTTCTTGTCGACGAGGCCGGTCTTCTTTTGTTACAGGCCCTTCGAAGCTACCTTGAGGTCCGCACACTTATCGCTCTCGAAGTCCATACCTCAGAGACCATTGCCGCGGGTCGCCGGGAACTCCTCACCCTTGACTCTGTAATGAAGGTCGTGTATTGCCTATATCAAGAAATTATTTAATACTAATCTTATTCCAGAAATATATCACCGCTTGCGAGGGGACAATCCACGGGGAGAAGAACTGGAACTTTCCGAAATTCCACGCGCGCTCTCATGTTTTCGATGACATCGCAAAAAAGGGAGCGAGTCGCAACTTCGGAACGAAGACTAGCGAATCCATGCATGGCCCGATCCGGGAAACTTACCACCGGTTAACAAATTTCAAGGACGTCACTCCACAGGCAAGTGTCTTCATGTGTTGATTCCCAACTCCATGTTGAAGTTAGGCAGCTCACCAAACACGATCATCGTCGTACCGTGGCTATGTTTATTCGGGACCAGATCGATGCACGCAATGAGGACCCAGAAGAAAGTCCGGAAGATTTGGAAGTATCAATGTTGTCCAATGTCGATATTGGGTCCAGACTTAAGCCCATCTCGTTCTCCACAATAGAACAGGCAATGTCTGAGGATCCTGCTTTTGAACGATTCCGCGTCAAATTCGGGGATTTCATCTCCGACTTCTTACCCGCGTATGGCTATAAGTTGCCCAATGGGAAACGGCTACGATTCGATGGTACAGACATGGTGTGTCCCTCATGGTTCATCAGAGAAAATCCTACAATGTATTTGGCAGATCATTCCGTTCCAATTCCTCAAGGTTCATTACGAGTCTCTGGCTAGTTGGGCATCAACATCCGACTATCTACGATGCAACCCCAAGTTCCATGGCCACCCACGCTATGACTGCATCCTGGTCCAAACCGAGCAACAACCCTACTTCGCACAAATTATCTACCTATTTTCCTGTGTGGTAGAGGACAAACCACATCCCTTCGCACTCGTTCAACCTTTGGACGCTCCAAGTGGTCATCTCCGAAGGAAGGATAAATTATTGCGTTTTCATAGGGTCCACGCGAAACCCAGAAAGAGGTCGGAATTTATTTCCATACATTCCATCATTCGCGGGGCCCTCATAGTGCAGGACTTCGATAAGCCCGACGAGTTCATTGTGGTGGATATTGCGGATGCGGATATGTCCCTTCGACTAAAGAAGATATATCCACAGCGCTACAATGTTTAGGAAGAATTTAATTATGACGCGTACGAATCTGCCGCAAATATTATCCATTCCACCGATATGTACGTATGGCTGTATTGCGTGTGATGCTAGTAGGTATGTAATAAAAAATCTGACTCAGAAACAATCAAGCTCTGCCACGCAGACGCAGAATGAGACAGAGGACAAACTCCTTGTGGACGTTGCAATCCAGGAGTATGTCGTCCTCAAGCTGCGTGCCGACAAGGATCAGGCGCTGATCCAGAGGGATTCCCTCTCTGTGGCCTTCCGTTGTCGATGGTGTCAGGGGACTTACCTCGAGCATGATGGTACCTCGAGCGTGATGGTCTTGCCGTTGAGGTATGGAAATGAGGTGATGGGCAGCAGTGGTAGTTGGAGAGGGTGTGTCGTCCTCAAGCTGCTTGCCGGCGAAGACGAGGTGCTGGGTCCTTGTCCTGGATCTTCGCCTTGACGTTGTCAATCATGTCAGACGACTCGACCTCGAGGGTGATTGACTGGCCGCACTGTCAGGCATAAAAAGAAAAGAGAGAACCCAGCGGACATACAATCTGGCAGACGAAAACTGTGCGGACGACATGCGTCCAACTCGTCGTGGCCTTCTCCTGCATATCCGGGGGTAGGTGTGGATGTAGGCCGTTGAGGCGAGGATCTGCGCGAAGATCTACATCGAGACGTATCAGGATTGAAAAGTGAGCCCTGTGCTATCATAAGGTCTGGATGGAGAAATTCAGAACGGCGCACAGGCATCAGCATCGTGGAAGAAACGGCCCCCCGCCCAAAAAAAACAGGGGATTCCCAGCGTTGGAGAACTGGCCCGAAGGAGTTGAGATCAGTAGCTGCGCGTCCACGCACATCATGTCCAGCGAAGGGTCCCACCACCTGCGAGGACAATCGCAAGGATGAATGCGTCCCGCAGAAAACTGCATCCAAAATCAGTGGCTCAAACTTACCTCGATCGCTTGCCCACGCCGGCTCCGAGATGCGGAGTCATTCCGTGTGATCTGGCCCACTCTGGCCCCGGATCGAACCGCACAAGGTTTGTCAATGTTCAAGCACCGCGCGGTGTGCATTAGAACGACAGCATTGAGGTCGCAACGTGCTGGAGACAGGATTCAAGGCGATCGCGCGCCGCACGGAGAGGTCGGTGGCAGGTCCGAGTTGGGAACAAAAATAATGCGGCCGGCTACCATATAATCGCCGTATAAGGCCGCCGGCTTGCTTACAAGGGCCTTATCATGTCATTAAAAGGTCACGGGCTTATAAGGCTATTTTTATTTTTCCGACAACAGCGCCGAGGTGTCATCCCTCATCCGGAAATTTCCTCACCGAGCAAAAATCCACGGCCGATGATGGCCGTGTAGGGTGACCTCCACCGCTGAATTCTCGCACGATATTGGAATTCTCATTGCTCTATTGACGCAATATTTTATTTACCGGCATCATTTCAAGATCACCCCACATTCTACCGCATCTCTGGGTACAGTCCGGTTTGAATACTTGCCAGCAAATTCATTTTTGGCCCTCTTACCAAAGAAGGACTCCACCATTAAAGCCTTTCTCAATTATGTCGAAATTGGGGTGGGCGTGCACAAGATCTTCCCGGAGCTTATGGACGAAAGAGAGGTTCTTTTTGGGTTCTTTTGGCAAGCCTGAATACAGTTAGAAGGAAAGGAAAAATATTCATATTGCAGAGCCCGGGGAGGATGATTTTATAAAGGATTGAATCTATTCGATTTTGGGGGATTTTTTTCGGCACCCTGCGGCACTTTTTTCGAAATTTTCAAAGTCCGGAAAAAAATGAAAAATAGATGATGTCAGGGCCAGAATCCGGACAAGATTTTCAACTCTCCGCAGGCCAAAAGTCCAGATAAAAGATTTAAAAACCCCGAAATCGGGAACCGACCTCCTTTGGATCATCGGTCCTTGAGCGATCCGTGGGATAAATGCGCACATGATCGCACATGACGCCGGTGCGGGTGATCCCGGTCCGCACTTCTCCTTTCGCCCACCACCGTCGCGGCGCTCCTCCTCTCGTTGTCTGATTCTACACGCTAGTTTGGTTGAGCTCATCGTACATTCGTTCCTCAGAAACTAGCCACACTGCGACCGTTCTATCCCTCGAGATTGCTGTGGGACACGGACTAGCCAGGACAACGCCATCCAGGTGGTGTCAAAATACAATCACGGAGCGACTTCCACAGACGTCGAGGACTCCCTCGGAATATACGGAGCGAAACGATCCTCAGAGGAACACTCGCAGCTTCTCAGTGTTTTTAGGGGCCTGAAAGTCGTGAGAGGATCGCAAAATCGATATTAAAGACGGAAACTGCAAGCTTTTCTGGAGGGATTCACGGCTGTGATCATTCAAGAGCTGTGCCCTATTGACCTCGCCCACCACTACTACAAGGAAGCAAAAAAAGTCTCTTAAGGTCGGTCAATTGCGGGTCCAACGTTCTACGGTGACTAAATCTTCCAAAGGCCCGTAAACTATCGCAGACAACTGCAGGACGGAATAGCCGTGTACCTTTGACGACCTACTTATTCGCCACCGAATTTCAAAACAGTTTGTGAGCCGATTTGCGGTCTGCTCAGCCTTTGCACCAACCCCTCAAACGCAGCACATAAACCATGGCCGCCACCACAGATATGCCCACGTCCCTCCCCACGCCCCCCTCCCCCTCGCCCCCATCCTCGTCCTTCTCCTTCCCCCGCCCTTACTCGCCGACGAAAGACGTCAAGCCCAACACACACCCCTACCCCATCAAAACGACCTCCACCGCGCTCCTCTCGCGCTCCAACTCCGTCTCCGCGTCCCCCGCGACGCGCCACCACTACGTCCCGCCCCCGCCACCGTCGCCGTCGCCCAACGCCAAAGAGAGCGGTGGGCGGCGCGGGGAGTACCGCGGCCACCGGTACAGCCGCAGTCTTAGCAGCAGCGAGGACATGTACCTCCCTAACAACGCGAATTCGGGGGTGGGGTCGGGGGGAACGAATGGGAATGCTGTGCAGGGCCCGCGTGCGCTGCCGGTCCCGCCGGGCGTAAGTAACAACAGCATCGCGAGCATGGGCATGAGTGCGAACGCGGCCGCGCTGGCGGGGACGTCGCCGAAGCGATGGACACCTGCGCAGCTCGCGGCGCACCTTGGCGCGTCCGTGTCGCACGAAGCGGGCGAGTGGGCTGCCCGGCGTGGTGTTGGGGGGCGCGCTTTCATGCGCATGGCGGAGGAGGAGATGGCTGCGATGGGGTGCGTATTCTTCTTTGTCGTCTCCCACCCCTTCCGTTCCCCTCCTTTACAATGCGCCCATTGTTTCCATTCTTCCCACCTCTTAGAAGTCCCCCCCTCCATCGCACTTGTTTCCCTACCTTTCGCCCACTCCCATGCCTGTCGTCGCCATTCCATCCTCCGCTCCACCATGCTTTTTTCATGATTTTCGTTCCTCACTTCTGCTTCACTTCCTGTCCCTTTCCATCCCTTTCAGCCCATCGTTCCACACCCAGATCCCCCGCTCTTCCTCGTCCTTGCTTTTAACGGTTCTTCTTTTTATCACCTCACCTACCCTCCAGAGCTTCACTCGTCCCTCCTTTCATCTTTTCCCCCATCCTGCCTTTCTCTCCCGTCCAACCCGCCTTTCAGTTCCCTATTCTCCCTCCGTTGCCCATCTTTTCAAGCCCTGCGCCCTCTCCCTTTCCACCGCCGCCCCACTTCTTCCACTACATGCATTCTTACATATATCCTCTACCCGACTCCTCAATGGCTTGCATTTCATCGGCTGTCCCTCCATATATATTCTCCCCGCCTCGCTTCCTCTCTGGCCCTTTCTCTTTTACCCCTCCTCCCTTCCCGTTTCCCGACTCCTACTAACCCACCCTTCGCAGTGCTCCAGCCGCCCTCCGCCCCGCCGCACGCGCGCTCCGCCAAGAGGTCCTCCAGGGCCAACTCGAGGGATCCAGCCCCGTCTCCTCCTCGGGCAGCGAGTCGGGTCACGGTTTCTCCTTCGGCGAACGCACGTCGCCGACGCGCATGTCACCGACACGCATTTCGCCCCGACGCATGAATGCATCGCCCACGCGCATGGCGGGCTTCGCCGAAGAGGGGGAGGACGACGCTTCATTAAACGACAAGGAAGGAGGAGAAGCAGACGAGGACGGCACGCCCTCGCGCCCCGCTGCCCCGGGCGCGACGCCGCACATCCGAGCGTCTGCATCTCCCTTCGTGTCCACCACCTCACCCTTCGCCTCTAAGCACGACAGCGCCACGTCACCCTTCGCCGCCAAACACGACACGACCGCGGACTCGCCGGGCGGGGGGCGCTTCCGCAACGGGCGCGTGCGCGGGATGGTGCGCTCGTTTGAGAGCAGTGGAAGCGAGGGCGGGAGCGGGAGCGAGTGGGACGGGTCGCCGGAGCGCGGGAGTGGGAGTGGGTTCCGGCGTGTGAGGACGGGGAGCGGGTTCGGGAATGGGAATGGAGTGGAGAGCCCTAGTGGGAGTGGGTTTAGGGGCGGGGGCGGGGGGAGCACGTTCCGGCCTGCGCACGCTAACGGGAGCAGGAGCCTCGGGAGCCAGGGTGCGAGTGAAGAGAGTCTGAGCGACGGCGTAGGCGGGACGGTGCGCCCACAGCGCGCGCTGCCTGCGCGGCCGGACGGCGTGGAGGTGGGGATCGTGGATCTAGGCGCGACGGTGCGGGGCGCAGACACGAACGAAAATGGGAGCGGGAGCGGGATCCCGGTGGGTGACGACGAATTGACGGTGGAGGAGCTGCTCGCCCTCGAGCCGCAGGACACGGCGCGGGGCTGGCGGCGCGCGGGTCGGCGGAGCGGGCATGGGCATGGGACGAACGAGGTCGTGCAGCACACCACCGGCGGAAGGCCGCTTCCGCCGCACCCCGTGCGCGCACACGCTCAACGGTCGACGTCAGGCGTGCATGCGTGGGAGGCGGATGAGAGGCTGGTCGGGAGCACGGTTAAGCGCGTGCCTGTGCCCGTGTCCGTCCCCGCCGCGGAGCCTCCACCGGAGTCGACCCGCGCGCAGGAGCAGGACCGACGGGCGCAGGAGGAGGAGGCTGCCGCGCGGGGGCGGGAGCGCGGACAGGCGGTGCGTGCGCAGGTGGCGGAGGCGCAGCGGGAGGGCGTGGCGCTGCGCGAGCTGGTGCACGAGTTCCGCGCGCGGCTCGAGGAAGTGGAGAGGAAGGTGGAGGCGATGGAGGTTGCTGCCGCGTCTGCTCCTGTGCCGGCTCCTGCTCCTGCCCCTGCTCCTGCCCCTGCTTCTGCGTCGCCCGCCCCGCTACCCCCAAACACGTTGAGCATCACGCAGCGCCTCGACCCGCGGCGGCTGCTCGCGCTCTTCACCGCTGCCCCAGCCGCGACGCAGGACGGGACGACGCGCACAAGGAGGGCAGGGGCAGAGGACTTTGTGGGACCGATGACGATCAGCGCACTCCCGTCGTACGTGCTGCTCGTGGGGCTCGGCATGTGTGCGGTTGTCTTGCGCGTGCTGGTGCGGCGGGGATGGGGCGCGGTGCGGCGCCGTCCGTAACCTCGCTTGATTGCTCTCTCACGCACTGCACCGGCAGTCTCGTCCGTCTCCCCGCTCCTTGCTCTCATATACCGCTATATGTCCCTCCCACTTGCTACACACATTCATACTCTCCCGTTCACCACTGTCCCATGATCATGTCATGTACACCTAAATTGCCCCACCCCGCTGCATTCCTTACCCATATACCCTCATACGATACGCCAGTTATCCAGCTACGAACGATCTGATCTACCCCTTGCTTGCTCGCTTATACCTCACTTACGATTCATTGCGACGTCCGTCACGATTTGCGACGACCGATACGACCTGCGACGACTTCTTCATACCATTTGCTAGCCTGCTATCGCGCCCTACGCCTGTGTATGTCTAATATATCAGATCCAATGTCTTAGGTCAGTGAGGGATTGAGGAATAACGGTTTGGTGTTCTTTTTCGGCAAAATCGAGAACGTTGCACACGAGACTATGCAGCTACCTCCCACCGCCTGCTACCGCGGTACTCAATATCTCAGTTCGGTGAGGGATCGAGGCACAACGGTTTAATATATTATTTGTGGGATACAAAAACAAGAAAAGTGACAAGACTGTTTTCGTCCAACCCAAGAAATATAGGATCCCGCGTGATCCGGAACAAGGATTGCAATTGCTTTCATTCTGAATCTGGTTCTGTTTCTTCGTCAGAGACTTCATCGAGTCTGATAGAAGACATTAATAAAAAACAAAAAAACAGACGGCGATACAAAGGAGAATGCGCACCTGCCCCAATCCTCGTAGTCCGTCACCCAGGCACTCGAGATGGGACCCCAGTCGTCGCGTTTCACTGGCGTTACCTCGTATGTAACGGGCCACCGCTCGTAACGGGCCGTTTTGGAGGCCACCGCCCTGAGCCGCCTGGTTTCGATGAACTTCAATTGTTCGTCTGTTGGGTAGCGCAAGGTCGCGGTGAGCCCCGCGCCCACCCCAAAGACATCGACCTCTTTCATGATGTCCGCCTGCGGCTCCCGCGAGAAAACAATATCCACACGCGAAAGGGGTAGGACACCATCTGTGCTTGCGCCCCGTACGCGAAGTAGGTCGAGAAGCTGTTCGTCGGAGCCTGGGTTGGGGCCGAGGCAGCGAATCTCCCGGAGTTCCGGGCACAAGATCGCAGTGGGATCCGGCGACGACGGAGTGAGCAGTGCGAAGAGTTCGCAGTTAGCCGCTCCTTTGTGACGTAGGGAAGCCTTCGGCTGGTAGAGGACCAATTTTTGTAGCATCGGGAAAAGACGAAGGCTCTCGGCGAGACCCTCCTTTGACAGGTGTGTGCCGAGGCCGAGACTTGTGATCTTGTCCGGGGCGCAAAGCGAAGACAGAACGCGCCGTGGATCCCAGTCCGTGCCCTCTTCATTCATGCATTCGAGGCACTCCAAATTCTGGAGAACGAGATGCTCGAAGAGACGGGTACTACCAAGCGTGGTCGCATCGATGAGGAATACTTTCAGCATCTTGGGCATGTGAATCGACTCCAAATCTGGCGAGACTTCCGCATTGTCATCCGAGACTTGCCCGGTCCACACCTCCAAATTCTGACAGTGGCTCAGCACGGTGAGTGCCTCCCCCAGCGGTATGCTATAGGTTGGAAACGATAGGTGAGATAATTGGTGCCAAGGTATGAGGGTGTCAAGGGGGTGGACCAGTGGCGCCATGAGCGCTATGCCTGTGATGTTCTGGGCCCGTATGAACGACAGTGAAGTCGATGCCCCTTCGGCGCCTGCACCGGCGGGGTCCATAACGACGGTCTTCAACATGGGGACATTCGGTGGGGATAGGTGTCGGAGGTGCCGGTAGGACTCGAAGGAGGGGAGAACGAACCGTACGTGTTCCCAGCGGTGGGAATACTTCATAAGGGCATCGAGAAGTGGAACAGAAGTTCGGAGGCTGTGGGTAGGAATCTTCAAGGAGATCGAGAGGGGAAGATCGGCCGACCTGGCCAACCAGTATTCAACCCCTTCGTCAATTCGTGCCTGCAAGTGGTACCCGGATAGCTCTATGTGCAGCGACGCCCAGAGCCGAGGCAGCGAAAGCGCCAAATTGCGCCACTCGCGGCAGATATGGGTAATCAGCAGAGGCGCGTCCTCTGGATCTATTCTCGCCTGTCCATTCGACGGAAAGCACCACGTGAATATCTCTGCCAAGATATCGTGGGGGAGTCGTCGCGCTGGGGAAACCAGTGCTAAATGCGCGTCAATGAACTCGGTCAAATTTTCCTCCTTTTGGGCAAGTTTGTCAAGTTCAGCCTTCAAGTGCGCAATTTTGACTGCGTTCTTATCGCGCTCTTTCATTGTAGCAACCACCAGATCCCGTATGCGGAGGCATTCTTGGTCGGAAGGCACCGCGTTGGTGTGCAAGATTTCCTCGTATGGTGTCTCGAAACTGACATATATCAGCCAAGATATGCCTGGTTGAATATATCTTACAGGCATGCGTCCGAGGCTTTGACTTTTGCCATCGCTAGCAGTTTGAGTTGTCTTTGTGGTCCTCTGTTGAGTCATCCCACGGTCAGGTGCTGCAACAGCACGGCCAATTAAGTGTAAATAAAATGTTGAACCTCGTCTAAGCATTACTAGTCCTTCTCCGCAAGCCTCGTATACCAAATACAGGGCGTTCCAATATGACGGTTATTATCGTCGTTTATTCCAAGTCGTGTTTGGTAGTTTCGATGCCGAATCAACTTCCAACTTTACTTTCAACTTTTTCACATCGGCCGAGACGATCCGGGTCCCTAAACAGGATGTTGCGATCAAAGGCATCCAGCAGTTGAGGTGCGCTGGAGTTTTGGTCCATTTATTAGACAGAAAATATTACATGGGGGCTCTCCACGGAAATATACCCCTCAAAAAGATTGACCACGGTGTAGAAATAAATTCAATCGGGTTCACCGGAATATTTCAAAAGAGAAACAAACAAAATGAAAAACACGCTCCCCAGGACCACAACTCTGACATTTCAGATATGTGCCGCAACCATACCGCATGGATTACTCCAAATAACTGTCCCGATCTGAGACGTGTGCGAGACGGCGGGCGACATTGATGCGGCAAAGGCGCGTCGGAGTCATCGTTCTGCCGCAGGCAGCCGACTTAATTCACACGCCTTCACACGCTTGACAGTTCGACTTGTGAGTGGGAAGCACACAAGACAAGTTGAATCGGACGACAATTTCATGTCGAACGATTGGGATCCGAGCAAGATCCGAGGATCGAACTGGGTTGCAAATTTACAATCGCAAAACCAACACCAATAACGACATCCTCCTGCGTGAAAAAAAAGTGAAGTCCAAGTTTTCTAGTGCAAGTTGTGAAACGGAGAGGCCTGAAGCGCGCACACAAACCTAGAAGACGAAGGAATGAATTATGTAAGAACCACAAACAAATGTATATAGCGACGATATTCCAACACAAGCGAGAACTCTATGATTGTAGTCTCGTCATACAGTCAATTCAACTTGTACCAAAAAAAAAAAAAAAAGAAATGGACCAGAAACAAGGACGGGTGGACGTAAATTGTTTGAACGTGCATAAATATTTGATATAATGGCCTGCAATAGGAAATGTCTCTCCAACCTTGTTGTTGTGTCTAATTAATTTGTCGACTCGAAGCAAAAATGCACGAATCGTCTGGCACAAGTCGACGACAGAATCGGCTACTCTGCTCGTAACCCCCGTCCGAGGCGGTAAGAGGACGACAGCCCCCACTCAGCTTACTTCGCGAGCCAGCGCAAACCGGGCCCCAGTCGGCGTCGGGGTCGCATTGGTTTCGGATCATGTCGTCCAAAGAACGGCTTGCCTACCTATAGGCTGCCGGCGGGTTGGCCGTAAACGCGATGTCGCTCTTTGTGGGGTACCGCAGTATGGCCAGGGGATGAGCGGGAGGTGATATCGCTCTGGTGCGCGCGCGCGAAGACGTTGTTCACGCAAGAAAGGGCCTGGATGCGGCCGCATCAGTGCGGCGGGACCTGATCAAGACGCTGGGCTGCGCATCGGAGCTGCCGTCGACGCCGAGGGCGTAGATGTCTTGGAGGTGGGGGCACAGAGTCGGCACCTGGGAAGACGACATCAGGAGAGAGAAGAGCGGGCAGGAGAGGATGTCGCCATGGAGAGCGCCGGTCCTGGTGTCACCGTGTAGGAGCACAGAGTTAGGATGAGGATGACGAAGATGGAAGAGGGATTGCGTACCTGCGCGACAAGCGATCCAGTCTCATGGCATGCAAGCGCGGTATACTTGGTCTTGAGGGACTTGTTGACGCTGAGAAAGACGGATTAGAATCGGCATCGATGAGAAGAGGAGGCGCGACGTAGTATGCGGGAGCTTATGATCTACGAGGGATGTTGTCAGTTAAAGCCCAAAGTGAATAACGGGAGGACGAAGCGGGGCCGGTGGATGGAGAGGTTGGAATTGAAGGGTAAATTTGAAGATATATCGGAGGCACAAGAGTTAAGGCGGAGCCAGAGAGAGGATCGAAGGAGAGAACGAGGGCGAATGAATGAACGGACGATGAAGGATAAGAATGTAGACTTTACTCCACACATGCGACGCATGCTTATTCACCAGCGTCGCCGGATCGCCCCGAAGCAGCCCACACAACCAGCAACAATCCTCCTCCTATATATTTGCCACTCCTTCTTGTAGTACAGAACGTGGCTGGGGCCGTGACCCACCCACCGTTTTGTGCTACAAATCAGAGTGGCAAATATATAGTCGCGAGATTTGCAGCACGGGAGCTTGTCAAACCGGCTGGAGAAGCTCAAGATTCAGAGAAGCAGCACATACAATATCGATAGCAACAGAGCGGTATGTAACATTGGATATGGACGCGTGAGAACGAGAAAATCAGACCTGCGTCAGAACATGAAGGATAAGCATCGCAGAAATGGAATGGCGGAAGTGAGAAGACACGCACGCCAAGAGAGTCGTACTACGGGTGAGCATCCTTGATGGCCTCGAACCGAAGACGACTCTTGTCCACCGAAAAATGTGATGAGTTCTATCAGTTCGTCCCGACGCTTTCTATCGACATCTGTCTCATGCGCTGTGGACGGAGAGGTCTCCGTAACGGAATCATCAAGAGCGGGTACACAGCGTGTCGCAAAAAAGAACTTGGTGTTGGCGTCAGGGTCTTCCTCCCAGCTGAAATTGAAAACTGAGTAGCAGTCGGTGAACGGGGCGCGTCGGAACTGTTTTGCATACCTTTCAGCATGGGAGCTTTCTCGAGCTCCTCCTTGGGCAGCCTCGTCCTCCAGGTGTCGTACTCGAGGACATACATTTCGAAAGGCTATGGGCCGTCGTTGCGGCAGATCGTTGTGAGGTCCGGACTAAGAGCCAATACGAGCTTTTGAAAGTGATCGTAGCCCATAGTGTAGCCGCTGAAGATAGCGTTCCGTGGCGGCAATGCCCAATACATGGGCATGGTGGCAGAGGGAATGATGATGTGACGCGCGGCGCGACCAATCTGTATGCGTGAAACGGCTTTTGGACCGTGACTGAAACAGTAGAACTTAAAGTTATCAGCAGGTGGCAGAAAATCAAACGTGGTCACACGACCAGTCGCGTGGGAGATCGGCAGATGCCGCAGCCAAATACAACCACGACTGTTACCCTTCCACCTGCTCCTCACGCTCCCACATCGGTCCCACGTCGCGTCCTGAACATTGGACGTTCAACCTCCTGCAATTGAGTCCCTTACAGATCCACCGTCCGGTACGATTTGGCGCGTGTCCCAGCCAAGGCCAACTTCGAATGATGGATTGGCGTCTCCTGAGTCCTGACATTTCCGTCGCATGATCCGGCCATCGCTATGGATCCCTTAAATACCCCCCGCGCCTTGCCCATCCCTGAGCTCTCCCGCCATGACCAGCGAAAAGCCCCGCATTGCGTTCCCTTCCCCGACTGTGGATATGGAAGCTCCATGCAACGCCACACGCACGCGGATCGGGCACCTTGCCGCAGAGCTCCTCCTCACGGTCTGTGTTTCCTTCGCCATTCTCCTCGGACTCCTGCGCGCGCTGGGCATCGCGGACAACCAATCCGGGCCGCCGTACATCGTGGCGTATCGGCCGAGCAAGCCATCCATTCCGCCTGCCTTGCACTACAGGACGTGCCTCCCCGCCGCAGAACCTAATTTTCCAGACGCCTCGACGCTTGGGATACTGCGTGTCACCATCGTGTGCACGGTGCTCGTATATGCCGCGGTCGATGGCGGCGCAGCGCTGTGGCGGCGGATGCGCCGTCGGACTATTTCCGATGCGGATCAGGCACTTGCGCGGGACGGGGCGGGGTCATACGGGGCGTGCAGATACGACGGGATGGGTGCGTTGGAGGCAGGGTGGGCACCGGTTCTCGCCATCGCGGATGGGAAAGCAAACCCGCGCGACAAGGCTTTTGCGATGGCGCCGGGTGGGTCTGGGCGCGCACGTACCGGGTACGCATGTTTTTCTACTTGTTTTCTCCTTCTCCTCCCCGTGGTCGAAAGCCACTGGGTGTCCGTTCATCTACCGCCTCTTCCCAGAGTCCTATCCCCGCGTTGCCTTGCCATCCTCGTCACCGAACCTCTGCTGATCCACCGTACAGATCATGATACTCACGACCTTAGGATCTGTACCGTAATTCATGCAATTCAGCTTGGGTTTATGCGCATCCGTGCGCTATCGCACCATCGAACAAAAGGTCAACCACCCTACCGTACTTGTACATTATACCGCTACCCCAATCACACTTCGTTTACCCCCGCATCGCGACTTTCCCCGTAATTGCTTCCCTATCGCAACGTCGTTCGTTCCTGCCCCTATCGCCAGCCATGGGACCTAGGGTAAGCTCGGAGCCGGTTCCCATCTTGGTGGGTGAATATCTAGTTCCTGGACCATCATCTTCCATCTTCACGGAATTTATGCCGCGCTTGATCTCCCGCATGTTTTCTCAGGGCGTGTCTCGATACCCTTGGCACGCACCACGGTGGATTTCTACAACTCGCCCAGGGAAGTCTCTCAATTTCCGCTCTGGTTCACGCAGGGAAGCTTTACGTTGGCCGAGACATACATCCGTATTTCCATGCAGTTCGGATCCTTGTGTGCATTCCGGCGAATGCGGCCCTGGCATCTCAAACTCCTCAGGTGCTTCGCATAATATGGGAAGCCAAGCCTCTTTACCGAGAGTCGCTCAATGTCTTTAGATTGGAAAGGTGTCAAAACAGATTTTATAAATGACACTGTGTACAATGAACTTCGCCGTTTCGAAGGCCATGGTCTGTTCGACGAGGACGGAACGAACACCGAGATTGACATGGAATGTGAAGATATCCACTGGCCAATTGCTCTTCGCGCGCGATGCCTGCAGCCCAGCCCTAAATTCCTGGCCTGGTCAATGAGTGCATCTGAGAAAGAACAGAGCTTTCCTTCTCTATAGAGGCCCGAGTTACCAGGTGGGTCGGGTCCTGGGTACGATATAAGATTGCCTCTCCAGTTCACACCGGCCATGGATCGTGCTTGCTGTTCCTGTAGTCACGCATCCGGTTACGGCAAGTACCATCTTCTTTTCTTTCGACCCCGTAAGATTCGGAAGACCGGATCTTTTAACCCATGTAGTGGGCTGGGTTCCCAGAACAAGGTCCGAGGTTTAATTCGTGGGCGAGAGGCTGACGCAACCTTGAATGGATGGTGACAAGTTTATGAGCAGAGATCAATGGACTAGATGAAGGATGATCTGTATGCCCCGAAATCATGATCAACATGTTCACGCGTCTTGTGGTCAGACTGGAAGGAAATTCAATCGCACGGCGAGCATAAATAACGACGGGGTAGCATGGACTGCATTCATTTAGAGCCTCAGTCCCAGTGAGAAAGCCGGCGAAGGAGGTTGAGCCAGAATGAGGCAGATCGAGGAGTCTGACAGGTCCTCAATCTGCCTCGATAATCTGGACATGCCTCATTGTAGCTCAATGTAAAATGAGACAAAATGAGGTACAATCGAAACCAAATGAATCTATTGAATCACAATGAGGTACATGCGTATAGCTATTTGGTACCCTCCATTGGGCCCATTACGCTCCCCACACCCGCCCCCCCGCCCCCCCGCCTGCACTGCTGCCTATACCTGCATGCTCCCTGCGCTTGCCCCAGCTCATGCTTCTGCTCCCTTCTACCTTGAATGGATCCTGTCTCCGTTCAGCCTATCAATTCCAGTCTCGGATTCTAAAACACAGCACACCTCTAGCTCGGGTTCGTCGCTCCGGCCGCCTGTTGCGCGGCATTGCTTCTATCGACGAAAACCTATTGCAGAATATGAATATGAACGTATCCACAAAAGAGCTAGACGAACCTTTCTCTTGTCGGTTTCCAGGGTCTTCCAATACTCATCGAATATCGGTTTAGTGACTCTTCCCTTCTGCGTGATGTAGTCTCGGAGACAAAGATTTCTACGGAGCAATCCTGGTCAGTCCGCACTGGTTTAGTAAATCACAACTCACCGCGGGGTTATGCTGTTTGTCGGACGTAAGAACTTGCTGTCGCTGGCCGGTTTCTTGCCTCTAGGCTTGCCTGGGAGATGTCAGTAGAAAATAATGGCCCAATACAGAGAACTTCCGCTCACTACTAGTCGATTGTTGCGCTTCCACGAAGTCTGCTCTTGCCGTGGGCACGGCCGGGGTTCCCAGGGCGGCGCTGCAAAATTGTCAATGTAATAACAAAACAGAACATACTAGATGGCTTACAATGGGTTATCTACCTACATGACACGTAGAAAATTATCAGTTCGATACGAAGAGCGTGAACAGACGTCGTACCCGAGAACCTTCATGTGACTGAGCCGATCCGTCCGGAACAACAGCAGCATCGCCATGTGAGCCTATATTGGCGAGCATTGCCATCGCGGGTACCGCCGTGGATGTGGCAGAAACAGACGGTGAAGCTGATGCTGGTGCATGTGCAGAGATTGTAAGAGGGGCTGCAGATGACAGAGGCTGAACCACTTCAAGGACGGGGGAGTTGATAACAGTGGCGGTGGCGGCGAGAGGAGGTTTATCGATCATGGAATGATCACTGGCGCTGGTGGTGGCGACGAGAGAGACAGGCGCAAGAGTATTGGGCATAGAGGCACTATTATTGGTGTTAAGGGGAACGGGTGCGAGAGGGGATACAACGGATGATCCATTGGCTTGTGCAGTCACAGTGTGCTTCTTCTTCTTCCGTTTCTTCGGGGCAGATTGAGGCAGCGAATCTGTTGCTTCGCGCTTGGTTCCCGAAACCACTGCCTCGGCATTCGAATCGACGACGGCAGGATCTGCTTTTGTGACGGTAGTGCGGTTGCCGTGCTTCTCAAAGTAAGGGTCCCTCCAGCCGGAGTACGTCAGTGTAGCGATCCGATTGGCCTTTGAGCTAAACTCGCAAAGACGCAGTTCGGGGAACTGTGATTCCATCTCCTGTGCGTAATATGAGCGGACCTGCGAATCGGCTTCGCTCCACGTCGACGGCGCAAGTCCTTTGCCATGTAAATGAATCCAAATCGATCGTGCGTGAGCGCGAGCTAACTTGCCCCAAGAGCCGGTTACCGGCGTGCCGTCCGCAGTTGTCACAAACCAAAACGTAACATTTTCGTCGTCTTGAGCAAGTCGCGTCGCTCCCCTGCGAGATTTTACCTCTTGCATGGTAACCGGTCCCTTGTCTTGCTTCCGGCGGTTGAATTCAGCGAGATATTCTTTATCAGTCCAGATTGGTACGTTGGGATAATCCTCGCGATCTAAGAGTTCAATTAGGGTCGAACGGGGAAGCAGGGTAGCGGTGGTAGTCGGGGAAGCAGTCAACTTGTCCGAGACAGCAGCGGTCAGATTCGAGAATGCGTTTCTGAGGGAATTCATAAATGCACAGTGGACAAATCAACAATCACATACTGTAGTGTCTGGTAACGGATCTCAAGGTCATCGTAGGCTCTCGTTGTTAGGTCTAGATTCCTCTTTGTCGCCTGGAAGTTCCGAAAGAGTTCCGTGTGGTCTACATTACCGTGATCCAGTAGCATTTGATGTGAAGCTTCTGAGATCACTGCGTTCCACGAATATCTACTCCGATTTTCTGTCTGGAAAGGGTTTAGATACATTTAGATACACCATCGATGGAGGAATATAAAGGTATTAACCCAATCTGTGGTTGTGGGGCTGTTGCATTGCCTTGAGGTACTTGATAATGCGCGGTCATGGTGGTGTGAGTCTTTGTAAGACTGAGAGCGGGAACTGGCAGATGAAGGACCCGAGGTAGATTGAAAAGACAGTTCTGGAGACACCGGGATCTCCTGGGGAGACTGGCGACGTCCACGTCCACTGCCGCTGCTGTGCATGCTAAAATCCTGGAATTCGGGGCTATTTGGGCGGTGAAAGTCGGGTCTGTGTAACTGTGGAGAGTCTGAGTGCGAGGAATGGGTAGTCCATGGTCGGGACATCAAATTCAGAGGCTTGGGACCTGGTCGGGTGCTGGTCAGATGGAAGTAAGGGGAAGGGATAATACGGCCACGTGATTCTTCCCCAAGCTTTGCATCGTCGCACCGAATTATTTAAACAGTGGTGTATCAAGGAATTACACAAATTGAAGGCTTTCTATTACTCGTCCACATCTCCCTCTGTGTAACCAGCCATCTCCGCCACATCCAATCCCATCTTATGTACAGCAAAAACTCGATCTTCATCGAATGGGACCATTCCAACCACCGAAGTTATAATTTTGACGTCGATTACTCGGAGAGAATTTTGTTCGGTGGTACTGCAGACCCACAACGTGTTTGAAGAATCCTCAAGAAGCTGCTGGTCAGGTGGTGAATATGGAGAGATAAGGGCCAATGTTCTCATTTCATCGGAGATGCGTGCCTGAAATAAAAATTGGACTTCTCCGTATGATTCGCCGACGACAGTGTCAGTGAACTGGACAAGGATATGAGTGAAATTGCCAAAGATAATATCAGAGAACTTACGTGGATGTTCCGTGCCATTCGAACATTTTTCAAAGCTTTCTGCTTCTCCTTCCACGCAGATCGTGCAATCTGCCCATTGGGCAGACGAAGCCGAGCCCATCTTTGGAGAGATGGAACGAGGTTCTCCGGGTACGTCTCCCCGGTCGCATCTTCAAGATAGCTTTTGATGGCACCTCCCGGAGCACCATAAATCTTTTGATTGTACTCATCCCGTGCGCGGAGGAGAACACAGCCATCATCGAGATCCTCAGAGCCACGGGGAAGAGTGTCCTCATCGAGCTCGAGGTCTGGGATGAGACTTTTGAGAGAGTTGACCTGTGCGCGACGACAAGCACGCTGTGAGAGATTTGCGTAGGGATCAGAGTGTTGCTTGATTTCTTCGCCAAGGTTTCCGATTGTGCGCTCCATCGTCCACTGAGTGTAATAGGCACCGGGTCCTAAGCGTACGACCTCGAGCGCTAGATGGAGAAGCTGGTGAATGCTTTGTCGGATGAAATGGAGGCGAGATGGTAGCCGTTGGTAGTAAAGTTCCTCAAATTCTGTAACTGCTTCATGAAACAGTTTATGAGCTTCAAGGAGTAACTCTCGGCTGATCTTCCGCTGGTAGATTAGCCGGTAGCCGCGGACAATTTTGCAAAAATGCCTCCAATAAATATCCGGAAGAACACCGTGCAACAGCCCCGGCGCGAGGCAGAACAAATAAGTCAAGCACTCCTGGGCCTTATATCCACTGGAGATTTTCTCGGCTATGTTGCGTGGGGGGCGATCGAACGAACCAGGGAGATATGGGGTGGCAGCTGCAACAGCTTCACCGTGCTTTTTCCAGATATTGCCCTGGAGAACCGCCCAGGGCCAGGATTTGACGCTGTCGTTGGGATCACAATCTAGCGTCCCACGCCAAAGATTGAGCAGGAGATCGAAGATATTCAAGATCCAGTGCATCAAGTCTCCGGCAAAGCATCCCGGAATCGAAAGAATATGTGCCGTTGGGAGGCCACTGAACAGGGTAGGTTTTGCAATACCTGTGCCGAGACGTCGCTGAGCATGCTGGGCATTGTTCTTGGACTCCATCACGGCATAAAGCGCGCGAAGATAGTCCTCAGATGATCCGGGAGCAAGATATCGCCCGGAGACATCTGGATGGTCACAACCAGCGACGGTGTAATTGTTCGGCTTCAGGAGAGCCGGATAGTAGGTCGGTGCCTGAGGCTTGTGGCGACCCTTAACTGGACAGAAGATACGACATCCGTACGCCCCCGTGTGACCCACGAGACCATCAATCATCGCCATGCCCGGCCCATCTGCGGTGACGAGAAGGAGGAAGGGGTGATCAACAAAAACACGGTCTCTGTCTGCGTCCCAGATCTTGAGCCCCTCCTTCATCAACGCAGCAAGATGGTAGAGCCCGGGGAAAAGGAATGATTCGAAGATTTTAGGTGGATGGGGCCCAGGGAAGATGCCACCGGGAATTACGAATTTTTTCTTGTACCGTATACTGCTGTCGAGATCCATGATAACCCAGAGATACACCCAACAATCTGACTGTTTCATGGCATATAGCTGTGCTCCATCTGTCGAGAAAAGGAGGACCGTGTCATCATCTTTGATACGACCATTTTCCACGGCGTCGAGGTATTCTTGGCCGTGATACACATCCTCATATGCATCAATCCGGATTTTATTGTCTGCGGTGTGCTGCTGACGGATACGGGCCGTGAAATCTTGGCGGTGACGCATGAGACGTGCACCCTCTTTGCTGCGCCAGAGTGCCTGTAGAACAGGTCCAATGGGAATAGTATCAAATTTCCGCCGAGCCACCTTCGTGAGACCGCCGCTACGCGCAAGGCGGACAGGATCCCAACGAGATTCCCCACATTTAGGACATGCATCTAGCTGGCCAAAATGCGCGGTGTAGGCGATGCAGGAATTCAAGCACATGTCGTGGGAGATAGGTATAACGCCGGTCATGTCCTCAATTCGCTTCTTAATCTCGTAATGCGAAAGCATGGCGGCGTCCGGAGTGTGTCGCTGAAACGCTTCCCGAGATTTTTGGTACGTTTCCTCAGAGGCGTAGGTGTCAGCCAGGAAGATATCGAGGGACAAACGGACATCTTTATCGTTGGCATCGTCAACACATGATTGAATTGGATGTCGTAGGCGGTCTACAATGTCATCGGCTAGGTCGCTATCATCTAATGTGGCTTCATCGAGCGCCTTGATGAAAAGCTGGGCCGTCCGGATATCATCGATGGTAGATAGGGTGTCATAAATACGGCCTAGAGGCGGCATTGGTCCCGCAGCTGGCAGAAGTGGATCAGGAATGGGGTCAACGGAAAGCTCTGGGACATGGTCTGGGCCAGCGGTGACTGGTGGTGTGTCCTGTGGTTCCTCCTCGTCCTGGAGATGAGTCAGGTCGACCAAGCTGTATGGATCTGGAACGTCTTCTGCAGCCTACAAATTGCAGCACATCAGACAGAATTATCAAGGAAGAGGTGACTGTCCACGCACTGGTAAGGGATACAGGATGTCATCCTGAGGCGGCAGATCATCCGACGGCTGCATTGATGCGTAGCCATCGTTTCCATCGTCGTCGGAATCCAGACTCAAAGAGCGGCCTGCCTTGTGGCGCTTCACAGGTCGTGATGAGCTGTTGTCGTCCTCTTCCGACTCGTCGGATTCCTCACTTTCCTCGCGAGTCCGTACAACGCCGGCCCTAGCAGTACCACCTTTGGAAGCGGCAGAAGAGCTGGAAGACATGGCACTTTGAAGGGAAGGGAGAGCTGGCGCACTTGCGGAGCCCGAGGCCGCCACAAAACCATCGAAGGATGTTGATAGTGTTGGGCGATATGGTGTGTGTGCGTGGAATGTGCCCTTCGACACTTTTCTGAGGTATTTACAGTAGCGCGGGCAGTCGCAATAATAGGCTCTGTCGACAAGGCCAACCTCGGAGGCCATTGAAGCAGATACAGTGAATGAATGACTAGCACCAAAGTCAGACGATGGAGAGGAAGGAATTCAAATATTTGGACCTACAATCCCGCTGCAGTGTTTTGCGCGTGTAGACGTGTCCAAAGTGCGAAAAGTGCGAAATTGTCGCACTTTACGTACCTTGACATGCTTGACACGCTCCAGCGACCGAGGCGGAATATCATTACAAAATCTTGACAATATCCCGCTACTATTTGTTCGATCTCCCTCATTCTCCCTCATTTCCTCAATCTCCCTCAATCTCCCTCAACCTCCTTCGCCGGCTTTCTCACTGGGCCTCAGTAGTGACTCGAAAGCGAGCATATGGGTTGACTTCATACGCGGTGCGAAGGCAACTAAGAAAAAGAAAACTCAAGCACAAGTTGAGCCTCGGAACGGATCGGAGTGGATGGGATTCATACTTGTAGTTGTACTCTGCGGCCCGGGCCACTCGTCGCGCTCCGCCTCCGCCCGCGTGACCTCCGCCTTGAGGTCGATCGCAGCCTTGACGAGCGCGGAGGCGCCGAGGCGCTGCTCTTGCCGAAGAAGCGGCGGTTCGTGTCCATGGACAGTGCATTCATCTAGGGAGGAAAAAATTAGCAGTTAGTTAGCGGTGACGGGAATATAATTCGGCGGCACTGCAGAGACAACTTAACTTACGTGTTGCTCCAACTCAGAGTCCTGGAGGTCCTCTGCATGCGGGGCAGGCGGCGGCGCGAAGACCGTCTGCAGCTCCCTGCGTAGGATGTGCAGCGTGACGCTCTCTCCGTCTTGTTCCCAGGAATTGGAGTGATTGTCCTCTTCGGATGCAGAGGGCGAAGTCCGCCAGAATTGGACGAGCGGGCGGTGGAGAGCTCGGCGCGTAGCTTCGCGAGCTTGGTGTACAACCAGGGGTTGAGCGCTCGAGGCGCTTCTCGAGGTCTACGACGTATCGGCTCTGTGAATCCTTCTGTTAACACTCTTAAAAAAAAATTGGACAGATTTGGAACAGCACACCTTTTCGTGATGCGTTGCTGCGCAATTAGACGATCCAATACGAGTATTAGGGAGCTGTAAGACAAAGAGACGTACCCTAGCGGCATCCGACGTGCACTTGAGGTTAGCGTCGAGACAAGTGACTCAGTGAGGCATTTATCCCTTGGCCTCTGAGAGCCCACGCCTTAACCATCACTGGCAAGATGTAATTTGAGTACATGATCTAAACAAATCTTGAGAGGAAGCGAAGCTCACATCGGCCTTGAACAAGAGGAATAGATTTCGAAGGACCGGATTCCCTTTTTCTTCCCCGGCAGACATCGCATGCTCGTTAGATGTGATGGCCTTTTACACGCTCAGTCTGACGCCATCGCGTGAGTAGTTGTCGCCAGATACTTGAAGCGCTGCGGCGCGACGGATGGTGGTTCGAAGCAGAGTCTACTCCTAGAAGCCGATCCACGCGTCGCGGTGCATACTTATCGGAGATGCCGCCGTGCCGAGTGGCCGCTGACGTGATCACGGAGTATCTTCTCCGACTTGCTCCGACTCCCGAGTCCGACCTCTTTCCCTTGCTCTTTCCTCCCATCTCAGCTGACACATTGACAACGCTGCCGACGCCTTTCTCGTGTAGCTGGTAATCCAATGCATCTGAAAGTCTTGCCAGTGTTTTGAAAGTCATTTCAGCAGCATTTTAGCGCCAATTCTGGTCGAGCCGAGATCCCGCCCGAAGCGGTGATGATCTCTGACATTGGTTTGACCGGGAAACCATTCCTGAGGCATGGCCTACTATTTTCTAGCCGCTCCAAGCATACATCAGACAAAACATTACCGGAATGAATTGCCGACAGTCCCATGCGTCCTGCAGCGTGCAATGCCAAACCAGACGACAACGTATCTTATCGAACACTAGCAACATGGCTTCTCTCTCGCTTCTCTAACATAATCTCAAATTCTCACAACCACTCTAACGCAGCCCTGAATCAAATATTCCACGTGCCGCTTCGCTCGTGGGCTGCCTCGAGGTGAGCGCGACGTCGCCCATACACGCGTTAATCACGCTCTAAGAGTTTGAGGAAAATCCTCGTCATGGCCGCCCCTCAAAAACCCAATTCCAAGACGATTGGACACGAGCGAAATACGCCATGTGCTCCTACACTGTTGACGCCCACTTACAATGAAGCTTTCTCCTCCTCCGAGGCCGACATTGTTCTCGAGTCTTCAGATGGCACCCTTTACCGCGTCCACTCGTACACCCTCCGCACAACCTCGGGCCTGTTTCGAACCATGCTGTCCCTCCCGCCTCCGAGCGGCGGACACACCCACGAGCCCATCGCAATCCACCACCCAGACGCCGTCGTCGAGCCCCTCCTCCGCCTCATATGCGGCCTTGCAACGCGCCCCTGGCGCTCCATTGACGAACTCGAGGCCGTCCTCACCCTTGCAGAGAGTTGGGACGCCCCCGGCCCCATTTCATCCCTCCGCATCGCGCTATCGGGCGGCAAATGGCTCACGACCGCGCCCCTACGTCTCTACGCCCTCGCGGCGCACTTTGCCTGGCCCGCCGAAGCCCAGCGCGCCTCAACGCACACTCTCGTACTCGACCTCTCCTCCCCTGCGCACGCTCCCGTCCTCGCGTCCCTCCCCGCCCCCGCGCTCCTCGCGCTCCTGCGCCTGCACCGCACCCGGCGCGACGCCCTCCGCGCGCTCCTCGACAGCCCCGAGCGTTTCCTCGCCGGGAATGGCGACCCGTTCCACTGCTCCGCGTGCGCAGTAACGCCGCTCGATAACCGCACCTGGCGCGCGCTCAAGGCACGCATCTTCCGCGAGATGAACGTGCGCCCGCTCGGGGACACGCTAGGCGTCCCCGTGGGCGGGATGTGTGATTGGCCCGAGGCGAAGGCGTGTTGGGCGGCGAGATGCGCGAAGGAGGGCTGCGGGGCTGCGAACTACGACCGCGCGGCGACGTTGAAACAGGTTAGAACGTGCGTCGATGCGTTGCCTCTGGTTGTAGAGTTGGATTGGATGGATTAGGTTCTGCTATTGGGAGCATCTTAGGATTGAATCCTGATATGCCTTTGTTCCATTTTTTGTGGCAGTCGAATCTAATTTCGTTTCAAACTCACGCCGGAGACGTCCATTTCTCTGCATTCAATGTCGCCAAACGAGGCGCTATAGCCCTAAATCATACACAGGCTCGAATGTGCGAATCAATGGAACCAATGCCAATGGAACCAATGCCTTGGCTTGACCGAGCGGTATGTACTTATTGAGGGACTGTTCAAACGGTTTTGCTGAACCCACCGTACTGGTACCGCCTCGCGAGCTAAATCAATAGAACCACAAGTCATTTGAACACAGATGAAGAGTGTGGCGATTTAGCCGAACGATGTACTTGGGAATGGATGAATCCGAGGAGGGCAAAGCAAGAAGATTGGAACCAGAATATGCCGAGTAAATTCTGTCTTTAAGGAACGGACGACATCAGCCACAGCGCCGAATATGTAGACGGTCTGGAAAAGAAGTAACGCTCGGGTGGAACGGGTGCATGTTATTCAGAACAAACGAACAAACGACGGGGGGAAGCTACTACTAGTACGCTCTAATTAGGCCGCAAAAATGTTCGTCCCTTTGATGAAGACTCGAAAGCCGCCAGACAAAAAACTCGATTCGGACAGCCGAGGCTCGGTCCCCTACTGGAGCTTCCGTATATCTGCACTGAGGTCAATGGATGGACCATGATTCAATAAGCCAGCCAGATACATTTATCATCTATCCCACTAGAGGAGCGATGGGTTCGCAGGTTGAAAAGCGTTGTATTTGCCCAGACGTGCGTGGTGTAACCATCCGTGGCGGTGTGGTAGTAGAAAGTATTCGAGTGGGCGGAAACGTTTGGTCCTATGAAGGCAAGGGTCGTTGAGCGTAATTTTTTGAGACACGGAAAAGCTGACGCACCGCCTCCGCCAGAGAGGAATTTCTTGAGCAATTTGTAGACGAACATGCCTACGCCTGCAATGCCGACTGCAGGGAAGAAACTGACGATCTTGTCCTTGTCCATTTGGAATTGGATGGGCAGCACGAATCCCAGTATCGCGGCACACACGACGACGGTGAGGAAGGATTTGATAGACATCTTCGGGTGAGGGGGGGAGCCAAGAAAAACGACTTGCCTCGCGGTTTATATGTCTTTAAGGACAAAGGGATCGATAATGGACTGTTACACACGATTGTCATTCGAAGATAGGAAGAGCTCCGTGGGAATGCGAACAATCAGATCGTCTCGAGCCATGTCGGCCCCGTGCAGGATTTCCCGTGCACAAAGACTTGAAGTTGAAAGAGGTGTGATTTTTATCGCGAGTCGCCGAGTTCCACCGTGATCTTGCACACGTGGCCAAAAAAGAAAAGTAAAGTAAAGAAAGTCTCAGAACTTGATCACCAGAATTAGACGAGGTTGAACTCGGGCGAAGTCCACGTAGAATTAAACGGGCGGGCGGTGGAGAGCTCGGCGCGCAGCTTCGCGAGCTCAGTGTACAACCGGGGGTGCTCGAGGCGCTTCTCGAGGAGACAAGTGAGCCAGTGAGGCATTTATCCCCTGGCCTCTGAGTCCCTGCGCCTGAACCACCACGATGAAATTTGGGTACGTAGTGTAAACGGATTTTAAGAGGCGAAGCTCCCATCGACCTTGAAGCAAATGAATGAATATTTTGAAAATTAAATACATCGGGCTCACTTTTTCTTCTCCTTTTTGTTTTTTTTTGGTGGAACGTTTGGTTAGATCTGCGACAGTCGACATAGGTCGTCTTCGCGTCACCCGCTAAGTTGTATCCAGGGAGAAACTAGAAACCCCGAGCTCACTTTTTCTTCTCCGACAGACATCGCATGCTTGTTGAATGTGATGGCCTTTTTCCTTTTTACGCGCTCAGTCTCGTCTTCAGACGCCATCGCGTGAGTTGTCGTCAGATACTTGAAGCTTCGGCGCGTCGAATGGTGGTTCGGAGTCTACTCCTAGATCCACGCGTCGCGGTGCCGACCGATCATATCGAAGATGCCTCCGTGCCGAGTCACCATTCACGTGATCGCGGAGTATCTACTCCGACTTGCTCCGACTCCCGAGTCCAACCTCTTTCCTCTTAATCATGCAGGTGGTAGGTAATACGGAACCCAGAAGTCTTGCTAGTGTTCTTGAGGGTCATTTCGGCAGCATTTCAACGCCAATTTCCAAGGGGTACTGCCGCTTGTACTGGCGTATTGGTCTCGCCCGAAACGGTGGAATAATTGATGCTCTCTTGGTCTGCTGGGAAAGCATTCCTGAGGATCATACCCGGCTGTTTCTCAGGGCATCCATCAGACAAGACATCACCGGTATGACATACCATTAAGAGAAATATCTTGACCTACGTCAAATGGTCTCCTAGGGATTTTTGCCATTGGTCCGGGAAATGCTATGTGAATAGCCGACACTGGTGTCCCATGCATGCAATATCAAACCAGACAACATATCTTATCAAACACCAGCACACCGGCAAAAGTAAAAACTCAACTCAGCTGAACATGTTGCCGAAACCGATGGTTTTTGTTACATACTATTGGGATTGGAAATACAGTTGAAAACAAGAATTTTGGCAAAGGTGAATGAGTTAAAGATAATGAGATTCAGTAATATTTTCTGTTATACTGAGTGTAACAATTTAGGCTGCAAATGTTTCATGCCAGAAAGTGAGGCCTACAATTATCAAATCAGCAGCAATTTCAGCTCGAGTGAAAGTCAATGCCAAAATTGTGGCTGAAAACTTGTGTGCTGTTCCGACAAAGCCGAAATGATGGCCGAATATTATTGTTTCAGCAAAACCGGGCCGAAATGATGGCTGAATGTCATTGTTTCGGGAAGATGGGGCCGAAACAGTATCTTTCGGCCATCAATTCGGCTAAATTCTATTGTTTCGGTGCAACCGAATATGCAGCTGAAACAGACCATTTCGGCCACAGTTCCAGCAACACCGAAATTGCTACTTTCAGTCGTATGGCACATATATATGCCATATAGTGTATAATAATTATTTGAAAACAGGACGAAAAAATGCACAGCTTCAGTACAAGTTTGCAAATTTCGACACAACTTCTGCCTGTTGGATGCAACACAACTTCGATATGCAACTGAAAAAACACAACTTGGACTTGTTTGAATATGATAACACCGCCTAGGATTAACAGCAAGCTGTGCGGTCTCAGTACATCTCAGTGGGAATGACTATCTTGGATTGGTTCTGATCTAATTCATCCACCGGGCAATAGTACACTTCCCTGGTTGAACTGCTTTGGCGGCAAACTGATGGTACATTCGAGAGCAGGGAGAGTGTGTAGATGGCCAACAGATATGAGGGTGAACTCTGAAAGTGTGGCCATCACCAGTTTTGCTGCCACTCCTAAAAGCAGACCAATGAAGTTTGTGAGGAGTGGCATGTAGATCCCGCCCGTCATTGTCACAAATGGGCAGAATAATGAATTGATGAACCTTTGGAAATCACCCCCATAATACCGAAATACCCGAGAAATGTGAAACAAGCCAAGTAATTGGCTGACTAATGGCAACTTAGGCCTAGGCAGCAGCTGACTTGACTGCTTGGTTGCAGGGTGAATACTGGAATTGTACGAAGGCCACTCCAGGTGGTGTTTCTTTTTTCAACATGCTACTTGAACCTGTGCTTTTGTGAATGTTGTACTCTGCACCTCCGCACATTCTTCCAGCCCTGTAATGAGGTTGTGCTGTTTCTTTCATTTTTCAGCAGGGTGAGTGATTTTTAATTATTATACAGTATATGTGCCATACATATACTCAGTATATGTGCAAAATTAAAAAAGTGCACAACCTCCTAAAAATGTGAAAAAAGAGATGTAACTTCACCTGAAACTTGGAAAAAATGCACATCTCCTAACTTTGCATGAGGAACAAAGACACAACTCATAAGTTCTTTCAGAAAACACACAACCCATAATTTTGAGTGTCAGAAAATACACACCGGTAAAAACTCAACATCAGAGATAGGCCCAAGTCCAGGAGCATCCACCTGTCCAGAAAACAAGTTCAGGACAGCTTGAGACGTGTTGATGAAATTGGAGTCCTGGTCAGGTAATGCCCCTGATTTGCCTGCTTTGTTTAATGCAAGCTGAACCAGATGAACAGATGGTCAGGAATACCAAGGTGTTGAGTGTACAAGGTCAGAGGTGCTAATGTGCTTTAGCATAATGACTGCAATGAGATGTTGCGTCCATGGGGTTTTTGGGTCCACGGCTGCAGCATAAAGTCCTTCACTGGATAGAAGGTATTACCCAGCAGTAAAGACAACTCAATATCACCGACCAGCTTCTCGGCGAGGGTCCGGAAAAAGTCATTCCTCAAGGGAGTTCGAGAATTGTGGAGGGTGCTGGCAGTTGCAGATGTGTTCGATGAAACGGAAGGGGTTGCTCTCTAACATAATATCCACTTCTCACAACCACCCTAACACAACCCTGAATCAGATATTCCACGTGCAGCTTTGCTCGTGGGCTGCCTCGAGGTGAACGTGATGTCGCCCGTACACGCGTTAATCATGCTCTAAGCACACCGACAAAAATGAATATTCAGCTCAGCTGAACATGTTGCTGAAAATGATCCTTTCAGGTGCAATATAAATGGGGCTGAAATTGTAGTTGAAAACGACAATTTTGGCAAAGGTGAATGAGTTGCCGAAACCGTGAAATCCAGTAGTATTTTCTGCAATGCCGAATGTAATAGTTTAGGCCACAAATTTTCATGTCCGAAAATGAGGCCTAAAATAATGAAATCAGCGGCAAATTCAGCTTGAGCGAAAATACTAATTTTGGTGTTGCCAAAACTGCAGCTGAAAAGGGCCATTTCAGCTGCACCTTCAGCTGTGTCGAAACAATAAGATTTGGCAATGTTGATACAGCAGTTGAAAATAATAGTTTCGGCAACAGTTTAGGTGCAACTGAAATGACAGCCAAATCTTATTGTTTCAGCCCGTGGCAGCCTCCGGTTGTGGAGTTGGATTGGATGGATTAGGCTCTGCTATTGGAAGCATCTTGGGATTGAATGCGGATATGCTATTGTTTGATTTTTTTTTGCGGCAGTTGAGTCTAATTTTGTTTCAAACTCACGCTGGAGACATCTATTTCTCTGCATCCAATGTCACCAAACAAGGTGCCATAACCCTAAATCATACACAGGCTCAAATATTTGAATCAATGGAACCAATGCTTTGGCTGGACTGAACAGTATGTATTAAGGGACTGTTCAAACAGGTTTGCTGAACCCACCGTACTGGTACCGCCTCGCGAGCTAAATCAATAGAACCACAGGTTATTTGAACGCAAAAGAAGAGTGTGGTCATTCAGTTGAACGATGGAAAAGGCCAAATGGAAGGCCCGATTTGATCGATTATTCCGAGGAGATCGAGTGAGCAAAACAAAGAAATTTGAACCAGAACACAGAGGAATATGACACCGAGTAAATGCTGTCTCTAAGAGATCAGCCTCAGCACATTCTCAGAGATCAATCACGGTAGGAAGAGTCCCAGAAACTGGGGATTACACCCATTGCCGGTGATTTACGTGTTCTGGGCCCAAGTAGACACAGCTTTAGCTAGGCTACGTGCCTAGACATAGAGGTAGACCCCGAGACCTGCCTACCTGCTGTCTATGTCCTTAGCCAAAGGTAGGCAAACTGTGGCTACATCCGGCTACCTTGGGAGCTACCCATGCCATGCACATAGACCTTGTGTAGACCAATATAGACCAAGGGTAGACCGGTTTAGACAGCTGGTCGACAGATGTGAATTTATTATACTGTTTTTTTTTTCAATCAATTTGACAGCGGGAGTGGTGGGTTGGGCTAGGTGCGTTGATATGGTGTAGACAAATATAGACTGAGGTAGGCACATGTAGGCATGGGCTACAGTTGGGGACAATCAAACACCGCTTATTTAATAGCACGTGAACCGTTCATTTTTGTAGAAATCTGACACCAGATTCAGATCCGGAGGGCGAAAAGGAGCCCAAAAACACACCTCCGAAGTTTTTCCCACGAGCCGTTGTTTTTCTCAATATTTTGGGCCGGTTGAACGGAATTGTGTGTACCCCTTTTGGCCCTGTGGGGGTACTTTTACTAACAAATCTCTCCCAAGTCACATATCTGTATATTAGAACCATTTAGCAGCCAATAGAAGCCACACCTGAGATACAAATGCATTTTTACGCTGTTTTCAGATCAAATAATTAACACATCAAACCATTTTGTTCCGAAGGAACAGCTCGATAGAATTGTTTGCTTTTGCCGGGATCATGACAAGCTCACCAAAAGGAGTCGATTGGTGATTTTTACGTTATTTTTGCGATTTCTTTTGGCTTTTCTCAATATTTTGGGGTCGGTTTCAGAGAAATCATCGATTTGTCAAATTCTGCTCGTGCCAATCTCTTCATTTGGACCTTGATTCACATAGAAACTATTTCGTAGGTTTCCCGACGGCATTCCCCGCCCCTGGCATTCGACTTTCCCACGCGTCCCAAATAGGCGGGTTTTGATTGTCCCCAACTGTACCATGCCGAGTCTCAGGACGACTGAGCAATACACAATTATGTCTATCTTGGTTCGTCTACATGGATCGGTGGATATAAACCTAGAGAGCGGCACATGTAGACAGAGGACGATCGAGTGGGCCCAAGCTTAGTCTAGGTTACCCCAGAACGCTGTCGGGGATGGACACAGTTGGTTCTTAAATTTCAAGCGGCCCCAATATTTGGATGCATCATCGGGAAAAAGAAAAAGAAGGAAGCCGTGATGTGCAGGTGTTCTAAGTGCAGGGGGGAGCTCAAAGTGCGAGCGGGAAAATTAGTGCCCTCCAAGCAAACCAAGAAGGTGTGAAGCCGATTAAACTTCAAAGTGTGAGAGGAAGGGAAACACCGCCGTTGCAAGTACACTACGAATAGCACTGTTTCGACACGTGTGAATTACCTATTGTGGGGTTCCCTTCCCTGCCAGGCATGATGCTGGGACACATGGTGTGCTTGCGGGAAACTATTTTGGAGCTATTGTTAGCCGCATGATAGCAAATCAACTATGTTTTGCAGCCGCAGAATGCAATGGCTTCAACTATGTGTGCAGTGCTGCATGGAAGCATTGACAGGGAGGAGCCAAAATAATCAAGTAAAGTGTCCAAATCCACTCCCTGAATTTTGAGAGTTCACTGGAAGGCTGTATCATCACAATATCTCACGCACCTGGAATTCCTGTCAGCTGGAGTATCAGAGAACCATTTGGATAAAAGATATAACAACAGGCACGGATTTCGACTGCATATAAGGAGAGAACACCCTGAGTTCTTGCCCATCATTGACGATATGCCCCACTAGCGCACAGTCAGTGAAATCCATGTCAACAATATCATCGTTCGGAGCTCTTCTGGAATCTGATTATATAATCTTTACAACCGACTGTACTTCCCTACGTTCATGAAAATGTCACATAAATTTCTTGTTCTTACACCTCCCTACCTTCTCCTCTATATGGTCGGGATTTAAATGTGACAAAGGACACAAATGGGACTGCACGACGGGATCAATAGTTGATTCCCTACACAACTGGCATTGTTTTGTCCTCAAGATCCTCGTGGACATTCTGAGGCATCTCGGGATAGTTTTCACTCCGCCACCATCCATCAACGTCAAAATCAACAGAAGGGTAGAATTCCATCCCCAGGGCCTAACCAGGGCCTAAACGTTTTTGAACTCCCTGTCGGTTAAATAAGCGCCGAAAATTGAACGCCGGAGTTTGTACGAGCTTGGCAATAGCACGGGCGCCAAATAGACGCAACCGAGTGCCAGCTCTTCCTTCAGACGATGCACCGACGAAGTTGACCCTCAGTTCGGTTCGTAGTTACGTTCAAATGGTTCAGCGGACTAATTTTCAAACCGATAAAGGACCTCATAATCGCCTAAGACACCCTCAGAAAATCTCATGCTGCCGTTATTCCGCCATAAAAATACCCCATATTTTCTTCGTTTTCAACAGAACTGGCCTCGCCGCCCATATTCCGTCGAACCCCGCCCACGGTGGGTCGACCGGTCCCTTTCCACTGCCCTTTCCGCTCATTAATTCGCGTCCCAGCCTCAAACCCGTCACACGACATGTTCTGTCTTCCCTGCGCGCAGAGATCCTCAAATCTTCAGATTTTCTAGACCTGGCTGGCGCCCGCAAGCCTCCAGTGTACTTTTATGAGGATGAGCCGCCACTTCTACTCTCCTACCACTGGTCGGCCGCTGCTACGCCTTTCCCACCTCAGGCGTGCGGGTATCTGTATTACCACCCACCTCCGCCGCGCGCCCCACTCGGCGGTTCGCTCCGGCTGCGGGTTAGCTCCGACGATGCGCTCGGAAGCGACCTGATGCTCCCCAATGGGCTACCATGGGAGATTGTGCTGCCCCGAATTGTGAGATACAAACACTGCGTCGGCGCGCTCCAGAGGTTGCTCGAGGATGGGCTCCTCACGACCACAACTGTGGAGCACTGCCGAAATGTCTTCGCCGGCCGACCCTTGATCCCGCGACAGCTCATTTTCCACCTCGAGCAACCGTTCGCCCTGTCGATGGAGCAATCGAAGCTGCAGCTGACTATCGTTGGCCACGACAAACTGGGGTCTTTTGTGAAAGAGAAGCTTTTCGGTGATCCGGGTGCTCGATACCCTTTCAAAGGTAAGCTTCGCTGAGCCACTTTCATACTGTTGCATCCTAATTGGCGAGCAGGGGCTGTTCTCGCGCGCTTTGAGTTATCGCCGGACAGGGTGTATTTTTTCATGCGCATCGTCAAAATTGTGTCGCCAGTGGTGTGCTGCGAGGACGGATACGACGGCGGGGTGGTCGCGCCACAAGAAGGAGGGTTTCTCTCGTATAGAATTGGCGGTGTAACCAGGCCATGGGCACTCCGCATCGCAAGCCGCTCGTCAGCGGCGAGCGCGCTCCGTCTTTTGGTGGATCCATAACTACGTTCTATTCCCATGTTCCGTCGACCCCACTCTCTGTGTTATTCGGTCTGGATCCTGTCTTTCGCTGGCCCACTAGCTTTGTGGAGTCCTCTGATAGGGCCTTGGCGCCTCCCCTAACGGGAAGCTACGTTATGGTCTACTGGAAGCCAGCCCAGGTGCCATCGACCCCTTCCTCTTTCGCTTTCGCTTTCTGGCGGCCTTACCGGGCACTACCCTCCTTCCTTCTTCCCTTCGGCGAATTCGACGCTGTCTATTTCACGCACGAAGGCGACAAACACGTCCGGTACGCGCACCCCCTTCTTGTATTTATTATGTGTGATTGGTCACCGCCTCTGCGTCTCCGTGGGCGTCAGCGGGGCAGGCCATGTCCCTGCGCCCCTCGTCGTCGCGCGCGGTGGCTCCCTGGCATGCCTGATCGGCCCTAGGCCCGAGTTGGCCAGGGCACGTCGCCCTCGTCCATGACCCACCTGTGACATGGCAACCTACTAGCGCAGGAGTGACACCCGATTCCAATGGACCGTCCTCGCTCGTCCGATCGCCCGTTCTCGCGCTCCGAAATCCGAGGTCCAGCCACTGCCGTGGAGGGACTTATTACTGTTATCATCACATTATCCGAGCAGTGCGCCTTCTGCGCACTTCCGGGAGACTGGTTTCGCTCCCCGAATGGCGTGTCAGCCGCGCCATCAGCTTGCTGGCTTTAGCGGGCGTTAGACCTCCGCGCGGCGGTGTCGATGATGTACACTGGCTCTCGTGCGATGCTGATGGGCCGATTCGCGTGCGATTGGGTGACTCTTCGACACACGCACGGCCCAAACGGGCGCGGGAACTCTCAATACAGGGGTGGGGTTTTCATATTGGGTCTCCAATGCGGTGATTAGGGCTCCAACCCACGGCGTTGGTATCACTTGTTTGTGACCAATGTGGGCTTCCGCCCCAGGCCAAGGGGCTGCGGGGCTTTCTCCTGTCAGATTGCAGGGGCTTTGAGTCAAAGATGGGGCAGATAGCCTATGCCATCTACCCGCTGACGGCTCAACCGGACTCTATCGCCGGCGACCCAGGTTCATTCGATTTTATTTGTCACGTTTTTACTAACTACCTTTTACTCCAGAACTATACATTTATTGTATTTTGACCTGTGCGACATTAAGACGCATCAAGACTCCTGTTTTGTTACGCCATTCCACGAGGGCTGATTGATCTTGGCCGACTATGGCTTCCGAGCGACTCGGCGCTAGACAGCCGGACAATAACCACCTCCATACGGTCGCGGCCACATGTTCCACCCGGAAATATGAATCGTACCTCAGAGTCACAAATACCGCCGACGCAGCTGCCAGATGAAAGAATAGCGATCCGCCAGCGAGGAACCATGATCATGTTCTTCGACACCTCGGATTTCGGATTCGAGCTATCATTCTGATCGCCCAATCTCATGGTTTGGCCGTGGAGTTCCCGTTAGAACCAGCACGACGGACTCGGCGGTGGGCCGCGCGACAACAGAACTGGACATCCTCGACTGCCCAACGTGTTCAATCCATATGACTTAGGAGGGTGCCGCGGCCTGGCACAATTTCATGAAATGCAATCTCACTCTGGACTAACGAACAGTGCCAGAAACCGCCAGTATTTGGCCTCCGGGTGTGCTATCTCAGAAACGGCGTCGATCATTCCATACGATACAGCCAGACCTCGGATTCCGGTTTTGACTTTGGTTTGATCTCGGGCAGCAAACTTTCTTTTATTATGCGATCCCCAGCAGAAACGGCACTTGATCTCCTCCCTCGGTGTGCGATCGTGGGTTCAACCGTCGATACTCACGCCCTGTATCATTCAGCAGGTGCAGACTCGACGCAGTTCGAAAAAAATCATTTCTCTTGATGGATTTAGATATTATCAACGCGCGATGCTGATTCGTTCTTCGAGACCACTTGTCCCGGCTTCCTCGGGCGCTGTTGGATGCATGTCGAGAAGGCACGACAAGGCACGATCTTCCTCATTTACATACACGCCCGAATAAACGCGTGTCTCGTATCTATTCATTTCATTTATTCATTCAAGTGCGAGTCGCCATATTCAATTCGTCCATATTGATACAGCTGCGAGCCCGGCTTCTTCGGGTCTCCGACGTGTCCTATTTCGAGGCGTCCTATCTAGTTCTAGGAGTGGAGTTCAAAGACGCGAGCGCCTTTATTCGTCCGCGTGTCTCTGGCCCATTTCACGGGTTCGGCCATTAGGCGTGCAATCAACAAGGAGGAAGCTGTCCAAAGTCGTGTCGGTTTCCCATCGATACCAGACCAGGAACACTATGGTTTCATTCCATCAAGCACAACGCGACTGATACCCGCGAATGTGTGAAGGGAAGCCTCGCGATGATCCTAGAGGAACTTCGACCGGAAGCCGGACACTCCGGCGTCCAAGGGCTTCTGAATGCATAACTGGCGTCTGAATTACCTTGAAATGTCAGCGAGGTCGACGTATTTGTTAGCTTTAAAACAGGTAGCTAAGGGCTGTGTTGAACTTACGCCAACTGATCTCCGAAATGACGCGTTGTGGTTGCGGTTATTTAACGTGGCGGCGCTTGCTCTGATTTGAGTTAGCGCCAGGTCCCATGCCGAGGCGGAACCCGCAGGCCCGCGAAAAAATTGCGTTTGGAGTTGGCATGGACATGGGCACCCGGAAACAGGGTCTCCGTGCCACCACACGGCTCGGAAGCTGATTACGACTCGCTGAATCGAAACAAGGATATCGAGGTCCGAATTGGGTCGGAATGCTGTTCTGATTACTCGTTTTAGTTCCCCGCCAGACAACATCCGGCAACGCGACAGAATATCGAATCGCAATGGAAACAAAGAAGCTTGAGCTTGGGTGTGATCCGATGTCCGAGTCGAAAGGGAAATCGTCCTGTTTAGAAAGTTCCAAAAGGGAATAATTTGACGGGAACTTCTCCGATTTCAACCTCCGTTGGTGTCGTTGATTTGGTTCTGTCAACCAAACATTGCCTGCTCTCCGATTTCTGGAAATAGTTCCACGTTTCTTGAAACCAATCGTTCTTTTCCATCACCCTTTCTCGGCCTCGTGTAATTTTATTCTTGGTTCGTTCCTGACCACCGCGCGCCTTTTGATGTCTTGGCTATCCAGCGGGTCAAAAAGTCCGCCGTTGGCGTGGCCGTATGTAATTCTGGAATATGCAATGAAGGCTCTATGCCCGACACGGACATCCGGGTATAGAATTTCGATTCGAGCAACAAACCTTGGTTAACCTCATGGCGCTCCCGGCGCGGAAACGGGAGCGCTATTTACTCCCAACCCTGCCGCGACCATTCAAATACCGAGTCTCTCGAATTTCTGTCCGAACTCGCGCGCGTGTCTTCCCTGAGTCTTTTCTTTTCTTTTCTGGGCATTCTAGCTTCACTTTCTGATCCGGGGGCGCACTAAGCCTCCGGCGTCGGACATTGTCCAGCGCCGTCACAGGTACCAAACCCACCCCGCGGCGATCCACCTAGTGCGGCGCGCTGCGGTGTGCATTTTATTTGGAGAGCCACGCCGGCCGGAATCGATCTATCCGCGTGTATTCGCAATGAATGGAATGTCCGCGCCATGAAGCGGGCACGGGCACGGCGTTTGAGGGATTATACACCGTCCCAGCCCATCGGGGGTGCGTCTCTTCGTCGTCATACACCGCACGGCCCAAGATCCGGAGGCACGAGAAGAATGCGTGCGTAAGAGATAACAAACCAGGGAATGCATTGGTTGAATAAGGACATGCGAGTTACTACTAGACAGCGCGCGTCATTGAATATGAGATGGCAGCGAATAAGGGAAGAAGCAAGTCGTAGTGTAGCGTAGGGAGGTAACGAACAAGCAAGGGTGCGGAACAAGATATCGATTATTTAATGGTGCAGGTAATAATGAGCAAGTAAATCAAGTAACGCAGGGGTTCGTTTCGCGATGTACAGCAGCAGCAGCGCGCCGTCAGAGTCCTACCAATTTGTCCGCGGTGTGCAAGAAGATAACGAGATTGATCGGCGGCGAGGAGGAGTGACGGAAAGCAGGCACGACGAGCGCACGGCTACGCGGCGTCGCGGAGGAGGCGGAGCATGTCGCCCTCGAGCGCAAAGCGCTCCTTCTCGCGCGCCGCGAGCGCGCCCGCCGCGCGCGCGACCTCGCCCGTGTCAAAGTCCTCGTGCTTGTCCGCGGGCATCGCCGCGTTGAGGTACGCCAGCAGCGCCGACACGCTCATGTCGTCGCTCGCCTCGTACGTCGTCCGGAAGAGGTACTCGACCGACGCGAAGACGAACGCGCGCCTGCGGAAGGGGAGGTCAGTTGCGTTGCACATATGCGGCAGGCAGCAGGCGTACCGTCCGCCGGGCGAGTCGAGGTCCGCGAGCGTCGCGGGCACCGCGCGGCGCAGGATCGCGGACGCGCTGTTGCCGTTGGCGGTCGCATTCCCGCTGTAGTACGCGCGCGTCGGCGTCGCGCCCTCGTCCTCCATGTACGAGTCCCCGTCCGCATCGACGTCCTCCCCGTCCGCGTCCACGTCCCCGTCGTCCTGCTGCTGCTGCTGCTGCTGGTGCTGGTGCTGGTGCTGGTGCTGGTGCGCAACCCACTCGCGCATCGGGCGCGCGGCGGCGTGCGCGCGGGGCGGGTGCTGTGGCGGCGCGGGGCGGCGGCGCGCGCCGGCATCGACGCCCTCCTCCGACTCGGGCTCGTCGTGCTCCTCCAGCGCGCGCGGCGGCGCGCTGACACTCGCGCCCGCGCCGCCGCGCTTCCCGCCCTTGATCGCCGCGATCTCGTTCGCCTTCTGCGCGCGGCGCTGGCTGTCCAACATCGTCAACATTTTTGTAAAAAATAAATGAGACACGCACTAGCGCGCGAGGCACTTGCCGCGGTGCTGCAGCCAGGGGTACGCGCAGTAGCTGCTGTCCTGGCGGAGCTGCACCCACTTGGCGCACAGCGAGCAGAAGACGCGGTTCGGCTCGACGTCGCGGATGAGCACGTCGCCGCGCAGCGTCGCCGCGCGCTGCTCCGCGTTGCGGCGGCGCGACTCGTGCGGCGCGGCGTAGTTGGTCGGCGAGAGGTCCAGCAGGAGGTGCGGCGCGTCGGGGAGGGGGAGGTGCGTCGGCGGGTGCGGGGGCGGGGGCGGGGGCGCGTACGGGGAGCGGCGGTGCGGGTGGTGGGGGTGCGGGGGGTGCTGGGGGCCGGGATGGTGCGGCGGGGGCGGGGGCGGCGCGCTGTGGTGCGCGGGGCGGGGTGCGGACGCGGACGCGGACGGCGGGCTCGGGCCCGCGGTGGGGGGCGGGGTCACGACCGGCTTGCGCTCCTCGGACTCGCCCATGCCTGCGGTTGCGCTGGGAAAAAAGCTGTGAGCCGGGGTATGAGCGGCGCGCGGAATGAATGTGAGCGGAACGGGATGGAATAGGGCGGATGTGAATGTGAATGCGGGGAGGGCGAATACGTAGAGGGGTGTCGATAGAATACACGAAATAAATGTGCGGTGGATAGTGTGGGCGCGAAGAGAATGGATAAAACGCGATGGGGCCGGAGGGAAGCAATGGGGGTGAGGGCAGGCGATAGTGCGATAAATAATATAACAGCTCGAAGGCACGAAGCAGAGGTAGCGCGACAGGCGGACAAATAAATGCAGGATGGCAGGGAAGAGACAATTTATTAGATAAATGGGGAGAAATATGTAAACGGAGAGGTGCAGTAAACGGAAACCGCGGGAGACCGATGGAATGAGGAAAGAGACAGAGGATAAATGAAGGGGACACGCACATGACGTTCTTGAGGGCAGAGACGGTCTTCTGGCAAGACTCGCGGTGCTGGAGCCACAGCTGAACAGCGCCGAGGTCGTCGGGGGGCATCGCCAGCCATCTGGAGTCGGTTCGGACGTTGTCAATAAAATAAAGAATTAGAACCCACTTGTCGCACATCCCGCAAAGCAGGCGCTCCGAATCGAACTTGCGCACGTCGGGGTCCTTGGCGAACAGCGCGTTGCGCTCCCCGAGGGCATACACGTTGTTCTTTGCGTTGGCGTTCCTGGGCGGGTGTCAGCATATGTCGCGAACGCAAATGAAATGGAGCGAGGGAGGAACGGCGGGCGCGAGCCGAGAAGCGCGAAGGGACGTCACTGTCTGCCGCAGAGTGGCGCAGAACGGCGAGGAGGCGAGGAGCGGAAACATAAAGGGCACGCACGACTTTTTCGCGAGGCAGCTCTTGCGGTGCGCGTCCCACGGGATGGAGCAGTACGTCGAGTTGGGGCGGAGGCGGATCCATTTGTCGCACGATGCACAGAGGACGCGGTACGCCTCAAACTGCGCGACGTGGGCGTCGGCGCGGAGGTACTCGATGCGCTCCTCCTCCGTGCGCTTCGCGCGGCGGCGCTTGGCGGGCGGGCCGAGCGAGTGCACGTCCGAGAGCGGCGTGAAGATGACCGGGGGCGGTGCCTGGGACTGCGGGGGTGTACCGCTGCGATGCGGTCAGCATCAAGTTCAAGATAAATAAATAAATAAAATAAAATACCAGGTGAGACGATGGGCATCCCAGTACTTGAGCGTGAACGGGCCGGCGGGGTCGTCGCGGAACTGGACAGCCGCGCCGCACACCTCGCAGATGACGCGCCCTGCCTCGTACTCGCCGGCGGGCAAGTTGGCGCCGGGCGGCAAGATGATCGGCTTGTGGTCTTCCTGCACCGGCGGGGTTTTGCGCTTCAGCTCGTTCACAGCGGGCGGCGAGGTGCTGGCACTGCGACAACAAACAGAAATAAAATTATGCGATGTTTTTTGGAAGACGGAGGGCGACATACGGCGGGGTGGCGCTGGAAGCACGTCTGGGGCGACGTGTCGGTCAGGACGGAAGAGTAAGTAAGGCGGCGGATGTGCACTGACCGCTCCTGTGGCTCTTGGGACATTTGTGTACTGCTTGGGATTTGGAGAGCAGAGGACGGAAACTACGAGGGGAGAACAGACAGAACACGGCCGTCATGCGGCTTTTAGCTGGCCCGCCGTCAGATAATCCGGGGCAAAGTCTATTAGAACATATAAATGAATGCTCGTAACGGGAACCCGGAAAGCGAAACTGGGAAACAGCACGCACAGATCGGAACGCAGATTCAGATGGGAGATCTCGAAACTCGTTCCTTGTGGCGGACGGCGTTAATTGATAATCGAAGCCGGACAAGGTTCTGGTGCTACTCACCTCGGTTCTGGTTCTGCGTCTCGCGCTTCGTGCTGGAACAGATTATTGGAGAGACATGTGGTGGATAAAAGGCCTTTCAATTCATTCATGCAAGACCATTAAATTCCTTCAACCGTGTGGACCGGACAGCGTTGTGTCACAATCTGCCCAGCCAGCATATCTTTAGGTAAATGCCAGCGGCCCGTTCCGAGGAGGCTCGCCAGAGATGTCCCAGCCAGTCTTGCCCGCTTTGGTCTGGCCCTGCGCGCACAGTGGGGCCGGATCGCATCGCACAGCACGTCGCCTAGGAGCAAGAAAGCGGAGAACCTGAAATTTTGTTTGACAGAACTCCATGGATGTAGAGAAGAGCGGAGTTTGAATTATCGACAGCGACTTTTGATCCGGCCCCAGTTTTTCATCATAGAAATGCCAATGTCCCCAATTCGGGCCTTCTCCAGCCAATTTCTTTCGCCGATCAACTGCATCTTCCTTTGGAACATCTTCAAAACGGAGGTCAATGCTTGCCTTATTCCTCGAAGACATCGGATCACACACAAGCTCAAGCTTCTTGGTTGCATTGCAATTCGATATTCTGTCAGGAAAATAAAACGAGCAATCCGATCCAATTCGGCACCAGCGCTTCCGGGCATGGAGACCCTGTCCCTGTTCCGGGTGTCCACGTCCACGCCCATGCATGTCAGTCAGCTCCAAACGATTATGATAACAGCTTCCGCCTGTCCGCTATCAAAATCACCAAGCGCCAACTCGCTCGAATTAGCAAGCGCCCCGTTAAACACCCGCGTCCGGCGTCAACTGCACATGGCACTCGATCTGTGCGTTGGAGGCCCACCGGTACTTCCTCCTTGCGTCGGACGCCGACGATTCAGAATACATCGACCCGGCCGACATGTACAGTACATCCCACGGCAATGTAATCCAGAGGACTCGGAGACGCCAGGAGAGGCGAATTAATTTATATATTTATTAATCCAACGCATCCACCCCCCCTCTCTCCCTTCACGCATCGCGGGTATCATCCCCGTGCCTCAGCCTCAGCCGGTGGAATGAAATCACAAAAGTCGCACGATGACGGCTTGTGGGCTGGGCTGGGCTGTGATGCTAGCTTCGGATTGCGGCCATCCACGTTCTGCCAATTCCAAACGACGCGCTTTGCAGTCCTAGAACTCGGACGCCCCGGCGACCCGAAGACTCGGAAGGATACCAACTCGACTCGTGAACAAAGCGAATAAGAAATAGATAGATAGATGGATGGATATGCATTCGGTTGGGCGTGTCCGTGGCCATATATAATGTAAACGAGGAGGCCGCATCAGAAGGATTTTATCCAATACTTGCGCGACATCCGAAACCGTCAACAGAATATATCTTTTCGCACTACGTGCAGTTGGCACCTGCTGAATGATAGATAGATAGATAGATAGATAGATATAGGGGCGTGAGCTAAGGTAGCAAGTATCGACCGCCGACCCCACCATTGCGCACCGGCAGAGGAACGGGGAATCCAAGCGCCGTTCCTGTTGCGAACGGGGGAATCACCTAATAAAAACAAAGCGTGCTGCACGAGCTCAACCCAAATGCGAAGGTTAGGTTAGGTTTGGAGTGACCGACGCCGTGTCGGGATAGCCCCCCGGCGTCGTTAATATATTAATCCAAAGCGAGAGTGTAGTGCATGAAATCGCACCACGCCGCGGCATCCCGGAATTCGGAGCGCCCTCCTTCCCTGCCTGCCCTCGATAAATCCCAGCCATACTATGCAATAATCGACGCACCGCGCCGTCGCAGGCGTCCGCTTCCAAGCTCCGGTGTCGTGCAATCCAGCGCCACGTCGCTCGCGGCCAAACCAACCACGCGACCCAGCGATCAGAAGCCCACCGCGAAGCCGGAACCCGAAATCCGAGGCGTCGAACGATATGTAACGAGCTGATCATCGCTGTCGTCGTTCTTTCATCTTGGGCGGTATTTGTGATTCTGCCAGGGGTACGGTTCAGCGATTGGAAACATGTGGCCGGCCGCACAGAATGAATTGGTTGGCTGGTTGGCTGCGCCATCCAGCGCCGGAAGCACGGGCGCCCCAGACCAATGGACGATCAATCCCTCGTGGAATGGCGTAACCAAGCAGGAGTCTCACTGCGTGACAATGTCGCGCCGGTTCGGGAATCCAATAAACGCATAGTCTGAAGCAAAGCAAAACGTGGTCAGCAAAGAAGTGCGCAGCAAATAAAATGGTGTCGAGCTTGGTCGCCGGCGATAGAGCCCGGCTGAGCTAGTCAGCGGGTAGACGGCATAGACTATCCCTCCTTCTTTGACTTTGACTCAAAAAGCTCTGCAGGAGCAGCAGCAGAAAGCCGCGCCCCTAGCCTGGCGCGGATGCCCACATTGGTCACAAACTTGTGATACCAACGCCGTGGATGGAGCCCTAATCACCGCGCCGGAGACTCAATATGAACGCCCCGTCCCCGCATTGGGAGCCCCCGCGCCCGTTTGGGCCGTGCGTGTGTCGAGAACCCCCAATCGCACGCGAATCGGCCCATCAGCATCGCACGAGAGCCAGTGTACATCATCGACACAGGTCTAACGCCCGCTAAAGCCAGCACGCTGCACCGATCGCGGCGCGGCTGACACGCCATCCGGGGCGCGAAGACTAGTCTCCCGGAAGTGGAGATAGCTAGTCTCCCGGAAGTGCGCAGAAGGCGCGCTGCTCGGATAGTGTGATGATAACAGGAATACGTCCCTCCACGGTGGCAGGCCTCGGATTCCGGAGCGCGAGGGCGAACGTGTATGCAGCGATCGGACGGGCGAAGGTCCATAGGAATCGGGGGTCACTCCTGTGCTAGTGGGTTGCCGTGTCACGGATGGGCCGTGGACGAGGGCGACGTGCCCTGACCAAGTCGGGCTAGGGCCAGCGATCAGCATGCCAGGGAGCCACCGCGCGCGACGACGAGGGGCGCAGGGACATGGCCTGCCCCGCCGACGCCAACGAAGTGGAAGGGCAGTGACCAATTACACATAATAAATACAAGAAGAGCGTGCGCGTACCGGACGTGTTGTTTGTCGCCTTCGTGCGTGAAATCGACACCGTCGAATTCGCCGAAGGGAAGAAGGAAGGAGGGTGTCGGGAAAGGGGTAGTGCCCGGTAAGGAAGAGGAAGGGCTCGATGGCACCTGGGCCGGCTTCCAGTAGACGATAACGTAGCTTCCCGTTAGGGGTGGCGCGATTGATATGCCAAGGCCCTATCAGAGGACTCCACAAAGCTAGTTGGCCAGCGAAAGACAGAATCCAGACCGAATAACACAGAGAGTGGAGTCGACGGAACATGGGAATAGAGCGTAGTTATGGATCCACCAAAAGGCGGAGCGCGCTCGCCGCTGACGAGCGGCTTGCGATGCGGAGTGCCCATGGCCTGGTTACACCGCCAATTCTATACGAGAGAAACCCTCCTTCTTGTGGCGCGACCACCCGGCCGTCGTATCCGTCCTCGCAGCACACCACTGGCGACACAATTTTGACGATGCGCATGAAAAAATACACCCTGTCCGGCGATAACTCAAAGCGCGCGAGAACAGCCCCTGCTCGCCAATTAGGATGCAACAGTATGAAAGTGGCTCAGCGAAGCTTACCTTTGAAAGGGTATCGAGGACCCGGATCACCGAAAAGCTTCTCTTTCACAAAAGACCCCAGTTTGTCGTGGCCAACGATAGTCAGCTGCAGCTTCGATTGCTCCATCGACAGGGCGAACGGTTGCTCGAGGTGGAAAATGAGCTGTCGCGGGATCAAGGGTCGGCCGGCGAAGACATTTCGGCAGTGCTCCACAGTTGTGGTCGTGAGGAGCCCATCCTCGAGCAACCTCTGGAGCGCGCCGACGCAGTGTTTGTATCTCACAATTCGGGGCAGCACAATCTCCCATGGTAGCCCATTGGGGAGCATCAGGTCGCTTCCGAGCGCATCGTCGGAGCTAACCCGCAGCCGGAGCGAACCGCCGAGTGGGGCGCGCGGCGGAGGTGGGTGGTAATACAGATACCCGCACGCCTGAGGTGGGAAAGGCGTAGCAGCGGCCGACCAGTGGTAGGAGAGTAGAAGTGGCGGCTCATCCTCATAAAAGTACACTGGAGGCTTGCGGGCGCCAGCCAGGTCTAGAAAATCTGAAGATTTGAGGATCTCTGCGCGCAGGGAAGACAGAACATGTCGTGTGACGGGTTTGAGGCTGGGACGCCAATTAAAGGGCGGAAAGGGGAGTGGCAGGGGATCGGTCGACCCACCGTGGGCGGTATTCGACGGAATATGGGCGGCGAGGCCAGTTCTGTTGAAAACGAAGAAAACATCGGGGATTTTTATGGCGGAATAACGGCAGCATGAGATTTTCTGAGGGTGTCTTAGGCGACTATGAGGTCCTTTATCAGCGTAAGTTAATCTGCTGAACCATTTGAACCACAAACCGAACTGAGGGTCAACTTTGTTGGTGCATCGTTTGAAGTCGGTGAAGAGCGCAGTTGGCGACTTTTCGCCCTAGTCACGTGCACCGAATAAGGAAATTCGCGTGCCATGTTTGCTCTTTTCACCCAATTAAGCAAATCACTGGCCGGAGGAGACGCCAGAGTGTGACCGTTGGTCCGAGGCATTTGCCACCGTCCCCCGTCCCATCCACCACGAGCATACGAGGTTTAAATGTTGAAATCAAAATTTACACTGAGGGAAAAGAAAATTGCAAGACAATTGTGAGGCGAAATTGAAGGGCCCGGGATTAAATTTCAAGTGGCATTCACCCATGGTAACTACATGTAATGATAATAGAGCGGGCTAGCAGAAGTGCTAGCAGGCAAGTGGCATACATGCGGGAGAGGAGGGTACTAAATATGTACTCTCGCGGCTGGTTGCCACAAGTTGCGGGGCGGCGGTGACACGCCCATCACGACGACCGAGTTCCGCGACGGACCGACGCGTGAAACACGCTGATCCACGCGTCGTATGATGGGGCGAGGGGCGCGGGAATGGTCACTAGCGCTACACTCACCGTGTCCCTTCCAGTTCCACCAGCCGGTACAAGCTCCAATACGGGGTGGCGGCACATCAACTGCGTCGAGTGGCGTGAAAGAGGCGGGACTCCAGAGAAATAATGGCGATGGGGGACAGCGGGGAGGGTGACATTCTCCGTGAGAGGGAGAAGGGTAAATAATGGGTACGGGTCGTGGTGGTAGTAGTGGTGGTAAGGGAAAGAGGTGAGTAACACCGTCACAATGCAGCGGCCTCCCGGTTCCGTTTACGGTCTTAGAGCAAACATGGCACGCGAATTTCCATATCCGGCGCACGTGACTAGGGCGAAAAGTCAAAGACTGAAGAGCGCTGGCACTTGGTTGGGTTTATTTATTTTCTGTGATTATGTCAAGCTCGTACAAACTCCGGCGTTCAAACTTTTGAAGAGGGCGCCTCGTACGGCCGCACCAGGCCATTGAGATGCCGCATCATGATTCATCTGCACCCAAAATCCAGCGCAATTGTCCGTTACGGAGTCCTCAACCCTTGGAGAAGACCTTGCTAATGGACTGTCCGGCTAAGTAGTATGAAGTTGAATTTAAAGTAGATCCTCGATCCCAATAGCCAAGGAAAGCCCTGTCGGTTCAGCTTCCTTCTGTGGTGATACACGGCCTTTCGCTTTATTAGCGCAACTGCTGTGTTGGGCGCGTGTATTCCTCCCTGCCACTTACACCCATGACCGACTACCCATGCAGCCTGGAGGATCACCCAAATTTGTCAGTGACCCTGGAGGAGCCCCGTATAGATGAATAGTGCTATGCTCAATACTCTAACGAAATCCTCAGATCCGCCGGGGCGCCTTTTTCCCCGGCGCACAGCACTTCAGTGTGACGGGCGGCCCGTTCACAAGCGATATGATAAACACTTCCAGCGTACCCTCAGGTAAGTGGTTCATATCCATAAAAGCTCATACTTACGCCGGGCGGGGAGCCTTTCGAAGAATTCCGTTGGGACATTTGGATCTCCGGCACGAAATATGCGCGGACTCTGGCCGTGTGGTTCATCGGGTGAGTTATGTGGTCTATGTTTTCAGCTGTCAGGAGATTACGGTTCAAAATCGCCGGGAACGAAGCGGTGCCAGTGACTCGTACCCTCCACTTCCCGTGGAATGCCCATGATCCACCGGCGGGACTGTATTATCTGGGGCCTCTGAGAATACCTCCTCCACTATGGAATGCTTGATTTTAGAGCACGCGAAGCAATGGAAGGATAATACTTGCTACGTGCACAGCGGGCCTCTGGGTCGGAGGAAAGCTCATACAGTGGGTGCGAACCAGGTAACCGTCCCGGAGTTTGCCGTGGAGCGCGCAGAATGTTATAGTATATCTGATCCACCACACGAAAACTATTGTTCATGGATGAGGAAAGGAGAACAGCAGATTTCTTACAGTAATTCTCGTGGGCTGCCGCCTTCAAAACTTGGTTGAAGATATAATGCGCTGGAGAAAGCCAGCAATAAGGCCAGCAATTCGTATCAGGTAGGAGCTCCCGCCCGATGGGCCCATGCTTAGCCTAACTGCATCGTGTAAAGCCGCCGACCAATAATTTATGGCCAGAAACCAAAAACAAATTTCATGATACTGGGTCAGGGTCAGCGAGGACATGATCATGCTCTCCCAGTTCGGCCCTGAGGAGACATTGGGATATCTAATAAGCGCCTCACATCCCGTATGGGATATCCGAGAGGATGGTCTACATCACTGGCCGAAGGGTCAACACAGAGCCGGCCAGTCGAGCGACGTATCCATGCTGCGAAATCAAAAGCGTTGATCTAGGTTAGAAATACTCAGACGTAAAGAACACAATTGTCGGAATATCTTAACGTGCCTGAGAGCCCACGGATCCGAAGGAGGAGATCAAATGATTTTCTGCATCCTGTGATCAACCGCTCAGTTGAATTCGGCCAGGCTTTTTTGAGATTATACTTGGAACTCTCGAGTCTGTTGAAGTTCAACAAGCGGTAGCGGAGGCACACGTGAACTTACAAGTAATCGTGAAGGTATATGGTATATATCATGGAATGTCGGTATTCCTGGATAAAGCTACCGACGGGCACAAGCTCTGAAGAATATTGCGTCAGGAAGTGTGTCAAATTGCACAGAATCGCGAACCGTCGTGGAAAACCGTAGCATAAAAGCCGCACGAATTGACAGTCCCATAAAGCTGAATGAGATTTGGATGGCTGGTTTATAGATATAGTCTGACTCCCCATAAGGCCTCTAATGAACTCACCGAAGTCCGGAATTTTTTGAGTTGTTGTTTCCAGTTCTGGACAAATTCAAGCAGCGGTAGAGAGTTCTTGATCGCGGAGATGCACCGACCTTCTCAGCATTTTCACCCTGATACACAGCTACAGTCATGCCAGACTGTTTGCCCTTAATGCGAGCGGAGTAAATTCGCCGCACGGGGGTCTTCCCTTGGCGTCTATGAGCCACAACCCACCTGTCCAGACGTCTTTCGTTCCGCAGGTCCAAGTCTCCTAAACTGTTCGAAAGTCTTCGCGATGAGGATTAGCACGGGCCCTTCTCTAAACTGAAAAATGACCGGGAGGTACAGAGATGTGTCGTATTGGTGGTGAACTGTCCGCCAGCGAGCACGAAGTGCTGAGCGCCGGGGAAGAAGGCGCCCGCATATCTAGCATTGTTTGGGTCCCGAAACGTTGAAGCAGGAAGCTCTGACCGGGATATCTCGCTGGCAGGTTGAGCACTGACGGGTAGAGATCCAGTTCGGGCACTCTCCAAGGCGCATGGGTCGTCAGTCATGGGTAGTGTGGTATAGCCCAATCTGTCACATCGGCAATCTCGGCTGGAAATCACAGTATTCGAAGGAATTCGAATCACCCACCCTTGCTCCACCCAGACATCTTGGTCAATTGTCGATGAAGCACCTCGACGGCGCTCGGCTACATTGGGCATGAATTCGAGATGAGTAGCAACGTTAACAGAACATGTACTCCCTATCAGCATCATATCAAGTCGTGTCATCGTGGTGAGCCGGAAACTTCAACATGGGTGCGTCGTGGTGAGTGCATTCGGATGCCTATGGATAATTAGGGCTACTCCAGGAGGAAAGACGCGAGCTGGCTGCCAGAACTTAGCTCTGGGGAGGATCGATTTGCCGGCGACTCGGTCGATACGACGATGAACAAAATGGCAGGAGACGCTGAGGATCGTGCAAATTGAGCGGGCCAAAAAAACGTATACGAAGAAGATGAGTCGGATATGCGTAAATCAAACACCAACGACAGCCGTTTGTCTGTCCCATAAAGCAAGCGATACTGCATAATGTCGAAAAGATTGAAAATGATACTGCGAGTTGTATAGAGATCGAGATCTCATTCGCCATGTAAACAAGGCCTCGTATTAGGGCGTTTTTCGAGTTGCCTACTCTACGCGCGCCACCTGCTCTTCTAGCCAATTCCAGAGCGCCTTGCATGCGGCAGGGTCCGTGGAAGATGATGGGAGCGTGCCGATGCGGGCCCACGGTTGTAGGAACTTCAGCAAAAAGAGTAAATCAGCCCGTGCGCAAATTCGACGAAGGAGATGCTTACCCCGCCGTTGTGGGATGCCGCCTCCTTCGTGGTGCCGGCCCACAGTTGGGTGAGGGCACCCATCGGAACGGGATAGCATAACATCGACTACGGAATTTCAGGTCTAATATAGGCTCGTAACGAGGAACACGCACGATCAGCTTGATCTTGATCTGGCTCTTTTCATGGCGCGCCAACTCGGTCCTGAGGTTCCCGGGATTGAGGGAGATGGATACGATCCCTTGGTCGCCGTATCTGCGCGCCAGCTCATTGCTGACGAAAACGTTGCCCTGTTCTTGGATAAGAACAAGCCGGGATGCGGTGAATGAGTGGACACACCAATTTACTCTGGCCGTACAAATATACGGCCCCCGCCTTCGTGCGCGCCGGGCCATCCAACAGCGTGTTGTAGTTGATCCCGTCCTTCTGGGGATGGAACAACGCACCACTGGACGAGGTGTGGATGATGCGGGCTGTGTTCCCCGCGGCCGCCGTCGCAAGAAGGGTCGGGAGTAGCAATTTGGTGAAGTAAAAGTGGCCTTGAATCGGCGATGAGAATAGCACTGCAGCTAATAATAAATACCGGTACCCAGAACATTTGTTCCAAACACTAGGTCGATGTTTTGCGAGGTCAACTGATCGAGCGGTGGCCACTAGGGACCGAAGAATGAGGCAACAAACCCCTGTGAGGGTAATGAGTCGAAGTGAAGGAACAGTGTCGAGGTGATACTCACATTTATAGGCCGGGACGATTTACCATGACACCCCTGACGCATGGTTAGTGGAAGGGTGGTGTAATCGCAGGATGTGTTCGTACCCATTATTGAACAGCACATTGAGTTGCGTCTCTTTTCTATTGATCAATCATCCATGAGTGCGTGCTCGGGGGGTTTTTTTTTCTGTTTTGCACGCACTGTTTGAACTCCTCAGCTGCATGTTTAACGGAATTGAGGTCGGCCAGATCCAAGCGAATGAATTCCGCCGTCTTCCCCGTTTGGGCTTCAAGATCCTTAATAGCCGCCAAGACCCTCGACTCGGTCCTTCCGGCGATATAAACTTTGGCGTTGTGCTGAAGGAGCGCCTGTGAACGGATGAGTTCAATCTCGCATATAACGGCGGTTGTCGTAGCTCACCTTGACCGTTTCTTTCCCAATGCCTGCTCTTTGTCAGTGGATAGAGATGGCGTAGGGTTTTTTCACATTCACCTGTATTACCCCCAGTGACGATCATCACCTACGAAGAACTTAAGAGAAGTTTGAAACCCGAGAAGAGGCGTCGTCACCTGTCCAGTTAGATCTGGAATCTCGTTGACGGACCACTCTGGCTTCGGCGGGAAGAACATAGACCAGGTGGAACCCATTGTAAGTTGGGGGATCGACAAGTAATGACAACGTGATGGTCTCTCTCTCTATATCTGGGAGGCAACGTACTTATTGATCCTTGATTGATCCGTTGTTGTGCTGTCAGATGACGTTCCATCCTTGGCGGTGTTTGACCCTTAGTCATTTATGCTTTATGTTCGGCCCAGCATGGGAATTTCAAAGTGATATTTCGGACCATTGCAAAAGCGGGACCCGGGTTGTGCCGACATTAGGTGGTTCAAAATTGTTCAGAAAAAATATGGTAAATTGAGGGCTGCAGTGCTCCCACAGCTTGTGTTCCAAACTATCACAGAAGCCCACGATTTTTAAAACTGGCTGGCTTAAACGGCTTCCACTCAGCTGTGGACCGGCTTGAATCTCTGTCTCGCTTCCTGCCTGTTCAAAGACACAGTGACAGAACAACAGAGCATTTAATATTCTTTGTGGAGGGTACAGTTCCTTTTTTTTTTTGTTCCAACTGTGCCCACCGCGGCCTCAGTTCTGTATCAATGCCAGAAACCGCGCAGCATCGCGCCGTGATTTCAGATAAATTTCCTTTGACACAGAAAATGTAGGCAGTGGTAAAGCTTGAATCTCATGCCCAGGCTGTTTTCTGATGTCCTGGCCCCCTTTGTAAGTCTTTGACTGAACCCTGAGTGAACCAGGTGTTCGAGTTCAAATTATTTGAGCCTTCATCCTTGCTTGCTCTGGATTCCCATTAAATAGACGTAGCCAGTTGACCCAGTCCATGCTATGGGAGGTGTGAGATTCTTGAATTATATACCATCTTTATGCGCAGTGATATCGATTATCAAACTTGATAGATGGTGAACAAGTATTTGAACAAAGTTTTGATTGCTGCTAATTTTCAAATGATTGTCCCAGCCTCTGGCTCCCTCTTCAACAGGTTCAGCACCTACTTCGAAGAGGCCCAATCCCCTGTCATAGACAACTACATGAAGACGGCACCCCAAGTCACATCAGTCACTGTCTTTGTAAAGATGATGGGTGCAATTTGGTGCAAATATGCTCTGGTGAGACAACATTTCGCATTGAATTGGCGATCCCTATTCAATGGCCGGAATTGAGACGGAATAATATGTCTATTGATACGCATCGAGGTGGGCCGATCATGATTCTGACATGAAAAAACGGGGTCATGGACATGTCATTGAACGTGGCTTTTGAGGCCAGAGGACCCCGGTTAATGGCCGAAATGCTAGGTCCCAACGGGTCCCAACCAGGTCAAATCGGCCGATTTTTGTCCCGACACATTTGGACGAATTTTGCGGGTACTTGTCCGGTACGGACCTAGCCGAGGCGTCCAAAAAGGGTAATCCCCTCTGTCAAATCATCAAATCTTCTCCCGAGCCCCGTTTTCGCGGTATTCTGGAGCCGTTTGCCGATTTACGCCTATGTTACAACTGTTTCCGAAATCCTTGAGACAAATCAATTTATTTTCTCACACAGCATAACTTTTGATGGAGTGATAAGGATTACCTGTTTTGGGTCGGATCAGCTACGGCATCAGTCCCAAAGGTGATCTCATACCATGTTCCCCAGACAAGAGGCAGCGCAATTGAACGGCTTTAGTAAAGGCAGCAGATAAATATTGGCCCAATCATTTTATATGGAGAGGGTGCGAAGTGACGGCAATCTCGGCCGGTCGACCAAAACTGGCAATCCTTAAGAGTTGCGCACGTGCAAAAAAAAATCAGTTTGTCTCGTTTGGTGGAATCTCCTTATGTGGCGTGCAGCGGTAGTTTCTTTTTATTTATTTACTTATCCCGATCATACATAAGGGCGCGGAGCCCCTTAACGACCCTCAGTCTTACACTATCTTGTGCCGACTGAGGGTATGTTCATTCTCCTTGTTCTAGTTACATATCTACTTATATCTCTGTAGACTACGACTCATTGTACGTCGTCTATAGATTCGCAGTCAGATGCAACAGTGCCTGGTCCAACAATCAGTCATGAACACAAGAAATATTGTCGACTCACCCCGTAACTTCCCCATCCCGTACTCGAAATTCCCATTGTACCCCTATGTCTTTGACATCATCCATGCCGATCCTAGCCAGCGAGAAACAGCTTGACGGCAACATCAACTGGGGCACCTGGCAGGACGATATCATGAACTTGCTCCGTGGAAAGGGGCTTGACTCTTACCCCAAAGGTCTTGTCCAGCAGTCCGCAGCAGCAACATTCCCCAGCTTGTACGCTGTCCATGCTACCACGATCAACTCCTGCACCCCATCTGCAGAGGAGTACGAGCTACGTGACAACATTGCTGTGGCCATCATCTACCAGAACATCATCGATCCCCAGGCTCACGGTATCAGTGCAGCGTCCTCTAGCAGGGACATGTGGGCGGCCCTCCATACAAAATTCAATTACTCGCCGGAGGTCCTGAAGGCGGTGGCAAAAGAGAAGCTGTCATTGGTTAAGCTTGCCAGCGGTTTGGACCTGCCCATTCACCTCAGGACCCTTGCAAAGTTGCGCGAGGACACGAACCGTATTGGGTGTCGCATCCAGGACAAGGAGATGATCTCTATCCTCCTTCAGTCGCTCCCGCCCATCGAGTTCGGCCAATCCATCATGCTGCTGCAGGCCATGAAACGCATTGGCGATGCCAGTGCCCACCTTCTTCAGTACTGGGACATCAGGTACAAGAAGGAGGCTGAAGCAGCTGCAGCTGGGAACACCGCAGTCACCAGTGCACTCGCTACAAACACATCAGTTAGGTGCGATAACTGTGCTTTCACTGGGCATACTAAGGAAGCATGCTGGGTGATTGGCGGTGGAAGGGAGGGCCAAGGGGGAAATGGTGGCGCACACCAAAGGGGAAAGATCCGCATCAGGCAATGGTCGACACCTGGAAGGCCACGAAAGCAGCACAACTTGCCAAAACCACCACCGTGGCCGCTACAGTCCAGCCTCAGGTCGCAGCCCCTGCACCGACACCTGCTAATCCCACCGCCGCATTCACATCCCCCATGGCCATCTACGCCCTCAGCACCCTCATCTCAGACGAAAATGCCGACGATGGTGCATCGCCTTTCACCCACTCATTGAGCGCAGGTGATAACATGTCTCCTAGATTCGGATGTGGAGGAACAGCTCCTCCCATTTTGAATGAGCACACTAATTGTACTGTAGGCGATGTAGTTGATTCTCTGTCAATATATGCCGCTACTTCTCCTGAAAAATCTCGGATCTTGACGTTCATGGACACTGGCACATCAGACAATTGCATTGCTAGACGAGAGCGGTTCTTGACATACCAGGAGATCAACATTTAGGGCTCAACCGCACTCAAAGATGGCGGGGGTTTCAAGGTCGCAGGAAAAGGGCTGGCAGAGTTCACAGTACACATTGTTGATGGCTCAGAGCACAAGATCCACCTGGAAGCATTGCATACCCCGGGATTCGCAATGAACTTGATCTCCATTACAACACTTGATACACGAGGATTCCGGGGAAGCTGGGGAAATGGGTGGTTGTCAGTTGTCAACCGAGATGGGAAAGTAGTCATTGACGGACAGATCGTGCGGGGAATGGGCCGCAGGAGACTGTACCAGGTGGATGTCATCGATAAACTGGACGGTGGAGACATACTCGCGGCGATAGCAGGACGCGACCGAAACCAGCCCACCAATCTCGAGACTTGGCACCCATGATTTGGCCACGCGGACGTTCGCGTTATACAGCGGATGGCAGAACGACAGCTCGTGGACGGGTTGAAAATCATACTCGCGGCGATTGCAGGACGCGACCGAAACCAGCCCACCGATCTCGAGACTTGGCACCCATGATTTGGCCACGCGGATGTTCGCGTTATACAGCGGATGGCAGAACGACAGCTCGTGGACGGGTTGAAAATCATTAACAGCACATTGTGGGGGATGTGCAAAGACTGCATACTGGGGAAGCAGGATAAGGCCCCATTCAATGACGAGGTGGTGCACGAGAGGAAGCCGCTCGAGCGCATTCACCTTGACCTGTGGGGGAAGGTGAGGACGCCGAGTTGGTCGGGGGCCGTTTACATGATGTTGGTGTCAGACGGGGGCACGCCAATGAAATTCCCTCTCTTCTTGAACAACAAATGGAAGGAGACGATATTGAATGCATTTGAGACGTGGCTTACCGAGGCGGAGTTGCAGACGGGGGAGCGTGTCATTTGCGTGCAGTTCAACTTGGGCAGGGAGTTTGACAACAAGTTGTTCCTTGGATTTTGTGTGAGGCGGGGTATTCACGTCGCATGCCAAGCGTGTCCCCAAGCGAGCACATGTTCATCACTGCATTCAGAGGGTCCCTAGCCAAACGATGGCTGGCCGCTGATAACCGGAGATATGCGGCTAGGCGAAGGATCACGTGTGGCTAGCCGTGGCCAGATTGTCTCGCCACATCTCGCATTGACTAGCCCTGGATCCCTAGTGCTTGGTGATCGGGAATGGCAACACCTACCCAGAACTGAATCTAGGCGGACACGTGGCGAGGTGTGGCTAGATTTAGCTACACAGCCCTGGCTAGCTGAGATTCCCACACATAGCCCCACCTCGCCTCATCTCGCGGAACCTTGCCGGTGCCTTTGGCTAGGAAGGCTCTGATTGCAGTGCATCTCATGGATGATGCATGCTTTGAGCGCACGCCAGGTGCGGTTCTCGAGCGGTGTTACCGTGCACGTGGTGCAGTGGAATGGGTCGCCGTTCCCAGTGAGGAAGCGCTCGGGACTGTCGAGGAGTCATGCCGGGTGCAGTGCAGACGTAGGAGTGCAAGGAGCGCAGGGGCGGGGAGGGATGGGAGCGTGTGCGGGGGAGGAGAGGTCGAGTGCGAGAGTGTGCGTTGAGGCGCGCTGGGCTTCGGCGGGCCACGTGAAGTGCGCCGCAAGCACATAGAGGTGGAGGGGCGCGGTTGTGAGCCATTTGCTGCCCGAGAGCACGATGTGGAGGGATGAAATAGGGCCGGGGGCATCCCAACTAATCTCTGCAAGGGTGAGGACGGCCTCGAGTTCGTCAATGGAGCGCCAGGGGCACATGGCGAGGCCGCACATGAGGCGGAGGATGGGCTCGATGACGGTGTCTGGGTGGTGGATTGGGATGGGCTCGTGGGTGTGTCTGCCGTTCAGAGGCGGGAGGGACAGTATGGTCCGAAATAGGCCCGAGGTTGTGCGGAGGGTGCCCTCCGAAGACTCGAGAACAATGTTGGCCTCGGAGGAGGAGAAAGCTTCATTGTAAGTGGGCGTCAACAGTGTAGGAGCACATGGCATATTTCGCTCGTGTCCAATCATCTTGGAATTGGGTTTTTGAGGGGCGGCCATGACGAGGATTTTCCTCAGACTCTTAGAGCGTGATTAACATGTGTATGGGCGACATCGTGCTCACCTCGAGGCAGCCCACGAGCGAAGCGGCACGTGGAATATTTGATTCAGAGCTGCGTTAGAGTGGTTGTGGGAATTTGAGATTATGTTAGAGAAGCGAGAGAGAAGCCATGTTGCTGGTGTTCGATAAGATATGTTGTTGCCTGGTTTGATGCTGCAGGACGTATGGCACATATACTGTCCAAAAATTCGTAAATGGTGACATCTACAGAAAAACAGTGTTTTTTGAGGACAACTACACCTTTACTACACCTTGTTTGAGGTAGCTGACAACTTGAATTCAAGGGTTGCAACTAGTCCTTTGAAGACCACCACACTGGTTGCAATGGGGTACACTGCTGGTCACACTTCAACAAGGTGTTATTGCACTGAGTCTCGAACACCAAATTGATGGCAACACAATATTGAAACTCCGACAAAGTCCAGAAACGGAAGGCAGCCGTTCTGCAATCTACAAGCACCATCAAAAGCCTGGAGGACCTTTCGTTTCTAGATTGAGGGGGACCCATCCTACATACTGTGTCCAAAGAGATAGGTGGTCAGAAAAATTTGGTGAGGAGACGACATAGCATTGAACGTTCGAATATTGACCATTCATTAGGTCTTGAGCAAGGATCATACCTGAATAACATTTTTAAAAAATTCCTTGAAGCTCATGAATCATAATCAATATTTCTGAGCGATGAATCCTATGGAGGGACACAGGAGAGGCACAACAGCATAAATTGATGATACTGCGTGCCTGCCAGCTTGATGGAAGTCCCCGGCTCCCAAGGTGTGACCCATTCGAGAGGGATGCAACCACTTCACCTGAGTTGCAACCTAGCTCAAATATGTAATCTATCTACAGGTTGTGACCAAACTAATCATTAGTTGTAAGTTGCTCACAAAAACCCTGTCAAGAAGGGCTAATTTTTGGACAGTATATCACTGTGTTCCCACCCCCCGTAGACAGACCTTGGTCTACCTCTGTCTACCCTCTGTCTACCTGGGTAGACATATGTCTACCACGGCGAGTAGACACATGTTAGTGTACCTCCGTCTATCCCTGTCTACCCCTGTCTACCCTAGGTAGACAGCCTTTGGCTACCTCCGTCTACCTTAGTCTCCCTGGGTACACTGACCCCGTCCACCCATGCCAGGCTAATTTGGGCTCACCTCAACCTGTTGTGCGTCTGGGCAGTGGGATCTCTTAGGCTTGGCGTGTGAGAGATTATGTAATGTGTACTGCTTAAGTATGGGCAATGGCATCCGCTCAACATTTCTTCAAGAATCAACATTCGCAACCCTCGTTTACGGTTCACTGAAAGCTCCTCTTAAAGCGGATTTGTAAGCCAGACTATGTCTACCTCGGTCTACCTCAGTCTCAGGTCTGTGTACCCCATCTACAGGGTAGACACAGGTAAACTGGGTATGTCTACTCATCATAGACTTAGGTAGCTGGACAGGTCTGTCTACCCTGTGTCTATGGTAGGGGACACGACTTCATGTCAAGTCGCAATTTTGCGAATTTTGGGCTGAAATTAGGTGCAAACAACAGGAAAATAACATGTTTCGATTCAAATTTCACGTTTCGGGCTCTGGGTATATAATTATGTAACCAACCCGCCAAATCTCAGTAGACACAATTTTTCATGTGAGTGTTCTGAGCTTGTTTGAAGGACAAGAAGAAAGGAAAACCAGATTTTGCACTTTAGACAGCAGCTTGAGCTGCCACTGCGTCCGAAAATTGTGTTAATAGGATTACACGTGATCACCACGTGACCAGAACCCGCCAAATTGGCTCTCAAAAACTTGATTTTTGAAGATATTGAAATTTTGGCCCATGCAATGTCTTCTAGCTACCAAGAGCTGCTGAAATATGTATTTACAGAGTATTCAAACAATATTTGATCTTGCTATCAAGGTTGCAAGTTTTTTGGATTAAAGTTGTCACGAAGTCGCGTCCCCTACCATACCCCAGTAGACAGACCCTCTGTCTACTGGGGGTTGGAACGCAGTGTATCGCCTATAAGGACGCATGGGACACTGTCGGGAATTGATTCCGGCAATGTTTTGTCTAATGTATCCTTGGAGCGGCTAGAAAATAGCAGGGTATGCCCCAGGAATGGTTTCCCGGTCAAACCGAATGTCAGAGTATCAATTATTCCACCGTTTCGAGCGAGACCAGTGCCCCTTGGAAATCGGCGCTAAAATGCTGCTGGAATGACTTTCAAAACACTGGCAAGACTTTTAGATGCTACACGAGCAAGACTTGTCAATGTGTCAGCTGAGATGGCTGGGAGGAAAGACGTCGGAGCAAGACGGAGACTTCGGAAGAGTACTCCGCCATCACGTGACGGGTCTCCCGGCACGGCGGCATCTTGGATTAAATGGATATGATGAGTCGCCACGGCCTTAGATAGCCTTTTCTGCTTCGAACCACGATTCGATGAGCCACAGCTTCAACAAGTATCTGTCAACAAGTACTCATGCGATGGCGTCTGAAGACGAGACTGAGCGTGGAAAAAGTCATCACATTCAACGAGCGTGCGATGTCTGTCGGAGAACAATTTGTTTCTGTTCTTCGGACCTTCTATTCATTCATTTGGTTCAAGGTCGATGTGAGCTTCGCCTCCTCTCAAGATCTGTTTACGCTATGTACTCAAATTACATCGTGGTGGTTCAGGCTCTGGGTCTCAGAGGCCAGGAGATAAATGCCTCACCTGTCTCGACGCCAACCTCGAGTGCACGTATATAGATGCGGTTAGGGTACGTCTCTTTTGTCTTCCACCTCCCTAATCCTTGTATTGAATTGTGCAGCAACGCATCACAAAAAGGTGCGTTGGTCGATGCGCGTCCAATTTTTTATGGGAGAGTTAAGTTGAATTCGCATAGCCGATACGTCGTAGACCTCGAGAAGCGCCTCGAACACTCCGAGTCCCTCAACCGCCGACTGCACACCGAGCTTGCGAAGCTGCGCGTGGAGCTCTCCATTGTTCGCTCGTCCGATTCCACGCGAACTTCCTTCGCAGCGGAAGATGACAGTCAATCCAATTCCGAACAGGACGGCGGGAGTGCCACGCTGCACATCCTACGCACTGAGCTGCAGACGGTGTTCACACCGCCGCCTGCCCCGCATGCCGAGGACCTCCAGCACTCTGAGTTGGAGCGACAGGTAGGTTAAGTTGTCTCTGCAGTGCTGCTTAATTATATTCCCGGCACTACCAACTCACTGCTAACTATTTTTTCCTCCCTAGATGAACGCACTGTCTATGGACACGAGCCGTCGCTTCTTCGGCAAGAGCAGCACTTCGGTGCTCGTCAAGGCCGTGATCGACCTCAAGGCGGAGGTCACGCGCGCGGAGGCGGAGCGCGACGAGTGGCCGCAGAATACAAGTATAAATCCGTTGTGGAGCGCCAGCATCTGGGAGAAAATAGTAATGGGCACAGAGAATGCGTCCGACCAGTCCGCGTTCCAGATATTAGGGCGCAAGGAAGATGACTGGAAGGGCGCGGGCGAGGCGCTGACGAAGCGGCGGCCGCATTATTGGACATATAGGCCGGTGGGTGGTGCTCCTTTTTTTTACTCTTTTGCCCCCCGCCAATGAGGGACAATATTTAAAATCTTGAAAACTGATGTACAAATCTTCTTGCCCAGCGGATCACGGCTACACCCCTCCTCACCCATGCGCACGCCTTCCCCCCGCCCGACCTCTTGGCACAGCTCATCGAGCTTTACTTTACGCGCGCGCATGTGTACATCCCGCTCCTCCATCGCCAGACTTTCGAACGCGGTGTTGAGATGGGGGTACATCGTTGGTGAGTTTATTTTTTCTTGTTGTTCTTCTATAGTGCTGACTGAGCCCCACACTCACAGGGACAACAGCTTCGGCGCGCTCGTGCTGCTTGTCTGTGCGATTGGGTCAAGGTGGAGCGACGATCCGCGCGTGCTCGCCTCCGCATCAACGTCCAACGGCGAGGGTGGGCGCACAGGGCACCTTGCATGTGGGTGGGAATGGTTCAATCAGGTGGGTTGTGTGTGGGTGTAGTTTGTACTTGGGACAACATCTTCATGCTTGTTATTTACCAACAACGCTGACGCGTGGCAGGTTCCGCCGGCGGGGAAGCATCTCTTCGGACAGGCGACACTGTATGATTTGCAGTATTACTGCGTGCGTTCCTTTCTCTCTTGTTACATCCCCATCTGTTCCACTGATTTTGAATCGCCTTCCATTAAATCTGAAACCCACTAGCTCGCCGTCCACTTCCTGCTGGGCACCTTCGCGTTCCAGGTGAGCTGGATGTTCCTCGGCGTCGGCCTCCGGCTCGCTTTGGTGCGTTCGTTCATCAACCTCGCCTTGGATTAGATAACAGTGTTTGATTTATTTGAATTCTACTTAGGACGCAGGCGCGCACCGGCGCACCGCGCGTGACGAGACGCCATCGGTCGAGCGCGAGAAGTGGAAGCGTGCGTTCTGGGTGATGGTCTACCTCGACGGCTACGTGAGCTCGCTCATGGGGCGCTCGTGCACGATTCAGTATGATGAGTGCGTCCTGCTCGCTTACGCCTTTCACCGCCACTGACCTTCCCATAGCTTCGACCTCGACCCCCTGGTCGAGTGCGACGACGAGTACTGGGAGCACCCCACACACCCTTTCGTCCAGCCGCCTGGCGTCCCCTCGCGCATAGCGTTCTTCAATGCGCTACTGCGCTTGTATCACATTCTGTCGTTGACGGTGAAGACATTGGTACATTTTTTCCTCTTTCCTCCTCATGGCGCCGCTCGGACCTTGATCCTTAATAATGACAGTGTGCTGACATATGTTCTTGTAGTACTCGCTCCGGAAGGTCCGCGCCACGTTCGCGATCGAGGCCGACTGGTATGGCGGTCTAAGTGCACTTTTAATAATCCGACGCTTTTATATATGATTTTGCACTTTCCGACGCTTTTATTGAGATTTTGGTCCATTTCCGACGCTTATATAGAAAGTGTGATGATCAAATGTAAGCGTCGGAAATGGACAAATTCTCCGACGCTTTTATCAGAGATATCAAATCCCGACGCTTTCTTTATCCACGAAAATTCCCGACGCTTTTTTTTTGAAGACTTTTTTTTTCCATCCTGAAATCATCTCTGAAAGCACACCATACATCACATACGGTCCAAATACCATCCCCGGGACTCCGTACGTACACAACCTGCGTTCGGAAACTTCAAACTGCCGAGCGGATAGTACTCAACTTCAGTGATGCCCAGGTGATTGGTGAAACTGCCCAAGGACCCGGTCGAATCATCAGTCATGCAGAGGCGTGAGGTGGTCTAAGTGCACTTTTAATACTGTGCCATTACTGAGGACTCAACCCACTCAAGAGGTTCACGAATGGCCCGGGTATCACCCAAGTTGAATCTCCGCTCGGGAGTCCCCGAATGCAGATTGTTGTTGCGTATGGAGTCCCGGGGACATTCATACGGGTTTGGGGCTAGTATGTCATATGGTATGCCTTCAGGGATGATTTCAGGATGAAAAAAAATGGTCTTCAAAAAAAGCGTCGGGAATTTTCATGGATAAAGAAAGCGTCGAGATCTGACATCTCTGATAAAAGTGTCGGAAAAACTGACCATTTCCGACGCTTACATTTGATCATCACACTTTATATATAAGCGTCGGAAATGGACCAAAATCTCAATAAAAGCGTCGGAAAATACAAAGTTGTATATAAAAGCGTCGGATTATTAAAAGTGCACTTAGACCGCCATAGACTGGGAGGCGCACTTTGTCGCAGACCTCGACTCGGCGCTCAACCGGTGGCGCGACCAGGTTCCGGACCATCGTACGTATTTGTTCCCCTTCCTTTTATATGTGTTTTCCGCTCGCTCACGCGCTGACAGTATCGTGGGACCCCGAGCGCGCACACCCCGTGTTCTTCGACCAGTCCGTGGCGCTGAACTGCGCGTACTACCACCTCCAGATCCTCGTCCACCGCTCGTTCATCCCGCCCATGCGACATGCAGCACCAGCGGTGTGTTATTCATCACTAATTTCTCAACTCAGATTAATATGGCATAGGGCCTGCCCTCCATGGCGGTGTGCACGAGCGCGGCCTGCGCGTGTGCTAATATGCTGGATTTGCAGCGGCAGCGGAAGGGCAGCGAGCCGGTGAACTTCAATATGGTGTGTCATGCTTTATTGAACTGTGCGGCACCAGCTCATCTCTTCGGAGTCGGTCGTATTCACCTCGGCCCTTGTGCTCCTGCTCAATGTGTGGAGCGGGAAGCGCACCGGCGCGATGCCCGACCCCAGCCGCGAAATCGCGTATGTGCACAAGTGTATGGAGGTGCTGCGCCTGTGCGAGGACCGGTACGCGGCACCATTCATTCGTCTCGAATCCTTATAAAAATGCTATCTCATACTATTTAGGTGGCAAAACGCGGGGCTATTGTGGTACGTCCTCGTTCGCCCATGTATTTCTTGGGGCAGCGCTATGATCTGATACATTTGTATTTTGAAGGGACGTCCTCTCGGAACTCGCCTCGATCGACCAGCCTCCCGTCATATCTGAGCATGGGCAGCAGCAAGTGGCCCCTATATCGGCAGAAGATATGGTACGCTTCGTGCTCAAGTCCTCCAGTCCACAGCACACAGCTGGCTCCCAATCCGACGAATCCCATTACCTTTCGCAGCAGGTGAATACCGAGAGCGCCATCATCGGGGGCGGAGGCTTCATGTCGAGTGATTTAAACGTGTTTGCGGCGCAGCCTGGTGCATTTCTTCCGGGTGCCCTGGAAGCGAGTGGCGGAATGGATACTGGGATAGCGTGTCTGCTGGATGGTGATCATGATACGATCGCGATGTGGCTGAATGCGCCAGTCACGACGGAATTCGAAAGCGCGTCCGTCCTTTCACTCACAGTCTGATGCTATGCTAATTTTCAACATGACGTAGAGCGTATGAATTCGGTGACTACTTTAACAATTTCAGCGAGTTTGCGCTGGCGCAGGAGGTCGCGCGTGGAGTGTGAATATATCAATGACCTGTGTATTCTGGATCGCTTAGATGTCTTGTATCATCCGGCACTTCACTTGCATATGATGGTCATTGCAGCTGCTCTCAATTATGTAGGTCATAGTCCTGGAAGATTTAAGGAAGCGAAGTGTGAGATTTAAACACCTATGTAATAGTTTTCTTGGTTCCCAAAAGGAAAGTATTCAGAAGGAACTTGGTTCCGGAAACATCGTTGAAAGAGCTACCGAAAACGACCCCGGTAAGATCAAGGTCATCCCGATCGCTTCCGGACGAATGGCCCGCTCGACAAGAGACATGACCATGTGATTTCCGTTGGGCGTCGCCGCATCAAGTGTTCACTGATTCCCCGGTGTCTGACACAGGACAGGCAGAGATAAAATCACACATTTATAATTCACAAAGAAATGATACAAGTGTGGTATATACAGCCTGAGCGAGGACGGTTTTGAGCAACTGGAAATCCAAGTTGGCGGCGACACTTGAGTATACTGTACTATTTCGACCAAGTATTCGGCCCCTAGGTAGTAGTAGGCCTGTGACCGATGACCATTAGTATTCGTCCCCAAAAAATCCAGAGCAGATGCAGCAGGACTCTTTTACCACCGTCAAATATTGGGCCACCGATATATTTGTATAGCGAACACATAATTACTTACCGCATCCAACATCGGTTTGGATTCTTGTCAACTTCCATGGGGTGACCACACACGTTTGACCAGAGCCATCATGTACGACGTCGATGATGCTTACAACGGCGCCAACGAAGGCGGAACGTAGGCCAACTCACGACTTTTCCAAAACGGGACGCTCGGCTGTCAACGCCATCAACTTCCACTGTCAAGCGATCACTATTGCCAAATTCAGAGATTTGTGGCTCTCAGTGGCCCATTGTCGACAATGTGGACGCGTTTTCGACGCGTTAAGCGTGCTTTCTTCCTCCCCCCACCTTCTTCAGCCCAGATTCCGCCCGCTCACCGTCCTCCTCGATACCTACCTTCGAATTTGGGAACGTAGGCCAACTCACGACTTTTCCAAAACGGGACGCTCGGCTGTCAACGCCATCAACTTCCACTGTCAAGCGATCACTATTGCCAAATTCAGAGATTTGTGGCTCTCAGTGGCCCATTGTCGACAATGTGGACGCGTTTTCGACGCGTTAAGCGTGCTTTCTTCCTCCCCCCACCTTCTTCAGCCCAGATTCCGCCCGCTCACCGTCCTCCTCGATACCTACCTTCGAATTTGTCCATGCGGAACCTCCCTCGCAGCCACCTCCGACCGCTAGCTCCTATAAGACTGAAATTCACCCCCGTTGAGCCCCAGTATGCCTCTGGACAGCGCAAACCTGACCTGTAGCGTCGCTTCTGACATCCCATTGGACCAATTGAAGGTGTCGGCAGAGCAGCGCGCAGCGCTTGAGGATATGTACGTCCCCGCGCCACCGCCACCGCCGATCGAATTCCTGCCGACCATTTATTTAAACTCGATGCTTCCCCGCTTTCCCCGGTAGCTGAGACTCTCCCTGATCCATCTCCTGCCCCTCGGTACTCCCATAGCTTGAAGCGCAAGGACCGAGGTGACTTGCTTCCCCCATCTCTTGGGGAGGCGTCCAAAAGGCACCAATTGTTCGGGGTTCATTAGTTATCATTACATTTGCATGGATATAATACAATATTTTGTTGTGCCTTACAGTGACTTGACTTGACTTGAGTGTATTCATGGCGACATACCGACAATGGCGAAGAACAATGGCGCGTCGCGTCGCCGAATGAGGATGTGCGGACCATCAGTACGTTGATCCGGCTGATAGGCGGTGCTTCCCAAATAGGCAAGGTCGTGAGTGGGCCGTGTTTCCAACGAAGGCCCAGATGTGATTTACGAAACCGTATGTCCCCTTCCTAGCCTTTTAACCCGACGCTCATTGCTCAATAGCGCCGGGAAATCGAGGTCTGTCGCTGCCGTCTTGGTGTGCCCCCTGCGCAACTCATAGTCCCCAGGACCGCGGGCCCGACGAGGCCTGCAAGTGTAGGAGCGCAACGGCGTGCAAAACGGGACGCTGCGGGTGCCACAAGAGCGGTTTTGCGTGCAATGCTACCTGCGCCTGTGCCCGCGCGGGGACGTGCAACAACGAGATGGGCAATCTTACCTACATCTTTGGCCCCGACCCCGCTGATCGACCTGAGCGCCTCAGCGCGTGCCTCAGCTCCAAGCTCATCCGCGAGAATTCGAAGCGGACGGACGGGGCAAGGCTGTGGTGGCAGGCGGCGGGCGATGAACTGTGGGAGGGCATTGTGAAAGGGTGGTCGGCGGAGGACTACGCGTGGGTGACCGAGGCGGATGCGGCGCTGGCCAGAAACTACGCGGGTTTGACGCCTGCGGAGCAGGTCGCTCTGGTCCGTCGCTCAGTTGGTTCCGGTTTCCCTTCGTACTAATAATCGATCTTCAAAAGAAACGCCGTGGCCTCAAACATTGGTTCAAATCGAGCAGCTACGGCCATTTCTATTCGTTCTGCCACAACACGCTGGAGCAGTCGGACTCCACGTACGTGCGCGCATTTTTGTGGTGCACTGAAGATCTGATTTACTTTGCAGTGAGCACTGTGCTATTTGCAACACATGCAAGGACTGGCGCGAGTGGCATTGCAAGTTCTGGTACGTCGGACCTCATTCTCCCTGACTAGAGCTCATCTCTGTTGAAGCAACAAATGCACCTACGGGCTTTTATTCCCGTGCGGACACTGCAGTCGCAAGGGCATTCGCGTCTTTCACGCGTCGAAGGAAGAAATGGAAGAAATGCAGTTATCGTAATCGGTATACGTAAATCGCGTTTAGATACATTAAGTTCATTATAGTATTACCGTAAGTATCATGTCTATGCGCCCGGTCGTAGCGCGTCCGTGATCCAAGAAAGGCCAAGAAAGAAGTCGAATATACAAGTTAACTTACAAGCAGACATCCTCCCTTACGCGCTAAGCATCAACCGGAAATAATCACGTCCGACGGGCTGCAGCCCAGAAAATTTCGTCGCCCCATTCAACACGTCAAGGCGCAGTGCTCCGCGCCGTACGTCGTACGCCCGCAAATTGGGCGACCGCGGCAGCCGTTGATAGTACGAATCCGATATGAGGTTCCAGGCTGGTGGGGACACTGTCGCAAAGTCCGCGGGCCCGAGCGGCTGGTTGAAGTACTGGTATATCGCATCCAGAACGTCCTCCACGGTTATCGAGCGCAGCCCCTGTGCACGCACAAAAATCGGGCCCCATTGGCACTCCCAATGCAGGTGGGCTGGGTTGTCGGCAAAGGAGAGCGTGAGGAGGTGCGTGGGCGGGAAGGTCGCGGGGCCGTCCAGGGTCGCCGCGGTGTGCGAGTGTGTGGAGGTGAAGAGACGCGCAGAGGAAGGGAATTGGGTGATGTCCCAGTCAAGGTAGGGGTGACTGCCGCGGGGGCTGCAGAGTTCGGGGCTGACGTGCGCGTGTGGGCACATCGCCGGAGGTGTCATCATCATTGGGGGTGTAAAGGAGACCATCGTTTCGCACGGCGAGGGAGGGGCCTCAATTAGGACGGGCGGGTCATCTGCAAATCGGACCCGACGGCGCTTGTCCCATGGAGTGCGCGGGATGACAGGATCGGGCGGCTGAGCATTGATATTATTATTGAACCTGAGATTTGGCGGTGGGGTCCAGATGAAAGCTGCAACAGTATAATTAACACGAGTGGGGTGAAATCTGCGGCAGGAGGCGCACAAGCTGGGGGGCGCGCAGGCCGGCGGGGATACTTCCCAAACCTCAAAGCTGGTGGCCCCGGGAATGACGAGGGGCCGGGACATCTACAACAGAACACGCGGGGCCAACACATTACACCTCGGCTGAGACCGGTGTCCGTGTCGTTTCAATTAGCTAGTAGAGTGTATGCTTGTACTTGAGAAAGCCCTCCTGTGCCTTCTTGTACCGTTGCGGAGATCAGGGACTGAATTGTGGCCATTGTTCGGAAATACAAGGTGTGGCCACTGGTTTTGGTTAAAATAGCAACCATGGTCGGCTCGGAACAAGAGATTGGACCCTCCCTATTATCTGTGTTGCACATAAACGAGCAGGAACCAGATGGAGACAATGAAGGTCGAAGAAAAACAACAAGCGATGGCTGGAGTAAACGGAGGATGGTTGCCTAGACTCCCGTCACGTCTTGATTAATGATTGGTGAAGCGTGGGACAATCAATATGCTCGACATCAACAGACCAACAGACATCAACTCACTGCTCCAACACTGCTCAGCACCTTCGTTTTTTGGTCTGGACGCTAGCCGTCCGTTATATGACGTTCGCACCCCGAGGAACAAATGTACAGGTCTGTAATCACAAGGCGCGCGGACCCGAGGAGAATATCCCATGATTTTCCGTTGATTCTCCCACTACCTCACTTGCCCGGCCGTCATTTCAAGCCTATCTGCTTCCATAGCCTCCCGGATCCAGGACCCGGACTATGTTCTCCCGGATGCGGATGGCGGAAATGGTTATATTAGTGGAGCCATGTCACCGACTTGCCAAGGCTCCCGGCCACGCGCCGCTACCAATCGCAAGACTCAGAGATTTCGTTTCCTGGATCGCGGACACTGTTTCCACGTCCCATTGCGCACCGAAATGTCGCCACTGCGTTTTCTGTCAACTAGGAACTGTCAACGGCCCAGCTTTGAAGTCGTCCGCACTAACCACACGAGGACAGAGAAATTGTTGGCCGAGTATCATTGCCGCAAAACACTCTGATGTCCGGATTACCTGAACTGGGGGAATTCTGTTAATGCAGTAAGTATCTGCCGCTTATTTCTTCCCAGAAATTGCCACAAAGTTTTTTAAGGGTCTGTTTTTTTTCACTCCACAACGTTTCCCGTGATAACTTCGGGAAGCCCTGACAAGCTGTCAGGACTGCGACATATATATATACCCCTGTGATATCATTGCATCCCCATGCTTTAATGTCTGCAATTGGTATCTGGTCCGACACGGAAAATGAAATCGTATGTTAAAACGGAGGCAAAATTTGCCGACGAACAACTCAAGTGTCTCGCACCCGCACCTCACACGATGCTAAATTGTCTTCGGAGATTGTCCGCAGCGGCGGCCCTCTTGTATATCCTCCCGTCGGTCGCAGGTCAGGAGGTCTGCAACCAAATCCAGGCCGCGGTGTCCTCGGCGTCCGCCGTGTATTTTCCGCGTCGGTCGTTTATTCTTTCTCTCGGGGGATGGTGGACTGAACTTGGGCTAACATTGTAACAGTCGACCTGCTAGGAAACTTTGCGGCGGATATCTCGCACTGGGCGTCGTCGAGCACACAGCAGTCCGCCTGCTCGGTGGAGCCTGGCTCGGCGGCGGATGTCTCGATTATCGTATGTTTCAATATTTCCGTGCGGCAGTATTTCATTGACGTGGCCCCTAGATCCAACTGCTTGGGTCCACCCAGACTCCGTTCGCGGTACGACTTTGTTCTCGCAGGTGGAAGCATATCGAGCAGCATTCATCTAGGTCAAAGGCGGAGGACACACCGCGAATCCCGGGTTTTCTTCGACCACGGGGGTGCAGATTTCCATGACGCGCTTCTCGGGCGTCACATACGACGAATCGAGCGGGACCGCTGTTATTGGCTCTGGGCTGGTCTGGGACGACGTGCGTTCCGCCTACGCCTCGACTGATTTGGGCCTAACCTGATGCGTGTGCAGGTGTACGAGGCGCTCGCACCGTTCAATGTGAATGTCATTGGTGGCCGCGTCTCAGGCGTCGGTGTCGGGGGCTTCACGCTCGGGGGAGGCGTGTTTCCAATTCATGATCCCTTACCAGAACCAACGCTAATTGCTACCCAGGATACTCATGGAAGACGAACCAGTTCGGGTTGACGATCGACAGGGTCAGCGCGTTCGAACTCGTCACCCCGAACGGCACCATCGTGTCCGTGACAGATTCCTCGTCCCCGGACTTGTTCTTCGGTTTGAAGGTCAGTTTGACATCCCTCGCCGCGTCGCTTGGCTGAGGAGATCCAACAGGGCGGCTTGAACAACTTTGTCCGATATCTTTCCCTCTTCCATCCGCATGGCGCTAACAGAACTTTTCTCAAGGGTATCGTAACGGAATTTACTCTCGAGACAGTCCCACAGGTACGTAAATAAATACGTTCTGAAACATATCAAACGGGCGCTTAACATTGAATGGTCACAGGGCCTAGTCTGGGTGCGCGCGCATTTTTCCGCAATTTATGGCCTTCCTCATTCATCCATTCAATCCGCAGGGTGGCTTGATCACTTACACCGAGGCGGTACTACCCGCGGTCGCCACCGCTATCGAGCAGTTCGCCAGCACCGTCACGGATCCGAAGGCAGCCATTATCCCAGCAGTCAATTTCCTTCTGGGCGCAGTTCGTGTTCTACATACCAATTCAGCGCTCTCCTTTCACGTTCTGCGTTACTTAGCCTGGAGTATCGCATATCATGTTTTATGATGGCCCCACACCGCCCGCGGGAATCTTCGATGATTTTCTCGCGATTCCGTTTCTGACCGCAGATATATCGACGCGGAGCTTCTTGTCGCTGGTGCAGGCTGCACCATCCAATGCTACCTCGGGATCCCGGTGCGTAACCAAAAGTTTCCTCTACCGTCTACAAAATATTTATCAGGCCGCTTCACATCTAGGGGAGCATTTCATACCGTTAGTCTGCTGAATTACTCTGCAACCATGATCAACGCCATCCTGAACGAGACAAATGTCCGTGTTCGCGCCTTCAAACTCATTCTCCGCTCAACCTGACTTGACCTTTGGCTCGCACCAGTTCTGGGGCGCCGAACTTGCCCTCGCGGGCGCGACGTTCATCTCCTACGACATCGAGCCCTTCCTCCCCACCATCTACACGCACAACCCCCTCCCGACGGCCTTCCCGCCCGACCGCGGGCCGGGATACATGCCTCTCAACTTGTACTATGCGTGGTCCGACACCGCGTTCGACGCCACCTTCCACTCTGCATTGCAGCAGAGCGCCGCGCACCTCACGGCAGTGGCAGAGGCGGACGGGCAGGCGATCGCGAACGCGCCGCTGTACACGAACTACGCGCTGTATGATACACCGCTGGAGCGGATCTACGGCGACAACCTCCCGCGGCTGCAAGCTATCAAGGCCGCGGTGGATCCCGACAATGTGATGGGCTTGGCGGGTGGGTTTAAATTCTGACTTGGCTTTGAGGTGAATCTTTGCCGCCGCCACGTACATACTTGCATGTTTTTCTTCCCTAAATTTTGGTTTGGTCCCTCTCTCGCTCCATTGCCAACAGTTATGCGTATACTGTATGATAATTAAACACTAACACCACCTGTTGGATAACTAAATGAAAGGACACCACCCTGAAGACAGGTTGCGAAAAAGACGGAGGTTCCAATCACACGTCTCAGAAACAACACGCGTTGAAACCATTTGGTTGAAAAATGGAATTTGAGTACTTGAGTCGTTGACATAGAACCCCATAGCAATGAAATCATCCATTCTTCTGGTCTAGGCTACTAAGATGAAGTATTAGCTCGGCTCCTCAGCTGCTGCGCATTGCCTGGCTGCTTCAGTTGGGCTTGTCATTAATTCTTATCTTCTCGGCGGCTTGGCCGTCAAGACTCCTCATCATCCAGCAGCCGATGCAGTTGCCACACTGTTTCCAGTCAAATTTGTACGCCAGACATCCTCCAGACCCAGAATAATTGTGTTGATGAAGATCCACTGGAGACAAATCGTACTTAGCAGGCGGCGGCAGCGTCTAGAATATAACCATTTCCGATGCGCAAGACAGAATTCGCAAGCCCACAGGTTCAGATAAAAGCACGACGAGAAACGCCCAGATGTCCACGAGCAGAATCAATTCGCTTCAAGCTTTAATCAGGGACGCGTAAATAACGATAACGCACCATGGGTAGCGGTTTTCTGTGCCAACCAAAACGCACTCCCTTGAACCATTAAATTTACGATAAATAAAACAGATAGATATGTAGGAATAATGATGCTGGTCAGTGAGATGTAATGCTACATTGGCGCGTCATGCCCGTCAGTCGCCGTTATAAAGCGCGGCGTAGTCCTGTCACACCGTGTATTCAGCGCCCACAGTCCAAGAAACTGAAACGAAACCAACACACCGCATCGGGTCCCTGCCCCGGCGCCCTCGGCCCATTCCCGTTCAACGAATAGTCCGTGAACCCGTCGTTCAACGCGGCGTAGCTAAACCCCATACTCAAGCTCGCCATGCGCTGCTCCATCTCGCGCTCGAGCTGCGCCCACGGCTGCACCACGAACGGCGGGCTGCCCATCCACTGCTGCTGCTGCTGCTGTTGCTGCCGCCCCCGATTCTTCCCCTTCCCCTTCTTCGCCTTTGCCTTTTTCTTCTCGGGGTCGAGCTTCCGCATCAGCGCCTCCATCGCGCGCTGCTCGCGCTGCGCCCGCGACTTGATCTTCACAGCCTCGATGCGGTCCCGCACCTCCGCGATCCGCGCCTCGTCGTTCCACCATCCGCGCGTCGGTGAGAGGTACGTGCGGTCGTGCGAGTAGATGCATTTTGCCTCGAACTTGCACGCGCCGAGCAGGAAATATAGGCAGACGTTCTTCCCCCTGGACGACGAAACTTAATTAAGCGAATCTACTTGAATCCATGGTCAGGGAATTTACTCACAGGTCGTCGCGCACGCTCTTCTCGTCGGGCGCATGCGAGAATTGGCAGCTGTTACCGCGCGCGCAGCCCTGGTGGTTGTAGAACAGGCAGGGCACCGCGTTCCCGGTGTGTTTTGCGTCGCTCGTGTCGGACCCCGAGTCGACCTCGAGCTTCTCCGCCTCGAGGGACGGCGTTTCGTAGTCGACGTCGACCGTTGCCCCCTCTGCCTCCGCCTCCGCTTCCGGGTCTGCCTCCTCGTCCAGCGAGATGGCACGTAGCTCCCGGAGCGCAGTCTGCGCCGCCTCGTTTTCCTCCGACAGCTTCAGGATGGTCTCGAGGTCTCATATTTTTCCATCAGACGACCGAGGATTTGAATGAAGTAAGGCGCACTCACCGATGATTGCACCCCGCACGAGCCCGCGGCCCTTCCTCGCCATCGCCCGCGCATACCGCGCCTCGACGAGCTTCGGGTCGAGCGCCAGCGCCATCGACGCCGCCGCCTCGGCCTCCTCAAACCTGCCACCCAAATGTAAGCGCCCGTGCCACACCATGCTATGCTAGCAAACGCACCGTCCCAGGTGCAGATACGCCGTGGCGAGGTCGCAGTGGCAGACCGGATTCGACCGCCAGTTATTGCAGGCGTCCGTAAAGCACATAACCGCGCCTTGGTAATTTTTTATCTTCATCAGCGTCACCCCCTGCCACATGAAAGAAGTCCATTTCAGCGCACACGACCCAGATATGGAGCTCACGAATGCTTGTCGCTCCTTCGAGAGGGCGTGTCGTATGCCTGCTATCTCCTGCCGCTTCGTTGCCCTCTCCGCCAACGCCCGCTCTTTGTGCTCGGCGAGCGTGGCGGTGTCGGCTGTCAAGACGACAATAACAGGGTCCGCATTTTCTGGGTCCGCGGGGCTGCTGGAGGCTGACATGAGGGTGCAGAGAAATGCGAGTGTTCTTGGGTGTATTCGAGGCCCAAGTCCTTCGGTGGCGCAGACAGAAAATGAAATGAGAGGAGGCCCTATCACATGATCGAGGATCTCCATATGCTCTGTTTGGTGTTGCGTGGAAACACCACTGATTCTCGGCATATTCCGACGGGCATTCAAACCCAACTTTACATGGGTCAAAAAAATGCGGGTGGGAATTTATGACTGGTCTCACAATATTCTGCGACTGATTCTTTCTTTATTTTTTTATTTTTTTGAGGGCGACGACGTGCGCAAACTGAAAATTGGCCAACGAGAATTGTCGATTGTGATCGATATCAATGCTCATACCAAATCGTGAGTGGGATTATTTGTGTGCAGATGGAATATGGGTTAACGACGCGGACATGCGGAGCACGCGTTTTGAACGTCGATCAACCATTCTGCCGTGCAGTCAATTTACGCCCTGCCAGAGCCTGCAGTGCTGACCTTCCGGAACCCAAGTCCTGGTGTATTTATTTGATGCAAAATAGCAAGGGGAATGTAAGAATGGAAGAAAGAGAATCGAAAAGCCAAACGCGCACCGGTGAACCATTCCATCCTTATAGGATGATGGAGTCCTACACCTGCACGGCGCTCGACGATGGCGTGTTTAATTGATGGGCCTACCCAATCGCCACCAAAGCCCTCGGCCCATTTTCCGGGGCCGGGTCCCGGTGCAAACCGCCACGACGCTCAGATGCCAGCAGACATTGCGGAATCCGAAATAATGTGTGTTACGTTCAATATAATATATAGGCTGCCGCCTTCTGGGGGGCACCTTTCACGCTACTGTCGTACGCGCCCGATTCGGCCTCTTCGGGGTATTCCGCGTCGGTGACCTTCTCCTGCTTCACTTGCACCGACATGACGTGGCTGAGCTCGATCTCGTTCTTCACGAATGCGCTCGCACCACCGCCCGGACGGTTGAGGATGGCGTTTGTCCAGCGCGAGCGCGAGCGCGACCTGTCGCGTGTCCGGGATGTGTCATGTATGGACGGTGCACTGATGATGCGTTGCGAGAGGGACGTGACTTCGAACCGCGTTCAACATGGGTCCGAGGGGTTATTCGGAACTGATTCGTTGGGACAGCAGACCCGTAAAGGCGCTCTTGAACGTGATCACCCTGTTTTGCTTGGTTGCGTCCTGAGTCCGAGGCACCAATCCAATGGGCGAGAATGGATGCAGTGTACACCGGACATACCTGCGCGCGCTCTGGGCGACGCCAGGCCGGATTGTGCTTGGGACGCGTGCAATCCTCGATGCGGCCCCGCGCGCCTGCCTGACCCCAGTCGCCCCAGCGCGTGCTGAACGCGTCGGCGGTGGCTCATCCGCTATCCCCGTAGCCTATCTACCAGGCCCTCCGTGCACAGTCGTGCGCGAGGGTTCGGGTACGCCGATCATTCTGGTAGTATTCTGGTCTTTCTCGAGACTGGAATATGGTGGCCGGCATGAATATTAATCCCAATTTGATTGATACCAGGTTGTCTGCGATGATGAGGCAGAGGGAATGATAATTGACGCGTCAGCGACCTGTTCGGTTATGTGATGAGCAGAGGAGGAAGAATACCGGAATAAAGCGTCAATGCAGCAGTGCCTAATCATAAGAAATGGGCTGCAGAGTGGTTCCTTTTGCGATATGCAGACTCGCACGGAGGCGCCTCGGAATCATGGTGTTGAGCGAGCCGCTGTAAGCAGAACCGGCGGGGAAAAAATTGGCCACGGTGAAAGCTGGTAAAAGGAAAGTTGGATGAGCACCGTTTTGACTTACGTCGACCGCCATTCGACCGCCGTCGGCGCGGTGCTTGAACCGACAATCCTGGATAGCGAATTTGTTGTCGTTTGGAGCGGAACGAGCATTTACATTCATCCTTGATTGCAAAGAGGGAAGATGTAAGGCAGATTTAGAAGGAATACCGGGGCCGCACAGGTGAACCACTCCATCCTATAACCGCGGTAACTCTCGACGACCTGCAGCGCAATTGCTGCAGCGTATCTGGCCTACAATTCTACCTATTCGCCACCAAGGCCCTCAGCGCTTCCGCACACTGCGAGCCCCGGCGCAGATCAAATGCCCACGGCTCACCGTCGCCTCCACTTACGTCCCCGTTCATCTCTTCCTCCACGGCGCAGCGTGCGGAACAAAATTAGTGCCCCTTCTTGCGGGCGTATCATGATCCGCGTGGGGCGCCCGCGGGGGGTCGCGGTGAGACGAGCCGTACACAACAGCGTCCTGGCCAGAGACCGAGACAGGCTCGAGGATCTTCACGATGCGCAGGTGGACCGTGTTTGGTATCGTGGGGGAGAGCTCGAAGTGCGCAAGGGCAGAGCCTAGAGTGGGGAGGTTAGGCGCGATCCAAGGGTAGGGGCGTGGAAGGAATCGAGATCTCACCTTCAAACCGATATTGTCTTGACGTGAAGAACCGGATATAAGGGATCCTGATGGAGTGTACCCTCTCTTTCGTGACGACAGTGAGGTTTAGCTGTTGTGAACTGTTGTGCAAAGTGAACTGGAAACAGCTGGTGCAGAGCGAAGAGAACGAGTGCAGGGGGAGGAGTTTCTGCCACGGGAGACCGTTTGGCATGAGCAAGTCAAATCCATCGTCGAAGGAAGACGGGTTGGCCGTCGGAGTACAGCGGAAGCGTACGCTCGCGGCCAGAGGAGGCAACCCAAGCTGGGGACCGAAATAGAGGAAGCCGCCTGTGTGTGCAGGAAAGGGTGTGTAAACCTTGCGCGTAGAGGTAACTAGTCCGGCATCCTCGTACTCAAACTTCTTGGAGAGCGAGAAGGATACGTTCACTTGGTTCCGATGGGCCAAGTCAAGGTGATCTGACCCCGTCAGCAGAGATGGTGTCAGCGTGGAGACGATGCAGCGAGAGCGTGTCTGTGAAGATTCCAGTCGTTCATTCGAGAACGAGGACTACAGGATGTTTCAAGGAAAAAATGCGCACAAACAAGGGTACTCTGGGCGCGTTTCTGGATATTTCGGCATGATTCGAAGCATTGTGGAAAGAGTTTCATGGAGCCTAGATTTAACATGAAAACACAATAGATGCAATAGATAGATAAACACGCAGTAGGTGACTCGGAATCAGGTGATGTTTGGCCAATAGCTGTTGCCAGCCGGCGCTGTGAATACCATCTGGCATCGTGAGATCGGTCTATGCATTGACGCCGCCCGGTCGTGACCCGGGCTGTTAATCGTAAACGCGTAATAACGAGGCTCCGTGGGTGTCCAATGAGTCAGGGCGCGAACGTCGCGTCGATTGTTGAGGTATCCTGAGACAGTTGGAAGCAAGGGTGATCTGTGCTTGTCGCTGCTTGACGCGCAGGTCTTTGCGGCACAACAATAGATTCAAAAGCACTGCCACTGTCACGCGCGGTTCAATTTTGTTTCGATTCCGTGTTTATTGAAAAAAGGGAATGAAATCGCTGAACAAAATCCAGGTGGTTATTGCCAACTTCAATCATCATTGGTCCTCAGTTTCCGATGAACTTCTGGAAACCTTGTGACATTCAACTTTAAAATTATAGTAACATTCTGCGAGTCATGGTCGCTGTGCCAGGATAGACTGGGCAATATTCAGCCCGTTTTTAGCCGCTGGATGACTCGGATTGAATTTTACTTGATTACTCCATATCGATCACTCATGGGTATTTTTTCGGTGATTGCTCAGTGGGTTCCCTCTCGCATTTTGGGGTCCTTTGAGCCAAACGCGGTACTCTTACGGTCCTTGAAGGATAGAAACTCCGTAGGATCAGTATATATATATACATAGGAAGTTGACAACTGTCCTTCTTTCAGTTTCCCCAGCTTTTGATACGTGTTTGCAAGTTCCTCATCGCGGCCAAGGTGTTTTGGTGGTCCTTGCCCAATTTCTTTCGGTGTTGCTCAAATAACTCGACTTCCCAGTTCCCTGCATGTGTCTTCCAGCTTCCCCTGAGTCTACAGGGTAGTATGATCTTCTTCAAAATTTCTCTTCATCCAAACACTTTTAATGCAGTACCTTTAGCTGCCGGTTCACTAGTTACATAACCCTACTACCTAGATTCAGAGTACGGCGCATGTCCTGAGCTTCCATCAAGCCTACTCGTTCAACAGCTAGGATACTCGGTCGATTCACGGAACTGAAACCGCGCGCAAAGAGCAAGTGAGACCGGCGGCCAACTTCTACTCAGTTTCGGAGTTTGCGACGCAACCGAAAATCCACCTTGAATGCGCAGTTCCTCCGCATCCGATTTCGTTCCACCAAAATGATATAATCTATGGTACATACCCAATACAAATACTACGGACTACGACGCATAGTTGGTGTTAATGGTCATAGCTAGGTCGACCATCTGCCCATCATTCTGGAAGTTGTCGATGAAGAGGATGTTCGGGTACGTATTCGTGCTCAGCGCGGGCGGCAGTGCGGTGTACAGCGCCGGGACTGCCTCGTCGGCGAGCGTGAGGATCGAATCGCCGAGGCCTAGGACTTGGACGGTGTCCTGTGTGAGGGTCCAGCTGAGGAGGAAATAGGTTTGCGTTGGCGTGGCCCGCTGCGCGGCCAACTCGGCGAGCTGGCCGCTCTCCATCGTGCTCAGGGTGGCAGTGTCCGAGTACTCGTTATACGCGTTGAGCTGCGAGTACTGGTAGAAGCCCTGGGAGGCGTAGGTGCCGAGATCGATGGTGTCGTCGGGCTGAACGACGACGACGACGGCGGGGGAGGAGGAGATAAATGTGGCGAGTGTAACTGTGGTCAGATCAACGGTGGTCGGGTTCGGGTCGATGTAGAGGTGGTTGATGCCCAGGAGCTGCTCGAACAGCGCGTCCCATTGGGCCTGGGTGAATATTGGATAGTCGGAATTCCCGGCGTCGGTGTCGTACGCATGGGACAGGTTGATGATGATCAGCTCGTTATTCGAGCTTGTGAACGAGTTGATGTCGCTGATCACGTCCGCAATGGACTCTCCGTTGCTTCCCTGCCAGCTACCGATCTGCGTAACGTCGGAGTAGTGACCAGTCGAATACAAGCCGTCTGCGATGACGGGGCGAATGTCGAAGTACCGTGAACCCGCTGAGAGCTGGCCGCCGATGCTGAGGGTCTGAGTCTGGGTGTTCGCAGCATTGGAGAAGGCGGTGCCGCTGTTGATCTGGGACATTCCCGCGTCGTGGCTTCCTGGGATAGCAATATTTATGAGGGGCCGGGAGCCCAGGAGCCCAATGTTGGCTTGCATCCAGTCAGTGGGCTGCGCCCTGTATGGAGAGATCAGTCAGCATGGATGGACGTTGTATACTTATCGAGCTAGTGACGCGCCTTTTGACTGGAATGGCTGAGACAACGCTCGAGAGGGCCAGCAAGAATAGTGGGGCAAGCATGGTGGAGCGCTGCGACGGAAGGAGACTGGAGAGGGAGGAGGGAGGAAGGAGGAGGGAGGAGGAGGACCACAGGGATGGATGGGCCTGGGAGTAAAGACAGTGGTTATTTAAAGTGAACGGGCGTTGCCACTTCGCCGATCACGCTCTGGGGAAGCAGAATCTGCCAGCACAATCGTGGCCGACGTGCACACAGCATGGAACCTCTCAGAGTCATACTGAGCTCATGGTTACCCGACCATCGAAAGCATGCAAGTTGCATGCAGTTGCATGCATCGCATCACCCGCATCTGGAAATGCCGTGATCGACCTCGGACCCATCATCGGCGGAGCGGCAAATTCCGTCGGAGTTTGAATGTCAAACAGTGGCAATTATAGTGCCGGGTCGGGAAGGTATTTGATGGTGTATAATACAGGCCGCGCAGCGGCCCTCTGGTAGTATGTGTATGCGCCGTATAGTACATTACAGCCGTTTGCGTAATTGATGACAGTAGCCGAGAAAAAGAAAGAAAGAAGAGTTTTGATGCCTGAACTTGTTTTGCTCATTTCTCCTTCATTTCTTGTCCGATTAGGCTGAAAATAGGAGGGATTAAGAGGGTTTTCTAAGGCCTTCACAACCATACAACAATTACCACCCAATTCACAGATTCAAGCTTGATGATTTTTCCCTTGTAATCAATGAATTTAATGGATGTCTGATTTTATAATACACCTATCTCCCTCATTTCTCGACGAAATTACATGTGTGTGGGTGCGTTAGAAAGCACCAATTTGCCACCAAATGTTTTGCCAGTATACAAAAAAAAGGTGACTCACTGATCATGCACAATGGTGAATTTACCTGAGTCTGTTTATAACCCCTCCCAACATAATCACACATTACACCGGAGGATGAGGACCAATGATGGTCCAAAAGCACATAGAAGATTTAGATGAATTGGGGTTTTAATCTGCTCCCAGTTTCATGTAATTCTATTGAGAAATGAAGGAGATATGTGAGTTATAAAATTGGACATCCATCAAATCCATTGATTACAAGGGAAAAACCTTTGAGCTTGAATCTGTGAATTGGGAGGTGAGTATGGTGTTGTTATGAAGGCCCTGAGAAACCCTCTTTATCCCCTCTATTCTCAGCCTAATCGGACCAGAAATGAAGGAGAAATGAGCAAAACAAATTCCGGCATCAAAACTCTTCTTTCTTTCTTTTTCTCGGCTACTGTCATCAATTCTGCAAACGGCTGTAAATACCGGGGCCGCAGGCCCGAAATTTTTGAGGTATTTAATGTATAACAATTGTAGCCCGCTCTGCGGCAGAGCCCACTAACTTGTGCGTGGCATAGCATATACATAATTTGGAACCACTGTCCAAAATATTCCCTGATAATAGAAGAAACTAAGATAAGTAAAGGAATTGAAAACCGTTTAACCCGCAGGGGCATGCCTTAGAGTTCAATTGATTAAGTAGAGAGGGATGACCGTTCAATAATTCTCCATTTACCTGGATTGGGCCTAATACTGCTGAAAAATTTCACCATTAGGATAGGATTACCATACACATGCAAAAAATTGTAGTGACCAGCGCTGCTCGTCGTTGACCTTTAGTCACTCCTCCCAGCAGGTGGCTGCCTGCAGTCTATTCAAAGAGAATATTTATCAATTGTGAGCTCACATGTTTTGCTTTTGAACCATGGCATATGGCTTCATTTTGGAGCACCTGAAAAGACATGCATGAAATCTGCTATGGACAAGAAGTATCCCAACCTTAATGAGGGATATGAATTCTGCAAATTATGGCAGCTAAAAGTACAGTAAAGCAGGCCATGTCCATGTCCATCCAATTGTGATCAGGCAGCATCAATGTGAATTCTCTTAGAGCCTGTTCGGATGCACCGATTTTTTTTCCCAAACGTTTGGGATTTCCTTATACGGCGGTATATCCGTAACTCCGTATACAACCGAATAAGACCGAAGATATGTGTTTCAGCCAGCGTGACAGCAATTTTCGACGCGTCGACGCGTCGTTCCTTCGCACACAATGCTTCCAAGACAGGCTATTCAGATCCGAATGCTACTCGCAGCCGCGTACTTCTGGCACATGATCCACATGGCTGTGGTCTTGTACGGCAGTCCTTTGTATTGGAAACAAGACTACCACACATCGGCTTTGACTGGTAGAGCCTGGGTGGATGAATTGATTAAAGGACATCCTGACAGGATAAAGTCAGAGCTCGGCATGAGACTACATGTCTTCATTTCTTTAACGGCCCAACTGCAGGCCCTCACAGGATTGACCGACTCAAAGTATGTAACACTCGAAGAACAGGTCGCCATCTTCCTGTATACCTGCGTCACTGGCCTGTCCACACGGCATGTTGGGGAACAATTCCAGCGATCCAATGAAACTATATCCAAGTGAGTTTTTTTTGCCCTTGTCTTCCGAAATAAGCTCAGAATAAATCAGATACTTCCGATGCGTTCTTTTTGCTGTTTCTTCACCGCCATTCTACACACAATATGTCCGACTCCCTCAGGCTGATGACCCTGTACCCGAACATATCCGTAACAACCCCAAATTGTTTCCTTTCTTTTGGAATGTACTCGGCTCTATGGATGGCACCCACATTAATTCCGCACCATCGGCAGCAGGCCTCCTGCAACCGTAAAGGTGGGGTCTCCATGAATTGCCTTGCCTGCTGCTCACAAGACATGGAATTTCTATATGTCCTGAGTGGATGGGAAGGTTCCATGGCAGACGGAGCACTCTATCTCGACGCCCGGCTCAATGATCTCACCATTCCTCCTGGAAAATACTACCTTGCAGATGCTGGTTTTAGCAGTTCCGATTCTACCCTTGTTCCGTATCGAAAAGTACGGTATCATCTGGCAGAATGGGGGCGGGCCAATGTCAGGTACGTACCTTTTTGTCAATGGTTTCCGTCATTGATTTATTGGCAGGCCCACGACACGTGAAGAGCTTTTCGATCTGCGGCATGCTCAGGCACGAAACGTTGTTGAGCGTATTTTTGGTGTGGTCAAGAACCGATGGTCTATCCTCGTACGGCCGCCTGAGTACGATATGGATGTCCAAGCACGTGTTCTCCCTGCAATGGCAGCTTTGCACAATCTCATCCTCAAGCACGATTCGGTGGAGCGGAACAAGATTCTCAACATGGATGTTGAGGACCCGAACCCTGGCACACGCAGTGCCGGTGTTCTTGCCACAGGTGCAACTGGGGACCGGGAAAAGGTGCGGTCGGAGGCGCTACGGGATGAGATCGCACAGGCAATGTGGGTCAGCCACCAGCAATTGCTTCGTGATCATGGCGAGTAGAATGTCATCTCATTTTCTACTACAAACAAAATAGCAATCTAGATATCGTACTCAGCCTAGGTCGGCATATAAAGGATGAAATATGATTATACCAAGGGCTTCACGAAGTTGGTCAATGACCCAGGGGATCCGAATCTCCTCGTCCTCCAGGGCATTGTACGTGTCAGCCTTGTTCATATTGTCCTTGTCAGATATAAAATTGATAAATGCAAGGTGTTCCTTCGGTGGAAGCCACTTCTCCTTCTGTGCAGCCATGACTGCATTGGTGCGTCACTGAAGAGAGAGCTGGAAGGCGGGAGCTGCTGGCTCTGCGGGGGCGGTAGCACCAGCTGCAGGAGCCACAACATCAACGGGAGCTTGGGCTGGACCGGCCAGGATGGCACGAAAGTTGCCCATGATCCCGTTGAAGTCGGTTGCTGCCGATGCGATATCTTGGAGGGCACGTGAGCTGCCGGATAGCCTCGGTTTCTTGCGGTGGTTTGCTGACACTGGCTGTGCTGCAGCACGTTTGGAGCTGAGGGATGGGGCAGGAGAAGATGATGGAGGAGGGCCCTGTTTTCTATCAGATATGGTAAACGAGGAGGTAGGGATGACAACATACCATGCCATGCTCTAGGTCCGTGTCGTCGTTGTCAAGATCATCACTGTTGGGCTCAACATGCCCTGCACTCCTTTTGCGGGCAAAGTCAGCTTCCAATTGTTGCTGATCCCAGTCGGGACTCGGGGACCTGCGTGGAGGACTCTCGCCGCCTTGAGCTACCACCCCCATGGCAGGCCGAAAGGCGTGAGTGCCCTTTGCCTTAGTGGGCATGAGGGGAAGGAAGAGGTGGTAATACGGCCACCCGCGGTTCCTGAATCGGGAGGCCAGCGGGTTCGCAGCAACGAAAGCATCCCAAGTCCCCTGCGTGGCTGAGGTCACATCGACCCCCTTGGTCTCGTCCCAGGCCCATCCAGACATTGTCATGATGACCTGCATGAGTGCATTGAATTTTTTGAGCTAGAATGGCTCGAAGGAATTTTAGTGGCACATAATTACATCCAGTGGACAGAGACGCACCGAAGAATACTTGGTAGCACACGATGTATGGTCCTTTGGACCACCCTTGGTACGAATCGCATTGACAGCGATCACCGCGCCCCGGAAAGTTGTTGCTTTGAAGCTACAGCCATCACCCGCCTCTGCCTTGTGCTGCACAAGATATTCAAGCAACACGGTAATGTCGTTGTGGGACCAGGATGAATTTCCCTCTGTCGGGAGAGCCGGAGCAGCGTCAGGAGAGCCCTCATCAGACACCGGGTCTGGGGCCATTGAAAGTGCAAAGAATAAAACGCGAGTTGTCACAAAAAGGTCACATTAAGTTTACTACATCACAGATATTCGGATTTCGGAGCTACAACCATATAAGGAAATTCCAAACGTTTGGGAAAAAAAATCGGTGCATCCGAACAGGCTCTTAGGAACAAAGTCGAAATTCGAAATTCTATCCGTGTGATCTCTTCTAAATAAGTACTAGAATAGCATATCCAAGAACTGGAATATTGTGAGGAGAATTAGAGGAGGAGATAGACTTCTACTGTCCCAATCATAGGCTACGACATCAAAGTCACCAAAGAGCTATCTGGTCTTTCAATTCTCTGGATAAATTCACACGAGGATATTTGTACGTACCTGAGACGATTTAGAAGAGACCACCAGGATAGTATATTTAATTTCATGGCTGTTGTTGAGAAAACTAAAATCGGAGTGCCGATCACTCTTGGATGCTTTGGGATGCTTTGGATGCAGGCTATCTTACTGGCAAAATATTTCACTACTTTGAAGGAGGTTTCCTGTGCAAGTTGGTAATCTTGGGGAAAGCATTGCTCTGCCAAAAACTACCAAGGAAAATGACTGAGTGTTGAGATTGAGCAATGATGTCCGCAAGTCCCAGCAGCTACCACCAGATTGAACAAAAAAGAAAAAGAAAAAGACTAATTGTGCCAGAGATCTTATCCAGACTGGGGGATACATCTATGGCAAAGGCGAGGAGGAACAGTACAAAGACCAGAAAAGGAGCTGTAATTACTGCAACAGAGGGGCATGCCAAGAAATATAAATCAACTCCACAAAACAGTACCAGGCACAATGCAATGTCCAAAAATTCGAATTTGGCTGATCAGGTGGTCATCAAGGGTTATAAGTCATTTCTGAACATGATCAGCCTGATGCGGTGCTGTGGAGTGCTGCTAATGTCAGTCACACTGTGTCTAGTAACCCTGATAATGTTCAGAGATGGCTTATAAACCCTGACCAACGGTGATCTGCTAAATTCAATTTTTCTGACAAACGAAAGGCCTGAAATGTCATTCAAGTCTAAGGACTGTCTCGGTAACCCAGATGTTCTAGTGTGACCTGCTATGAGCGCGCTGATTGATATCTTATCTATCACTTTCGGATTGATCCGGCGGAGTTTAAATAAAAGATAAGAGAAAGATGGGCGCAGATCACACTAGAACGTCTGGGGCATTTGGTATAGCAACACCCCCCATGGTGTCACATCCCTCCTCCTCCTCCCTCCTGCTGCCTTCCTGCCCTGATGCCTGCTCCTATACTCACTTCTATTCCCTCCAGAGCCCCCACAATTTTTTCCGATTTTTTCCCCCACTTCCTGTGCTGTTGTGGGCCGTCCAAAATGACAACTATTTGGCAGGCATTGAGTGTGGTTGGTCCAAATTGACCTCGGGCTGCAAGTTCAAAAATATATATTGTGTTATATATACATAGACAACCCTTCTGCATTATTTTGAGCATCCTTGAGGCATGCTGAGGTGAGTGCGACACAAAAGTGAGGGAGGTGACATTCCCGGGTGTGACACCATGGGGGGTGTTGCTATACCAAATGCCCCAGACGTTCTGGCGTGATCTTGGGCCCGGTTTTCTTATCATTTATTCAAACTCCGCCGGATCAGCTCCGGATAAGATAAGGATCACGCCAGAACGTCTGGGTTACCGAGACAGGTCTAAGGACATGAGAGAGGATAGAAAGTGGAAAATTGAATAGAATCGAGATGAGTAAGACAGAATGTGTCAGATTTCGGAGCCTGAAACGGAAAAAAAACATAAAAAAGAAATGGACACTGGGGGACTCGAACCGGCGACCTTTAAATGAAAACTTGGCGGACGATCAAAAAATAGGGCGCTACAGGACCCACTACCTAAAGTTAGTGGGCATAATATGTGTATTTTATACCGTATTGAATTTAATGGTATTACCACTGCTCGGCGTCCCACTCAGCATCCGTCTCGGCCCACTTCGCTTTCGGGTCCTTGACAGGGTTTTTGGTGGCCTCAGCAACTGGCTGTTGAGGTTTTTCCTGATCCAGGGCAAAGTGCTGAGTGAGCTTAGAAGCCATCAAATCAATGTACGCCTAGATGTCCAAGGCCGGAATGTCAGCACGACGAACGACAAGTGAAAGGGAGGCCGTATCTGAATCGTTTTCTCCCTCCTGCATCACCTCATAGTCCTTGATTCCGTAAGGATCCGGATGGTTGAAAAGGGCTTCCTCGTCGATAGGTGACCGTCTTAGCTGACAGATTCCGACGGACTTCCAGGCTAATAGGGAACACCTTTTTTGGCAGTCTGCCAACAGCCCAATGACACTCCAGGCACTCCTAGATGTTGTAGGGCCCACTGTAGAGTGTGCAGCATTTTTTATATAAAAAATACACATTAAATACAGAGCCTCAAGGAGCCTTGAAGTATTTAATGTATTATACCTGTATAATACATGCTTGTATAATACAATCATTTAATACCGCCTTTCCGACCCAGCACTAGCACTGGCAAACCCTTGCTCCACATACTTACAGCCTTGAATCGCTGACACACCGTAAAAAGGAATTATCTTGGATATTAGCAGAGAGTAGATATATGTAATAGAAAGTTGGTCTTTTCCTTCGGTATGAAACTGGTTGACTTTCCATAAGCATGAATAAATTTGAAATAAATTCTACTCGCCATATTTCGTTTTGGCGAGTTGCCGAGACAGCTGTCAGGACCCCATCATCTTTGGATCATTTTCGGACGACCTGACCCCCCCTTTTTTTTTTTTCCCGGTGGTGCGTTTGTTATGACCGTCGGCAACTAATTGAACCAACAATTGGTTAGCCCGTCGGGTCCGCAAAGTACGTAGGGATCATGTGACCCTACACCAAGGGCGGGAATGCTTTTACGCACGAACAGTGTGGGATTCAACCATTTAATTACATAATACCACTAGAACCCTCCCAATGAACAGCTTAGGCAGGGTTTGAGCCCTTGATCTCCAAGGCCCAGCGGTCTCCGATTTACTCAGACACCAGGGATGATGGTTACCGCTTGTCCATTCAACCCCAATGACCTGACCCCTCCAATAGAGCTTAATTTATTGAAATCTGAAGAGGGGTCCCTATCCCCTCTTCAGATTATAATTCTTGAATACACGGATTTGCTCTTCGTCGCCATATTGGGAATGCCGTGATCGACACAGCCATCAAAATATTGGAGGCAAAGCCCGGCCATGACATGATACATCCTGTCTTCTCAATGCAGACTCAGTAACTTCAACTCCTGAAGAGGACCTGCCATGTGGTGGCTTAGAAGCTGAGGCCGGCAAAGGTACAGCTGCTTGGTCTTCATTGCTCTGTCCGAGTTTGTGGGCCTCTATTGCTCCGAGCAAAAGAATGGACACTGGCACTTTGCAGTCCCTGTAAGGAACTGTTGATCATCTATTTCATCCTCCTGCACTTCTTCAAGCTGTTGCTGAAACAAAAATGTGACAGTATCCATCGGTGTCGGGACTGGAGTGTGTGAGCCAGAAGCAGACGACATGTTAGGTCCTATTTGCAGCTGTTGAAATTTTCAATATCTTTCATATCAAGCTCATGGGAACTCACACCCAGGATGGGAACCTTTCAAGGTTGCTTATTGCTATTTTCAAATATAATGACACACTGCGAAAAAACAAAGTTTGATTGTGTCGTCCCCAAGGTCGCAGGTTCGGACCGGGCAGCCAGCATCATTTTTCCGCTTTAATCACAACCAAACACGCGTGATTTTATGCCGCATCATCATTTTTTTGCTCATTTTGACAGATCTTGACGTGAAACTAGGTCAGGAAATGATTTTAAATGACCTCCTGGGGCTCTAGTTGGCCCCAGTTCCTTTCTGTATCTGGAGTGTTGAGTATTAGTGAAATTCAATTGCAATGCTCTGGATTTCTGAAAACAACATTACAGGTCTATGGAAGGGCTCAGGAATAGTGTTATTGGCAACTAAACTGTTTTGGTGCATTCATAAGACCTTGATTTGATGTCCTGGGCATTCTCAGATGTCATAGTATTGAAGAGAATCTAAGGATCTTTGTCTGGTTCAAATTGGTTCCCTGATCAGGTAGTAGACCTCGAAAGGGTAAGTAATGTGTGACAGAAAACATTCTAATCATTGCAGACCCTCAGGACTCACCCTCAGACATCCACATCCAAAACGAGGTATACTTTTGACAGATTTAATCAATTGGGCTCGGAATAAGTAATGTGGAATGCACTGAAGATACAAAGTTAACGCTCATCCAGGGCCTATATGCCACCTAGCTACATTCCATGATTTTTTCATCCCATCAACGGCTGCAGAAGTGCTGGAAAACATTGGTCTGCCTCTTAAACCTTTTTTTTGGTGTCATTATATTTGAAAACAGCAATAAAAGACCTATGAAAAGAATGTGTATTTGTAGTCTAATATATCTTGATTGATTTATTGAGATTCAATGAAGTAAGAAAGGATTACAAACACAACTAGAATTCATAGGTCTTTTCCACTTGATTGATTTCTATCTTATTCACCATGTAAGAAAAGTGTCTGAAAAGAACATTAATCAGGTGCCAAATCAACCATATTTTATTTTTGGGGTATTGATGGTACACAAAAGGACATTGTAAAGTACATGTTTTAAGACAATGAGGGATTTTTGTTATTTGTCTGGGGTAATGAGTGAGCTTGTGCTGAAGGACTTCAAGGACTTCTCTCCTGGCCCTTCATAGCGAGAGAGTGTGTATCCAATGGCAAAAATCCCTCATTGTTTAAAACGATGTTCTTTTCAGACACCTTTCTTACATGGTGAATAAGATAGAAATCAATCAAGTGGAAAAGACCTATGAATTCTAGTTGTGTCTGTAATCCTTTCTTACTTCATTGAATCTCGCTAAATCAATCAAGATATATTAGACTACAAATACACATTCTTTTCATAGGTCTTTTAAGCGACCTTAAAAGGTTCCCATCCTGGGTGTGACTGCAGAGGACTAAATTTTCAGGTAAATCAAGGATGCCGGCATCGTTGGCACCGCTGAAAAGGTGTAATGGAATTTTTTATGCTTATGGAAAGTCAACCACTGCTGAAAGATTGACTTTCAGCAGTCATTTCCGGTGAGAAGAAAGAAGGTCTTCAAAAAAATTCCTGTGTTTGAACAACGGAATTTAGGAAAGGACTTCTTTTTACTGGAAAAGGATTGTGAAAGGTCATCTTTCAGCAGCCTTTTCACCACTCTCTGATAGTGAGTAAACATCTTGACTTTGAAACAGCTGATTGTTCCCATTTCCATGGCATTTTTGAACTGAAAGAAAAGACCAAATTTCTAATTATTTGATTTGACAACATATTTATTGGCTTTCCACTAACATCTCGACCTAGATCAAGATATGTTTTTATATGGTGTATGAGGAGATGCAGATGGACACACCAGTCCACTCACTGATTTTGCCGCAACCAGCGCTCTAATAACACGCTTCGTTTTTCCGTTACTATTTCTGTTATTATCACCTTTTTTGAAAAAACTTTTTATTTTGCCCTTGCCGCTTGGCCTCTCTTTAACCGCCGGGGTAGTTCTCTGCAGGGTCGCTTGTGCTGGTGCCCTGGCCTGTTCCGATATGCCACTCGAACCTTACACCGTTATCCTCACATTCTCCGTGGTCCTTCGGGTTCCGGTATCCGTCCCATTATTTAGCCCATTCATGGCCCCTTCCACCCCTACTCATGTTCTAACCTGTCCTGTCCCAACTGCGATTGTGCTCCTCTGCCGCCTTTCATATCCTTTTCATGTCGTCCTCATGTATGCCACCTGCCGTACTACCCGTTCGAGGCCGAGCTCGTATGCCGTCTCCCGACCCGTTCGAGGCCAGGCTCGTATGCCACCTCCCGTAACCATAGCCGTGTAACCCGTTCGAGGTCGTGCTTGCTCGAGGCCACGCTCGTTTGTCGCCTCCCGTCATTCCCGAGAACACCGCCGTCCGTTCCCGTTCTGTCCTCGCTGGCTCGTCTGTGGCGCTCGAACGCCGCTTCAGTTGTCCACCTTTCCCCGAGGTCGCGTGCGATGGCCTTGCTGAAGTCGTCCTCACCTGCCGCTTCGCGAGACCGTGCACCGCTGACATTATTTGTCTGAGGGCGTGCTCTGCTCGAACACTGCCTCCGTGATCGTTTGAGAATGGTGCTTTCCAATTCCGCGGATCCCAACGCCGTTCCCTGAGGTTTTCTCGAATGCTCCTTGAAGACTAGAAACTCCGTAGGATCCGACCACTGTATACAACGGCTATTTGGAAAGTTACCTGGTGAGTAATAACTGCATGGAATCTGCTTCTTCCATGTCCGAGACAACGGCCAAGGCGAAGGTAATGGTTGGAATCCTAAGTAGAATACATCTGGTGATTACAGCCCAATCACAGTGACCCCCTCTAAGTGCAGCTCGTTGAGAAACGCGATTGCGTCCGCACGGAAATTATCCGCGGTGATATTGACCGCCGCCGGGTCGCTGAATGTGAGAAGCGACGTGGATCCACCAGCAGAGGGTGTCTGCCACTTCGGCCAAAATATCGAGCCGATGGGCCGGAGCGCCTCAGGTGCCGCCGACTCATTCGGGTCGAGCGTATTGAGGAAGTTGACTGAGTCCCATTCATTAGTGATTTGAACAAACAGACGATGGGGAAAACACGCACTGAGGGCATCGATCGCCACGGTGTCCGGTTGCGCGGTGGCGTTTGTGGGGAAGAACATGGGCATGTCGCTCGAGTGGTAGGAGCCTATGTAGGGGGTCACCTTCTCGCGTTTGTTCACTGGATGAGGGTTTCGTAAGTTACTACAGCATTTCCAACAGAGGAGAAACACGTATTACGCCAGCTCCAAGTGTTCTGGGTCTTCGACGCATGCTGAAGGAAGAGGCGCCGGACGCCTATGAATTCGTAGTCGCCTTGGAACGCGGCGATGCGTTTGAACTCCGGGCTATGGACGAGGCTCAGCCACGGATTGAATGCAGAACAACTGAACGGATATTACGTGTATTGATTAGCGTCCCCGGTGCCAAATGGAGAGCCCTAAATATTTTGGGTTGGCAATGATAGAAGGGGAAAAGGGACGGACGAGTGCTGGATTCTGTGGGTACAGTTGCGCGATCTGAGCGACTTGGGCGGGGGTACCGCCGGGCAGGTAACTGAGGATTTTTGCGTTAGGGTTCAATAAAGGAATATTAGCAGCCTGAAGTCGCACATGGATTGGACATAGTTGGAAAACTCGGCATTCGTCCTGGGTACGAATTGAGAAACGCAACAAGTGGGAGGACAAGATACGCACGTAACGTTATCGTTCCCGAACGAAAAGATGCTATAAAAATAGATAATCAGCCTCGCACCATGTGAATTAGCATGGCCCTGATATCTCACGTTCCCTCGTCGTCGCAATCTCCGGACATGATCGGAATCTGTACACCATGTTGGGACCACACCGAAAAAGAAAGATATCACGGACCTTTGCAAAAGTGCCCTCCGCAACCGACGTGGGTGGGTTCTGCACGATCACATCTCCGTCGACACGCGGCCGCCACACGAGCGAAAGGCTGTGGTACGAGAAGAGGTCCGGCGTCTTGTTGACTGTCGCCAGAAATGCGTCGTAGGGGACGTGGCGCAGGCAGTCGAGCGTGTCGGGCGCGGCGGTGCAGTTGTTCGCCTCAACGAGCTCGTCGTAGTACAGCTGGCCATCGGCGACGCTCGGGGAGGGCCCCGGCGAACCAGAGATCTGAGAACATCTCAACATGCGTTGCAGGCACTCCCGCAGGAATGAGGTGCGTACCATGACTGCGCCGCGGAAGAGACTATTCGAACTGCGTTTGTTGGAGAGGAGTAGTAGTCCGGTAGATATTGCCCCCGCACTCTGGCCGCCGCTGCGAGTGGTTCAGTCGGGACCAACATAAGTGAACGAGAATGATTTACATCACCACACGTTCGGGATCGCCGCCGAACGCAGATATATGCTTCTGTGCCCATTCAAGGGCGAGTATTTCTGTATGTGATGGGAGTCAACGCCGGGATTAAGAAATTCGAGATCCGCGCACGATCTCGAAGCCCAAGGTTTGTTACCCCCGCGTCGCTTACTTCTTTCCCCGCCAAGAACCCAAATGCTGACCAAGCCGTTGGTTCAATTTTGGGCAGAACGCAGCCAATGAAGGGAGGATACATACCGCTTATCCGATAGTTCGGGACCACCATAATCATGGGTTCGCCCAGGAGTATCGATCGCTCGACCGTGGGCCTTACATCGGTGTCAGATGAGCTTCCGACCTCGAATCCCCCTGCAATACATGAGCAAAAGTATTCAACGCAGCGAGTACAGACCGCCGTAAATCCACTACGCACACCGAATTGTGAACACAAGATTATGGAACGATATTGAATGCACATACCACGAAGACAGGGAGTTTAGAGCCCGAATCTGCAGCAGTCGGGGTGAACACGTCCAGTGTCTGGCCTGTAAAAGAAAAGAGAAAATTTAGGTAGGATCGGCCAAGTACAGCAGACAGTTGCGCACATTGTTCCGAGATGAGGGAATGGTTGTTAGTGAAGTTCTGGGGAGTGGGACTGAGGGTTTGTTGGGGGCACGCCGGGCCGAATGCAGTGGCATTTTGTATTCCGTGCAGAGGCACGGGCGGCTGTGGTATCTCAAAGCGGGTTCTGTAATAAATGCCCCCTTTATCAGACTTGTGCGTATGATGTAGACAGAGATAATGCGCACACCGGGCGTGCAAAGGGAACCCCGAGGAATTTGGTTAGATTTCCGTCGATGGCGCCTTGGAAGGTGCCATAGTCGAGCGAGACAATCGGGCTGATCGAGGAAACCAGATGGAAGAATGCTGACAGAACAAGCAGGATTAACCGATGGGAGAACATAGCTAGACGGATTCGATGAAGATGGTGCCCAATCTTTACTGATTATATAGAAATTTAGTGAGGACACGAGTAACGCGGCCCCGAAGCTTTCTATGAGTCCGTCATCGAGGATTAGGTCATAGAAATGGCGACATGATTTCGCCTTTGGTGGCCAGAAAGATGGGATTGATTGGCGCCGAAGATGATCGGAGCGGAAACAGTGAGGCGATTTTTAAACGGATTTTAGGAATCCGATTATCCGAACAATATATAGCTCGGCCGTCGTGCGGTGTCCAGAATAGATTTAGTCCCGATTTGGACTATTAGCTGACACATCTTTCCCAGCATCAAAGTTAGTCCGAATCGGGACTAACTGTTCAAATCCACTGCCGCGCACTTTGTTACGCATCTCTCGTTGGTTCAATAAATATGAAAATATTATGGAGGGGACATGTCATTGTCTCCTGGGTTCTCCTTCCACTCCGTGAATTTTTTTGTCATTTTGGACCCATAATTCCCCATTTTTGCCTGTGATGGCTCTGGGGCCACAAAATATTCGACAACCTGATTCAGGCCCCAAGGTGTAAGTATGGCAAACGAATATGAACTCTGGATGGTTTTAGATGCAATGCTCCATTTTTCCACCCTTTTTTTGGGCCAAAATCATTTGTTTTGTGTAAGTAATGCAGCTCTGAGGCCTCCCAGATCCTCCGGCCAGCAGTTAGAGCCTCTTCAGTCCTCAATATGTGAGCTTCTTCCATTTTTTAGGCTCCCAGCTTTCATTCCCACCGAAATTTAAATAGTCTTTCAAAACAAACCAAATGATGATGCATTACATAGATCTTGGTGCAGCCTGAGGACATTATTGGTCGAGATCTGTTGGCTTTTCCATTCTTGTATCCTAAGAAGAATGTTATGAGACTCTTCCCACATCCCGCAACCATTACATATTTTTGTTTTAAAAAATGCCCGAGTTTGTTTCATTTCACTTCATGAGCTGCATCTTATTCAGGAGGGCATATATTTCGGACCATAAAGTTAGATAGTGGTTGCCTAGATGGCTACTGTGATTTCTGGATGTACACGAAGGTTGCGACGGGATTTCTTTGTTGTTCTTTTCAGTAGTGACCTCAAGGATGCCTGAGGACAGTCAAATGTCCCTATTGAATTACTGAAAATTACTCCATATATACCTGACAAGGTACAAGCCATCGAGCATTCAGCTCAAGTCAACCTGTGGTGTAAAGAGGTGGCCAGTACTATAAATGAGTACAGGGCAGAGGGTAATATAATTGAGGCAGACATCGGTTTTCAGGCTCAAGGAAGACAGCAACCATTCAGTTTCTAGTCAATGAAAGAGGAGAGGTGGTTAGACTGATTCTAAGCAATATAATGGGCATAAGAAAAAGGAACCCCTGTGTGGATTCGAACCACTGACACAAGACTGATGCATTGATGGCCAAGAAAAATAAATCACAGCATAACCGCTGAGCTACAGAACACATAAAAGGTTTAGTGCTATCAGCACCCACAGCAATTATATTTGAATACAAAATTTCCAATCAAAATTCAGGACACCGCACGAGGGCCTATAGCTCCGCTCCGAAGCGCAACTTTGGGTGGGATATTTTTTTTAGTAGCCGAATGACATGCTTCTTGGCAGTGTTCTCCCTAAGGGTTAAGGGTTAACTTTAATTAAGGCTTAATATGTTATTAAGGTAAGGGCTTAGCATCCGTCAGGAAAGTTGTTAAGGGTTAATTAAGGTTTATGATGGCATCAGAAAATCAGATCACTACATTTTCGTGCTGCCCCTACCATGGCTCCAGGTGGTGAGCATGATTTTTCAGACTTAAAGATCAAGAGGACTTGTCTCCCTGTCTGACTTTCAAGAAAACCGGCTAGATGTCCGAGGTTTTTATTTCCTTGTGCCCATCCCTCTGTTCTGAAGTTCTTTCAAGGTTGGTGCATCACTTCACCGTGAGCATGTCGCCGTAGGTTTGGTTGATCCGCTGTAAAATCACGATGATACCTCTCTACCACAGGCCTAAAATGGTGAAGAAAAATTGATCTTAAACCCTTTATTTACCGCCCTTAATTAAGGATTATTAAGGGTTAAGGCCTTAACAATGAAAGATGCCCTTATTATAGGGAGAACACTGCTTCTTGGAACCAGTTGAAACTCGAGAAAGATGCAGAGGCAGTTCAATTGACTCAGACTCCGAGTGGCAGTGTCGGGGAAAACCCGGCAAAAGAGCTTGGTGCCTCAGTAGCTTAGTCATCACCTCGTGTCTTAGCTAGCGACTACGACCTTGCTTGCGCGCTCCTCGCTATCTCGGAGTTGCACACATCGGGACACTCTGCCGAAGATCCAACTCTCATTGGCTGGCGTGGAAACTTTCCACCACCCTCCACTCACTGATGATCGACAGATGAGTAATGATGTGCTTGGCTTGGCTTTAAGCCCCGAAGCCCCGAAGCCCAAGCCAAGCCAAGCCGTACTCGGGGCTTAGACAGGGCTTTGGCTTTGGCTTGAGGTCGGCGAAGCCAAAGCCGGGGCTTCAAGCCGTGGCTTTGAGCGCTGCATACACACCTCCTTGTGGCCATCTGTCAAAGGTACAGAAGAAGTGTATTTAAAAGGTCAGACTCTGTCCAGTTTGGACTGGTAGACTTCAACTTACTTTGAACCACAGTTTACTTCAGTAATTCAATGATGAGGTTGGACGAGGATCAACTTTTTTTCTTTGATCTTCACCATTTGAGTGATTCTATCCTAATTATCAACGCAAGACTGAGTGTGGAGATATTTTCTTTGTCAGATGGGTCAATTTGATGATTTTACTGACCATGTACGGCAGTATAAAGCATCTATAAATTTGCAGTTCAAGCCGGGGCTTAAGCCAAAGCCAAGCCAAGTCAAGCCCTATCCCAAGGCTTTGGCTTTGGCTTGAAGTTGCTCAAGCCAAAACCCTGGGAAGCCAAGCCAAAGCCGGGGCTTGAAAGCCAAGCCAAGCCCGAACATCACTAGATGAGTTGGAGTGTATATGATGTCCATGGACAGATGCACGATGGTTGACAGGAGTAGAGATTTGGGGCCGAAACAACATCTTGCATCGATGGATATAACAGATATCCGATTTGTGTACTGGTCACTGATCATGAACGAGATGGTCGACCAGAGTGGATGGGGTCATGGTTTGGGCCTAGTCAGTTTTAATACACGGAAAATAACAAAAATACAGTCTCGAAGCGTACACAGAGCTAGTTCCGTATAGCGTAACGGGAGTCAACGAGTTCCCCTGACATCCCCTTGAATGCCACATAGTTGGAGGGATATCGGGATCGAAGAAAATTTTCACAGGAAAGTGAACGACGTGGGAGCACGCGGCAACAAGTTCCCCCTTCGACCAACTCGGAACAGACCTGAGTTGACCGGATTTCACAGACGTCTCGAGCAAGCTCGAAATTTTACTGGGCTTCTCTCCCCCTTGATATTCGCCTAAGGTTTCAGAGGAGAGATGAGGGATGGTTGATTTTTGTGTGGCGTGAACAATCTGAAGGCCAGGAATAATGGTTGGATTTTTTGCGAGCTGATCATCATTGGAAGCTGCGAGTTATATCAGTCTCTCTTGCCATTGCGAGACTCCATAAGTTGTTAATCTTCTGCCCTCTCGTCTCTTCAGAGCGCCGGACTCATTTGTTAGTTGTTTGTTCACCCTGGAACAGTGGGTCATAAGCAGTGCGGGAAGGTTCACATGCATTGGCAAAAATAACAAGTGTCACCGTGGTCCGGATGAAGCAGTTCGCAGAGATGAGCTATCTCGCGATCAGTTGCGTTTGAGCCCGAGATTGGATACAATTTTGGTGCGGTTTCGGCTGCTCGTGGCGACGGTGCTGCACCATCACCACCGACGCGGACGCACACTATTCCGCAGGATAAAGCCAGGCAAGATTCTCGTTGGCCAGACGTTGACCACAACATACGCTGGAAAATGTGATACCGGGGGCACAGAGACTCAGAGATCTTATTTGATTGATACAGCGGAGTGCCGGTGTATTTCTGTTGCAAGCCGATAAAACACTTGACAGCTCATTCGAACCCTGTTTTGGCTGTTGGCAGTGCAATTGCAAGTTCGAGGATCAACATATGATGCTGGAAAATCTTTGGAGCGCGGAGCATGCAAAATGTTTTAATGGTACCTAAAGAAAGGGTCCACATACTCCAGATGGCTTGAGAAACTGAAGAAACAAAATGCCTGACTGTCGCCGGCCGGGGGTCGGACTTCATCCATTTTGGTGCGATCTTTCGAAGGCGTCGCGTTCAACCTATTCGAGGCTGATTCGATGTATCTATTTCTAGACAGATAAATCTTTCAAAGTGATTTCACTGATACGCTCGCGTTGGCAAGGATGTGCAGCTATAAAGGCTGGGGAAACGCGCCAGATTCCTTAGCCATTTCTTTCTTTCGGTCTCCAGATACTGCGTAGTAAGTGGTCGCCCACAGAACATGAACATATACTTCCGTATACTAATATCACATTACAGTCTTTTTAACTTCGTTCCTTCATCGCATTCTTCCTTCACCCAGCTACTACCCTTTCATTTAAACCCTCCTTTTTTTTGAACGTCGACCGTTTCAACCATGTTCGCCAAGTCTACTGTCATTTCTCTCGCCCTCGTCGCCGCCGCAGCCCCCGCGATGTCCGCGCCCATCTCCCAGACAGCTGTTCAGGCCCGCGAACTGGAGACGCACTTGTCTCTTCCCGTGGATGCTATCGGTGACCTGGCCAAGTCGCTCGGCAAGGGTCTCCTCAGCGGTGCTGCAGTCACCGGTCTCCTTTCCCTGCTCGGCGAAGGCTCAGACAAGGGCTGGGTAAAAATGACGTGCGGCGGCGTGCACCGGCGCGGCACCGGCGCGCATTGACGCGGCAGTGACGCGGCGTGACGGGGAAATTGACGCGGCACCGGCGCGCTGCCTCTAACTCCTCACAGGACAACCCAAAGACCCTAATTTCGATGACGCACAGCTGGTTTTCTGGCCTCATTGCATGATTTGGAACCAAAAAATCGAAATCCATAATTTGTCACTTCTTCACTAGTCATCCGCTAGGTTTCCAGTATTTCTTCCTACCCTAAAGCATTGCCGTGGTGAAATTCAACCCGCCGTCCCTCAACATATTGAAGAGACATCTGACTTCCTCCATAACTTGCCTTGGTTGAATCACAGTGTTGTAAGGCAACAAACAAATCCCTGTGACTGGCACGGCACACAGTGCATCCTCAATAAACAGTAAGTCTTGGATCTCCTTGAAAATTTGGAATCCATTCACACGCTTTCATCTCAGTGCAAGCTTCTCAAACACAGATTTAAGTTTCTGTGGTATAGATATTCAGGGTGACTTCGGTGGAGATTATTATGTTCAAATTATGTGGTAGTCTCGTGCACTGCCTCTCATGACATCCCGTTCCGGGAACCCTGTCATGAGAGTCTGGGCCTAAACCTGCTAGTTAACCGCACCATTGCACTATCATTTTTTGATGGCAATTCACACGACTTCGCTTAGTGTACTCTCTTCATATCTCCCTCCTACACACTGTCCCGAGGCATTTTCAGCCAAGAAAAATGACATAAATTGCTTTATCTATACTGAAATTATCTAATGCATGACTTTGATCAAGAGCCTGATAATGCCAGCACCATCGACACGACACTAACCCTAGCACCCTGGATTCCCAAAATTTATGTACAAAATGTTCCCTTTCTTAATTAAGGTTCAGATGATTTGCAAGACTGACTACGGCAGAAATACCCAGGGTTCCCAAACCACAGATACAGATAGAGCTCTTGCCATCCTCGAATTCATGAAGCAGAATTTTCCCAGATTCTCTCAAATCCTTTATTCAAGAACTGTTTACCTCCGTGGATCCCTCAATCAAGAATGTCACAAACTCATACCTTTCAGGCTCTTGATCAAAGTCATCCGAGTTGAACTCAGGATAACTAGGTATAATTTCAGCACATTTCTGTGAAGACTATAGATAAAGAAATTTATGACATTTTTTATTGGCCTGAAAATGCCTCGGGACGGTGCATAGGAGGGAGATATGAAGAGAGTACACTACACGAAGTTGTGTGAATTGCCATCAAAAAATGATACTGCAATGGTGCGGTTAACTAGCCGGTTTAGGCCCAGACTCTCATGACAGGGTTCCCGGAACGGGATGTCATGAGAGGCAGTGCACGAGACTAATTATGTGGGATGATGAACAGTAACAACAGTTGCCACCAGTGTCCATATAGAAGGTGCAAGAATGGTGAAAACCTCTTTGTATGTGAGGCATTTCTACACTCATTGAACTATGTAAAGGTCGGCCGCAGCGGGACACATGCGTCGAGCAGTTGAATGTTCTTACATAAGCTGGGTAAATTGATGCGGCATCGGTGCGCCACCCCAAACTCCACACAAAGCACATATATGGCCTTTAATTCGTCGTGGGCAAGGTTTCCTAATCAAAAGACATCACTTAGAACCAAGAAATCCAACCTCATAATTTGTGGATCTTTACCCCAACTTTCCTCGACTATTTAAGCCATGGAAAATTCGTGTCGTTCCTACCTGTCTCACGGATTTCCAAACGCAAAAATACCTTGAGAGGATACCTACGCCCCGGGTACACTGGTAATGGTGCTGGTCTCTGGGAAAACGATAGGAACTTGGAACTCAATTCCATCTGCACCTATATTCTACGGGTCACATCTAAAAAACAGCAGCAATAGTAAGTACTATCCACCAATTTTGCTTCATGCTCTCAAACTCCGTACCAGGGTAACACTCAGTGTGTGCAACATCCATTACGAGTACTTATGTAATAAGTTCTCGTTCTTTTCTAAAAGTTTACATGGGCTTTTCGCGAGTTGCGCGAATCATCAGTTACGATTTTATAGTACAAGGAGAATAGTGGCTGTGTTGAAGTCTTTTTCAGAGATTTCATTAGATTTTTTTTTGTGACTACTTAGTGGCTGTGTGTTCGGCTAATTCCGAGTGTACTTCTGAGGTCCACGGCTCGAACCTGGGGAGTAAATTCCTTTTTTATTCAGTCTTTCTTATGATGGACATGACAAGAGGCCAATATGCCTAAAAATATGTAACCCTCTTCCACATTAGTGTAATACTACCTACCTACCTGTACTCTTTTGAATTTCAACCAAATTCCTAACTTCAGGGACACATATCTGCCTCAGAACAAAATTAAAAAATTGGCCTCCATCTCTTTCTCCTATCATTTTCTCCGGATGATCCACCCAATAACTCTGCACAGTAGATCTTTGTCTCTCTCCACCAGTCTGCAGTTGGGAGCTACCTTACCTTCCTGGTTTATATCTGGTTTTTGTCTTCTGTGTTTGTGATTTGCGGATCTCCATTGTCCCTCCATACGAGTGTGTCTGGTGTGTCTGTGAATTCAATGATGTGAACATATTTCTATTCAAGGTGAGTGCTTTTTACTTCAGGCAGGCAATATGTAAATCAAAATTCATAACTTTTCGTAGTAAACTCTTTCCTGCAAGATTAATTATGTACAATCATGCTTATTTGGATTGGACCGCTGGTGGGAATTTTATACAGATACTTCCAGTGGTTTGTTCAAGGACCTATTCCTCATCTGGTCCTATCTGATGTTGCTGGAATCATGATTAACCTCTGGCAAAGACTGGGCCCCACATATTGTGCTCATTGCTAATCTTAGTGAAGTGTCCCATGGAGTATGCATCCATAACATATGTGGTTTTAATGTGATCCAGATCAGAGGCAGCCCCTGGAGCTGGCTTTGCTGAGATATTACCTGGGTTGTGAGGGCTGTGACTGTAAAAAAGTACGAGGTTTGCAGGGTGATGCCACGGCCCACACCCCAAGTGAAATATGCCTGTATACTTCCAGAGGATGATGTATTCATGAATCAACAGTTGTCAAATGTCGGATTGGTGAATGAATTTCCCAGATCATTTGGTCCAAGTATCCGGATTCGAACAAATGTTAACTTGAGTTCATTGCATCGGCAGAGAAGGCCGGGAGAGGGAGATTCAAATGTCAGGATAGATCATTTGATCCCATTCTGATCTTGTGTGGAAGTTCAGAAGTTTTTGGCCATTGGCCAAAGTCTGGTTAAAGGCAAGATAATACTGTACCAAGTTGAATGACTGAAATAGCTTTGGGAGCATGACTGAAATGATCCCGGTGAAACGTGAAACAATGAATGTGTTATGTGTTACCTGTGAGATAAGACAACATTTTTTTGACCATTTCTAAGTGTTTTCGCAAAATTTGGGTGGACGTAACTTTAAATTTAGTGGAACAGAGGAACTGACACACCAACAATTAGGTAAGTAACTTCAGTTGAACTGATGTGCAATCCGAGGACCGAAGTGTCGGATTGCTAATGAAATTGGCTTGAAATCATATTCTTTTCCTTAAGTTTCAGTCACACTGATTTTGCAACGGGTAGTAAAAAAACAAAATGTATTCTCGGGTGCCCTGAAGTGAAACTCTGCAAGTAATGTAGTGAGAAAAGTGCGACTGATAGTCTGACTTTTGAATTTGACACCTTCACGGGGAGTTCTGTCAGGACTTCGAGGTGGCACACCACAGTACTTTGTCATCACGGGGAACTGGATGATCATGAGACTTGATCCAGATGTATACACCGATGGTTTCCCACTTGCTCTACCTGGATCTACAGGTGGTCGTACTTTGGCAATTAATCTTCAGTGTACTTCTGAGCAAGTTGTGTTGACATATCAAGGAGGTAAATGGTATGGAGCCCCAACTGGTTCTTGGCCCACAGATATGCAGGTGGGTGTATTGACTGCCAATGCAAATCAAACCTGGAAGATTGACGTGACAGCAGTGCTGTTCCTCCATCACTCCCCAGATGTCGAGGTCACAGAGACTGGTACTGTTTCAGTCAATATATCAAAGGTCGGTATGTGGAGTTACTTGGTCACTTTGGGTGCTTCAAAAAGAACCCAAACAATAGCCATTTACTGACCAGACCTCGCAGATTGTACGGTATGATGACTTGCACCCGTGTGTCATGAACAAGTCATGATCAGCAGAAGTTGAGCCGTGTGAATGACTAGCTGAACACACCCGTTCCTGAATTTCATTCGTCCACTCAGCATCAATGAACTATGGTTGAATTAGCACACTCATGTCACTCAAAAACCACTTTTCAGTTCACGGCATGACTCAAGGAAGTATTCTGGCTCTCGTAAGCTCACCACATTTCCATAATTTTTTTTTTACTTTTGTATGAACAGGCTGCGGACAAGGAATCCTCGCTCCCGAAATACCTCGGACTGAAAGAGTCCCCTGATACATACTCAAAATGTCATCTAGGCATCCCTTGATCTAATCTTTCAGTCAACAGCTTCGTGTTCAAGGACTATGGGATGACTATTGTTGGATTCAAGTCTTTGGAATCACAAAACTGAATGCAGTTTGAAGTAAGTATGTCTGGATGCCCATTTCAAATAATAGAAGATTATGAAGATATTATACTATAAGTTCATTAGAATCTTGTCATGCCAGTGAATGAAACAAAGGAGCATGCAAGGCTTCCTCAGTAAGATTCAAGCTCCCTTGGTCACAACCAGATGCGGGATGAGACCCATGGAGATGAGTGATATTAACTATTTCTCTTTGATTGGCCATTTCAATGCCTCAGTGCCACCTCCTCATAAAAATGCCTGTACCGCTACAGGTCAGAATCAATACATAAACGACCATTTGGGTGCTCCAAAGTCGAGAATATACAGGGTAGACTAAAGTGTGTTAATAATCTTTATTCCGGTCTTCTTGTAGTCCATGTTCTATTTTGATGCGGCATCAATATATACTTGTGTGGTGCGGCGTATTGACGCATCAGGGACACGCATTGATGGGTCACTGCAGCAACAGAATCATGACAGAGCATGAAGATGCAAATATGTACTTCAAAGTTCACGGTTGAAGTACCAGTGCAATCCAGCTACTTTCCAGTGAACACATTACAGTCAAAGCCTATACAAACCTATCAATTCCTACCATCCCTCCTGTTTGCCTACAAGACAGAAGACACCTGGGTCATAACATGATTTCAGCAAACCATGTAGAATATTTGTTAAATTTCATATTCAGGATGTGATCTCGGCCACAAAGTTGGATAAAGGCTGGCAAAGCTGTTAGTCATGTCTAATCCAAGGGAGAAAGGCCATGGAATGACATAAAATAGTCATACAGAACACGGTATACCAGATCTAGGCCACCGGGTATTGACGCGGCGGTGGCTGTGTTTTGACGCGGCAGTGACGCGGCGTCAACGCACATTGACGCAGGACATGTGCACAGTGACGCAGATGAGGCGCACAGTTGACACGGCACTTGGATTAATTCAATTCAAATTCTATTGCCATTAATGTGTGTTTAGACCCTATTTCCTAATCTCGATGGAGGAGGATACATTTGATGTTGTGGTCGCCGTTGACGTTCAACTGTATAACTCAAGGACACTAGATTTCATTGTCCGACTCTCCCAAAGGCCTAGCATTGATCAGGAAAATGTTGGGGAATGCTGCATCAATGCTGCGTCAGTGCCGCGTCAATTTCTCCGGACCCAAACCGATTATGTTGTCTATTTCACTATATTCCCACGCAAAGGACCATTTCACTGGTCTCCTTGCAATAAACCTTGGGGTCAATCCGTCATGGAATGGGATGGTAAAATAGCTAATCATTGACCGAGTCGAACCCTTGTCTTTAGTTGCATACGGCACAATAGCACTACTGTAGTATTTCGACCGTAAGTTCATGCCATGTCACCTGGCACCTAACATGTTCACTGGGTATGATGTTCAGAACCGGACCGTCACCGTCACCTCCCTCTCAGATGTTCATTCCACCAAATCGACTCGCCCAGGTCTGCCTGGCTCCTGAACAGCGATCTCAGGACTTAACGGGGCTGGATAAACCCCCTTGTCAATCATTTATTTCAATGTTGACTTGATCAAAATTTATCACTTGGACCAAACTTCCACGAGAAAAACCACACTCACCGTTAGTGCCTCTCACTCCCTTGGGACAAATTGTTGAGCAATGGCTCTGCAATTACACCTTGTTTTTTTTTTTGAATGCCTCTCAGTCAGCACCCTTTACACAAACTCAGCCCTCCACGCCGCTCCCACGCAGACAACCGAGCCTGTGCCCACCGTCACCGAGGGTGACGATGAAGATGAAGACCCATATCCAGACCTGGATGTATACAACGACTGTGACATCCCTCTTGATGTCATCTCGGATCATGGCAGATCTTCTATCGCATCCAATTTTTCTGTTGACGAGAACGGGGGGATCACTCGGTCTGGAGCTGCTGAAACCTCTGATGCGGAGAAGGAGCCTGTGCTACTCAGTCGGGTCCAGCACCAGAAATTGTAGCACGCCGTTACCAAGGTCCTGCTTGGGAGGAGTACTGGTTTTTCTTTCATGATTTTCTATTGAATTTTTTTTTGTCAATTTTACCTTAGTTCAAAAACTTGTTTTTTACGCCTTTTTGGACCTTCAAAAAACAAGATGTTCATTTATCGGTCGTTGCTGTCACTAGCTCCAAATAAGTTCAGTTCACGACCCTCCGTCACCTGTCACCTGAACTTACGGTCGAAATACTACAGTACTCATGAACTCCAGAATCCATTGCTTCCACGAGACAATATGTACTGGCAAAATTGCTCCTGGCGCTGAAGAATATTTCAGTGAAGTGCGGCTCAGTTTACATAAACCTGTTCGAAACGACAGACACTTTCGCTTGTGATATGGCTCCCGTGGTCTCAGTATGTCAGAGTTGGCAATATGAAAATATCGAAGGAATATCTACGGGTGTGGCTCAAAAGTGTTAGTGAAGTGCCACCTTGTTGAGTAGCTACTGTAGGGTGAAACTTCTGGCATTGTCCTCAGCACCAATGAACACATCAACGTGTAAATTACGAAACTGCGCCCGGTGTCTTCCGCCGGTACTTGGGGGTGTGATCAAAAATTTCACAGGGAAAAAGCTAAGATTCTGAACTATTGGAGACAATTCAGAGGTAATAGCAGCACATATTTGATTCCGTCCCTCAAACTAGCGAAAATTAGACCTGAGCAATGAGGTAAACCGATTCTAGGCCAAGTGGGATTGACGCGGCAGTGACGCGGCACAGGCGCGCACTGGCGCGGCACCGACGCGCTGTTGATGCGCATCAAGCGCACAGTTGACGTGGCTTCAAGTTCCCTCAATTGGTGTTGAAAGTTGAGTTCAGAGGCCAATCAACCCTATAGAGACATACCGGTTCATAACTGAACTAACAGGACTTAGTATAGAGTATAGTTGAACTTTGCTCGAATTCCTTCAAAATTCCCTCTTAATTTCCACCAGTGACAACATATTTGAGGTAATGAATGAGTCTGAGCTCATTATCTGGTGTGTAGACAGCATTTCCTCAGTCTCCCGAAGGCTTAGCCAAGGTCGGAGAAACCTCGGAGAATGCCACGCCAGTGCGCGTCAGTGCGCGCCTGCCGCGTCACTTTCTCCTGGCCCCTCAGACAACCCCACCTCCACCTCGTGAGCCTTACATCCGCTTACCTCCGCTGAACGTGTGGCCTCCAGCTGTCGTGATATCGACGCCCGCAGTCTTGCTACGGCTCTCAAAAAGCTTGTCGGCATTGGAGCGGAAGACCTGGGCAGCGTTATCAAAAATGCGATCATTGGCGGTGTCGCGAGCGGGGCTGCCGTCGAAGGTGTCAACGCTGCCGCCGGCCAAAGCAGCAAACACAGCGTCGCCACCATGGTGGTAGACGATGCGGCCAAGGCTGCGGAGAAGTCCATCACGAGTGTCATCAGCAACGGTGCCGCCGAAGGTATCGGCTCCGCTCTTGATGGTCTTGGGGTTGGTGCAGCGGTCACCACTCTGTTCAGGTATGTCTCCTCTCCTTGGTTGTTTTTTTCTGACTGGTTTTCTTCAGAGGTGACAGCAGCTCCAGCTCTAGCTCCAAGCGCGCTTTCACGGATCTGACTGATGAGGAGGCGAACTCCTTGCTCGAGTACATCGGCGCGAAGAACACTGTTTCGTCGCGTGCCCTCAGTTCAATTGGCAAAGGTATTTTGCTGGCCTTGCAGCAACCCAGGGTGCTGAGTCTGCGATCGGAGAGATTGAGTCGTTGTTCCGGCACGAGGCCAGCTTCGACGGGCTTGATTAAATAATGGTTTGTTGGGTTTATGATAGTCTCCCTAGTCAGACCAACACATGTTTTTTCCTTTTTTAAGGCAGAGTGAGAAAAAAACTGTTTATGGTCTGATTTCGTTGGCACATCAAATACCGTAGGCCGACCTTCGCGTTGCTCTGAAGGCCAAATCGGGAAGGACTTGCCTAATTGGGAAGGCTTCACTCGAAAACTTTGGGTCGTAGAGCTCCGCTCTGGGCTCAAATCCACTGCTTATCACAGACAAATCATTCAGGGGATGTTCAAGAAGGCCCTGGAATTTTTTGGCTGGCTCTACCACGAAGAAGCACTGGTACCAAAACGAAGCCTGACCTACGGTATTCCCACTTCAAATGAATCTAGACTAGGTTTATGATGAGATGATAATTTAGGTACCTTTAAAATCGTCGTAGCTACAATAATGCCAGTGGAATGTGTATTGGTTCGAAACCTGGATCCGATTGTGACAAATTCCCCACTCCCTCCCCTTGTTGCCTGCAATGGCAATGTTTCCGCATTTCTTATAGAACACGTTCTAAAATTCAAGCGTACCTTTTTCATGCTCGAATCGACTGGCTTTCCTCCACCGCTTTTGCTTCCAATCTGCGGATGTACCTGTATTCAGAATCACAACTTGCTCCAAATTCACTTTTCTTCCCGATTCCGTGGATTCTGAGACGGTCAGGATCTCACCTTCCTAGGCTCAGCATGATAGGGTCTTGTTTTTTATCTTTGTTTGTAAACATGTTTTTTATCTTTGCTTGTAAACATGTTTATAAACAGTTGTTTATAAACCGGTTTTTAATTGGGTTGGGCAAAATGGCCGGTTTTTTATTATTCAACCTGAGCCGGCACCACCAATGTCTGATCCATCCCAGCTGGATGTGAAACCGTCCTAGAAGCCCTCAACACTGCTGACCATAGCAAGGCTCAGAACACTTCGATTACCTCAAACTAACCATCAATGTTTGACATGGCATTGGTTACCATTCTTTCCAGAATTTAGTCACAGATAAAGTGGTTGCAGGGGCAAACTCGAGTAGGAGTCTTGCAGACTGGGCGGATCACGTCACCGTTGCTCCCCAGAGTGGTAGCAAAGCAGCTGGAAAGAAAATTTGGGACTGGGAAGCCAAAAAACTCGTTTTTAGGCCAAATCGGTGAACCGGTTTATAAACATGTTTATAAACAGCCTGTTTGCAAACCGAGAATCAAAATTGGTTTATAACCCCCACAGGAATTAAAAACAAGACCCTACGGCATGAATGTACATCCAAGCAGCCAGTTCATATTCCACGACTCGGTCGCTGAATTCCACACGCCCTTGTTAAAGTAAAAGATAAATGAAATAGTTCAAAATGGGTTATGGCAATTACAGTAAGTATATCCTCCATCACTGGTTGAACATTTCACATTTTTGAGTGAAAAAATTGATAAAAAATGTCGTTCAATTTATAGCCATTTTTCACTGAAAAAAGAAGTGAAAAATTTAAAACATTTTGACCACTTTTTTGAGTTGAAATCAAAGTGAAAAATGTGAAATAAAGTTTGTGATGTTGCAAAGATGTTTCTTTTGCATTTTTTGACTGAAGTCAAGGTGAAAATGATGGTGAAAAAATCAAAAGTTTTTTCACTAATTTTTTCACCAGAAATCAAAGTGAAAAATGTGAAACAAAGTTGGTCATATTGTTAAGATGTTTGTTTCACATTTTTGACTGAAACTCTAGGTGAAAAATGCGAAACATCACTGGTTGAACATTTCAAATTTTTGGGTGAAAAAATTGATAAAAATGTCATTCAATTTATTAGCATTTTTTCACTGCAAAAAGAAGTGAAAATTTTAAAACATTTTTCACCACTTTTGTGAGTTGAAATCAAAGTGAAAAATGTGAAACAAACCTCATGTTTTTCTTCGAACTAGTAATACCATTAATTCATACACATTTCAAGGTAAAAACAAAGGTGGAAAAATGAACAGTTTTTTGACCAGTTGTTTCACTAGAAATAGAAGTAAAAAATGCAAAACAAACAGTGGTGGCAAAAGCTAACTCACCCAGAATTCACATGTGTTTCACTCATGTGTTCCGAAGATGGTTGGCAGCAAAACAAAGCCGATATCACAGTCCATCAATTGTTCTTTGCCAGACAAAATACACACAAAGAATAGACAAAGGACAGACAAAGGAGCTTGGAAATCCTGTGGCCCTTTGTCTTTTGTCCTGTGTCCTTTGTCCTTTGTCCTTTGGCCTTTGTCTTTTGTCCGTCCTTTATCTATTGTCTGCCTTTCACTGTTGAAGCAATTCAAGTTTTTTTGACAGAAAAATTGGTAAAAAATTCAAAATCTGTTTAGTACATTGTATTTTGGGTCCCAGTGGCATTTTAGGTGCATTTCAAGTCCCTGCGTCTATTTCTGGTGTGCTTGGGCCCATGCCACCCACCGTTCCCTCACGGATTTAAAATCCGAGAAATCACCCTTTATTGCTGTTTTAAAGAAATGGATGCAGGGACCTGAAATGCACCCAAAATGCCGCTGGGCTCCAAAATCCGTCTGGGATTGGACTCACCGTGGGCCAAGTACTGATTAAAACAGCCATCTTGCTTGATTTTTAGGTCGGATTTTAAATCCGTGAGGGAACGGCAGACGACATGGGCCCAAGCACCCCAGAAATGGATTCAGAGACCTGAAATGCACCTAAAATGCCGCTGGGCTCCAAAATCCGTCTGGGATTGGACTCACCGTGGGCCAAGTACTGATTAAAACAGCCATCTTGCTTGATTTTTAGGTCGGATTTTAAATCCGTGAGGGAACGGCAGACGACATGGGCCCAAGCACCCCAGAAATGGATTCAGAGACCTGAAATGCACCTAAAATGCCGCTGGGCCCCAAAATCCGTCTGGGATTGGACTCACCACGGGCCAAGTACTGATTAAAACAGCCATTTTGCTTGATTTTTAGGTCGGATTTAGACGACATGGGCCCAAGCACACCAGAAATGGATTCACAGACTTGAAATGCACCTAAAATGCCACTGGGCCCCAAAATCCGTCTGGGATTGGACTCACCGCAGGCCAAGTACTCATTAAAACAGCAATAAAGGGTGATTTTTCGGATTTTAAATCCGTGAGGGAACGGTGGGTGGCATGGGCCCAAGCACACCAGAAATAGACGCAGGGACTTGAAATGCACCTAAAATGCCACTGGAACCCAAAATACAATGTACTAAACAGATTTTGAATTTTTTACCAATTTTTCTGTCAAAAAAACTTGAATTGCTTCAACAGTGAAAGGCAGACAATAGATAAAGGACGGACAAAAGACAAAGGCCAAAGGACAAAGGACAAAGGACACAGGACAAAAGACAAAGGGCCACAGGATTTCCAAGCTCCTTTGTCTGTCCTTTGTCTATTCTTTGTGTGTATTTTGTCTGGCAAAGAACAATTGATGGACTGTGATATCGGCTTTGTTTTGCTGCCAACCATCTTCGGAACACATGAGTGAAACACATGTGAATTCTGGGTGAGTTAGCTTTTGCCACCACTGTTTGTTTTGCATTTTTTACTTCTATTTCTAGTGAAACAACTGGTCAAAAAACTGTTCATTTTTCCACCTTTGTTTTTACCTTGAAATGTGTATGAATTAATGGTATTACTAGTTCGAAGAAAAACATGAGGTTTGTTTCACATTTTTCACTTTGATTTCAACTCACAAAAGTGGTGAAAAATGTTTTAAAATTTTCACTTCTTTTTGCAGTGAAAAAATGCTAATAAATTGAATGACATTTTTATCAATTTTTTCACCCAAAAATTTGAAATGTTCAACCAGTGATGTTTCGCATTTTTCACCTAGAGTTTCAGTCAAAAATGTGAAACAAACATCTTAACAATATGACCAACTTTGTTTCACATTTTTCACTTTAATTTCTGGTGAAAAAAATCAGTGAAAAAACTTTTGATTTTTTCACCTTCATTTTTACCTTGAGTTCAGTCAAAAAATGCAAAAGAAACATCTTTGCAACATCACAAACTTTATTTCACATTTTTCACTTTGATTTCAACTCAAAAAGTGGTGAAAAATGTTTTGAATTTTCCACTTCTTTTTTCGGTGAAAAAATGCCAGTAAATTGAATAACATTTTTATCAATTTTTTCACTCAAAAAATTGACATGTTCAACAAGTGATATTTCGCATTTTTCACCTTGAGTTTCAGTCAAAAATGTGAAACAAACATCTTAACAATATGACCAACTTTGTTTCACATTTTTCACTTTGATTCCTGCTGAAAAAATTAGTGAAAAAACTTTTGATTTTTTCACCATCATTTTCACCTTGACTTCAGTGAAAAAATGCAAAAGAAACATCTTAACAACATCACAAAATTTGTTTCACATTTTTCACTTTGATTTCAAGTCAAAAAAGTGGTCAAAATGTTTTAAATTTTTCACTTTTTTTTTCAGTGAAAAATGGCTATAAATTGAACGACATTTTTTATCAATTTTTTCACTCAAAAATGTGAAATGTTCAATCAGTGTATTCCATTATGAAACGGGCATGGAACTTGGAGGGAGCGATCGAAGTTAAACCAGCACGTGTGTGCTTGAATTTATGTCAATTCAACTTAACGGGACCGCGCCAGAATATCGTGCCAGAATATACCTACCCATGTACCTACCATAAATCCAATCACACGACCCCAGCTGAATTCCACACATCTGTTGGATCCTTGTCAAATTGAAATAAAATAGTATAGCAACGAGCATGGTAGCATTTATATCCTCGATTCCACTCCATGTAATTTCCGGTGAATTACCAACTGCGAACTCGAAATCGAAAGAATTTCTCTTTGAGAATTAAACGGACGTGGCAGTGTGCTTGGCTTGATTGTTGGGCCACACAGACTTGTGTTTCAAACTGTTACAACTAACTCACCTTGCTTCGTTTCCACCAACTCTGCCCCCAGGGTTCCGCCACAATCAACACGACTTTCGCGCCCCAAGTTTTGGGGCACGCACGGTTCCTCTTCGCAAAGAGCAACAGTCTCGTCTCACGCTTGGCCGGTGTCGATGTATCGACCGGCAACAGTTATTGGCCAAACACCAATTTATTCGACTACTGCGTGTATATCTACCTATTGCATCTTTTCTGTTCTTGTGTTAAATCTAGGCTCCGTTGTGGACCATGAAATTTCCGCAATACTTCGAATCATGCCGAAATATCCAGAAACGTGCACAGAGTACCCTTGTGGGATCTTCATACACACCCTTCCACCGCATCGTCTCTACGCTGACACCGTCTCTGCTCACGGAGTCAGACCACCTTGACTTGGCCCACCGGAACCATGTGAAATTATCCTTCCCGCTCTCCAAGAAGTCCTTTAAGTTTGAGTACGAGTATGCCCGACGAGTTACTTCTACTTACACACCCTTTCCTGCGCACACGGGCGGCTTCCTCTATTTTGGTCCCCAGCCTGGGTTGCCTCCTCTGGCCACGATGAAACACTGACTATCTGAATAAGGGTAAAAGGAGTCAATGTATATCAATGCTTTGAGCACCAAAATACACTAAACCACTTCAAACACACTGATCCAAACAATAAACGTGCGAGTACGGGGTCTAACCAAGTATTAGGTTAATGGTTGGGCTAAAACTATGTAATAGTTACTTTCGAGAAAGTATTGGTAACAATCCAAATAGCCGATCTAGTGACTCTGAGGAGATCTAGAGAAAGCCAAGAGGGTTTTTATGCAACAAAGATGGTGGAGTAGGTCCTAAGACTTTGTTATCCGTTCAGTGTTCTCGATATTCCTTATAATGTTCCGTGTTCTACCAATCCGTTTGCCTGTTATCCTTATGAAACCCGATATGACCCGATATGACCCGATATGACCCGATACGATTCTGATTTCCTTAAGGTTCTGGCACTTTAAACAGATATGATCCAACAACCAACAATATATTGACCGAGAATAACAGAAAGAACAAACAAGTTCCTAATGGTACCCCGAATGAATACAAGACTTCCTCAGGTGACAATACCAGCAATGCTGCGTACGTCTAGCAAAGAAGGGGTGGATTCACTGGCTTTCCACTCGAAACCTACCTGTATTTATACAAGAATTATACACCACATGATAAAAGAATAAATAATACAATCAGCTCATTCTGGTATATACGGATA
>JARJLG010000177.1:0-203921 GCA_029448575.1 Mycena maculata
TTAGTTCAGGCCAAGAAACGGCGGGAATAAGAAGTATACCCGACAGAAGGGGAGGCAGCATGAGCCTTCGCCTTGGAAGGGCTGGCCTCAGGCTGGGCGGCCAGGGAAGGCGGCATCGAAGGGACGGGGGGCAAACCCTTCAGGAATCCTCGGATCTGGGCGTCGGTCGGCACAGAGTCGTCGTAGTTGACAAACAAACGGCCAAGAGGATCGTAGTCACTGGGGTCGAAGACGACTTGGTTGCGAGCAGGAGGAATAACCTTGATAAGATTGGACAACTAGAAGGGGATTAGGATTAGGCAAAAATAAGGCCAGGGAGAAGATGGGGACGCACATCGGAAGGATAGGTGTCCTCATCCACACAGAACGCATACCACTCGCGAGGAAGGGTATAGAGGCGCTCCATAATCCGGTTGATCCCCGCGTAGAAAAGATGCGCTTGATCGTCGAGGTCCTGGAAGTTGACGTTGCGTTTAAGGTAACGCTAGGAGGGCGATCAGTGACAAGAGAGAGAGCGGCAGGAGAGGAGACTCACGAGAGCAGGGAGGGCGTTGATAACGCAAGTCTTGAGCTTGGGGCAGGCGCAGTCGATAATGGACTCAGGATCCAGGAGGTGAAGACCAAGGGGATAGACCGAGTCATGGTTGAAGATGTCATAGAAAAGAGGAGAGACGGAAACCTTGGGGCGGGCCTTGGGGCGAGTGGCGGTAGGCTTGGATTTGGGGGAACCCATGGTGGCGGTTGAGAGGAAGGAATGTGGGCGTTATGTTTTGCGCAGCCCTGGTTTAAGTGAGGGCGCAAGAATAGATGAAGGAGAAGTTTTCCAAAGCTAAAAGTTTTGATGAACTTCTTTGAATAGGGCGTGGGACGGACTAAAGATAGTCTCCTAAGCCTATTCCGATAAAAACATATGGAATAAGCTTACCAGGTATCGGATTAGGGACAAGTTGGGTACCAAACGAACGGCAAGATGACGAAGATGATGAATATCCAGAGGGGATAGGGGCTGACGTGTTAGATCCCGCGGGACTTCGAGATCAACGGGATCTTCGGTCAAAATTGATGGGAATGGATTAGAACGCTGCAGCCGGAATTAGGTCCGACTTCACCCGAAGGCACGGATTTAGACTGGTAGAATAAGCGCCTGGAGCGCTAAGCGACTTAGGCACGGTCGGAACAAGTACCAACCGGTCAATAAGAAGCGGAGGTATTGTAAAGGCTTGAAACGAGCCTTGGCGATATCAAAAGGACTTCGGATGACGGAAATAGTGGGTTCCGGTCAAAAGGGGAATAAACAGTAAAAACAAGAATAAGGCAGCCGAGGGATTAGATATGGACATCGTTAGCATAAAACCGATATAAAAGGGATCATCCACCTGAGATGAACCAATTATGTCAGAGGGAAGGCAGGTTGACTGGGGACAGTCAACATTTAAAAATGGGGGAGATGATAAGCCGCGAAATTTGCAAAACCTCAAATTTTACGAATGCATGACATTCAGCGCTCATCCAGAGGTTGGCGTGAGCTCCAAACGTGCAACCCAGAGCCATATTGCATTATCATCTTAAACTGGCAATAACAGCTTATTCCTGGAAACTTCACCCTTGGGACACTTGGGGGTTGAATCCGGATTAAGGCTTAAAGCCCATACATCAAAGTCCTGAAACACCCTCTATACGGGGGAAGGCAAAAGCAATGCTCACTATCAAAGGGAGAATCATATTATCCACCTCTGGCGTTTATTGGCACGCTGGGAACCTTATTCGGGAGGGAAACACCTAGTTGTTTACACGGCTTTGGCTTACCCGACGCGACGCGATGGGTCACCTGATCAAGGCCTGGACCTACAATTATTACTCCTATACACCGGATCCGCGACAGCGCGGTCACCCGATAAGCCGCAGGCCGGATTAAGCTTGTACTGCGTGTTTCTGGATACCGATTAAGGGCATCTGGGGTATCATTGGAAAGGTATTAAACCATACAATCCAGTCAACGATACTAGAAGTTGAGGCATCTACCACAGAGGAAGATATGAGTCAATTATCCTATTCAGGGGACTAATTACACATATAATCCCCTGATCGATGGGAGTCATTAGACGAACATATAGGAGGGCTCAAGTAGCGAATAGGAACACCAGAACGCGCTCCACTGATACCGATTGCAGGCTAATTAATTAAGTAGAATACCCGAGGCCTGGTAATCACGCATATGTAATAGTTTTTGTACAGTATATAAGGAGGGCAGAACCAGGGAGGACGGCACTGAACCAGACCCAGAAAGTGAGGAGCAATACAGCCCTTGCGTACGGAGTTGAAGTTTAGGCTTGAATCTTTGGCTGTCAATTAGTCTCAGAATTTAAGTTCAGTTTTGGAATAGCATCAGTGGGATTTATAAGTGTCAGTTACGGGGCGTGAGCCATACCAAGTCCGAGGCGTGAGCCATTGTGTGTGTTTTGAGGCGTGAGCCATAGTTACGGGGCGCGAGCCAAGCAAGTTTGAGGCGCGAGCCAAGTCGGTGGAATAAGGTGTGAGCCAAAGGAGTGGAATAAGGCGCGAGCCAAACAACCGGGTCTAAACGGATTAATAGTCCACCAAAAACAAACCGGTCTAGAGCCGTTATATCTGCATAGTTGGGAAACTTAAATCCACGTTGGGAACCAACCGATAAATTCAGGTTGTGTCTTGAACGCCACTTCAAGAAACTAGTTGAGACTTAGCCACCCTTGGGGGAACGGGAATTGAATACTTTCGCGACAAATACGTTTACTCATGGTTTCCTTGGACCTATACTTGTGTCCAAAAAGACCCGAATCTCGTCAGTGTATCAAGGTCATTAAGGGAGTGTGTTGGTGTTGGAGTCTGTCTATTGTCGGTTTAGTCGTGCTTCATCTCACTTTGTGAGTTAGGTGTAACTCAGTTGTTCGATAGGGGGGATTTTGGCAGTTGCATATTTAGACCGTTGAACCTGAGCAACCCTTTCAATGTGGAGCCACCTGAGGGACGAAAGGAGAAACGGCTGGGACCGCAGATTGTTCAGGGAGAGAAGGAGTACGAAGTGGAGGAGATCCTCAACCACAGGAAACGTGGGCGAGGATACCAGTATTTAATCAAGTGGAAGGGATACCCGATCGGAGAACGGAATTGGGAGCCACAACGGAACTTGGTGAACACACAGGAGCTCTTGGACAGATATAATGTCGAGCACAACCTAAACGCCAACCATGTCACGCTTGCCAAAATCGTAGATGAGATGTCCGATGACGAGAAGAAGGTGCCAGCCGCTGAACTTAGACACCTAGGCTTGATGACACCCAAGGACGTGCAGGACGCAGAGGGTTTGATCGCCCGGGAACAGCCGCAGACTGATGGGATTCTGGTCTTGCCGCTGGGGCACTGGGATTATTTAATCAAGCAGTATAAGCTGAAACAGGAATCGGCCGAATATCCGACATGCTATCTATATGACCCTATCATGAGACAGCAGAAAATCGTGGAGAAGTTCCCTAACGAAGGATGCTCGCACGGTACTTCAGTCAAAATTTAATTATTCCACGGTCGTCAGGACGCCGACCCTAGGAGGGGAGTAATGTCATGATTCAGACGTTATCTAATCGTGACAACACCTTATCTAAGTGTCTGATCAAGCACTCGTCTCAAGGCTATGCTTGAGTCATCAGTGATCGGACAGCCAGGGATCGGGTTCCCACAAGAACATGCCGATGAAGCACGACGGATTGGTGATCGGACAGCTGACAGGTGTCATGCTGCAGACATGTGGAGTATGCATGGGCATTACTCAGAACACATGGCTTCTGGATGTTTCTTACTCAGAACACACGGTTCTGGCATGTTTATTATTCAGAACACATGGTTATGGTGCTTGTTGCACATGGACGCTCTATTGTATATATTATTAGCACTAGTTACATAGCCACAGTTGAACAGTATAAGTAGTGTAGCTAGTCGCTTGTATTCCTTAGTCTTTTATTCCATCATTCTTCGAGCCTCACTCTTACCGAGCACCTCCAATCCGCATTGTGCATCCATTGGGTGTTCTTGAGCCTTGAGCGTGACAATTGTCAAGCACATAGTATGCTCATTGCTCTTCACCGTGAGGAGCCCAACAATCTACGGAATCTACTTGAAACTCGGGCGCATTTAGTATGCTGTCATCATGTATTATTACAATATTTTCTATCCCAGAATTGGTTTTTTCCGATATGTTTTCCACATGTTATCAGATGTGTCGGGAGAGCAGTGGGCGGGATGGGTGGGAATGAATGGGAGACGATGCAGAGAGCAATTTCAGCATCGTGATCTGGACCCCAGTGACAGGGGCCGAATCACGAAGCTGACCGGAGCACAGCCCCAAGAAGCCGTCCGGCTGTTTTTTGGCAGGACCGGTTTGCCAAGCCGAAGCCATTCTGCTACCTTTGTCCGAGCCAAAAGAAGGAAGTGGCTTGTTGTATTGTATCCTCATTGCAGGCAAGCATCCCTGTCCTCACAGGGCTCTGAGTGGGCCCTTTGGTACGGACACTCAAGTTGGTTGCAACAGCAGAAATCTCCTCCCCAGACATGCCTCTGCAGGAAAATTAACTCTGAAGGTCGGCAGGGAGGGCATCAGGGGTTGTGATATGGCAGCAAAGCTGTGTAGACTGTACAACTGCGGCCAAAGGAGCAGGTGCAGATAATTTTAATGTTGATTCTCGAGTGCCACCCATCAAATGATGACAGAAGAGGGGTGAATGAATCTCTAGGAGGGCTGCGAAGGTTGAAAATCAACCTAAGGTTCAACCAGTAGCAGGATAATATTCAGCAATATATAGGATGAATTTCACTGACCTTAGGATGAAATGTAGGTGGTCATAGGTTACCTCTCATAGGATGAAATCACCTCTAAAACCGTCACTTTCAATCTATCGTTCCGTCGGCTTTTCCGCATGATTATCAACCTACCATAGTATAGTATGGCGGCGGCCTCATCCTAAATACTACTGAAAACCACAAGAGTGTTGGTTGATAAAAACAAGAAAATATATTCATGTATTTGGGGAACATTGTATATACAAATTCACATCCACGTCCACGACATCCGAGGGCTGCTTTGGAGTAGATCGGCGGTGCACGGTCGGCTGCGGGTAACAGATGCTTCATCCCACTCACCCCCGTTTGGCAGCGTGGGCGGTGGCAGCAACTCCGTACCGGAGCAACGATGGTGCAATGCTTAAGGGACATGGGCTGCGGATAACAGGGCGGAAGAGAGCGTGCTGAGGATGGCCAATGCAATGCTTCTTGTCCCTTTGCACCCAACCGTTGCCACGACGACCTCGGTGTCCGTATAAACACCAATCAGTATATGCGGGTTGGTCAAAACAACTTCGCACCTCTGTAGGATTAAGGCCCAATGGATCCTGACCGTTGAACAATGATTACCAGGAGGTGAGACAATGATTTGAGAAGTCACATGTTGCAGAGTGGGCCAGCAGCCAGTGGGACAAAGAACAAGAGACAGAGGCCTAAGAGGAGCGGAGCAAAATAAAGCACTTCAAGCGCCAGTTCCAATTCCCATGTGAGTCCATAAGCCTCCTGCGGTGACAGTTAGAGTATGTGCATGGATGCTTGAATAGAATTTGCGAGGTTTGGAGCTGCGACTTTTGGGTGGTGCATTTGTTATGACCGTCGGCAACTAACAATTGGTTAGCCCGTCGGGTCCACAAAGTACGTAGGGATCATGTGACCCTACACCAAAGGCGGGAATGCTTTTACGCATGAACAGCAGATGCCGAACAGTGTGGGACTCAACCATAAATTTAATTACGTAATACCCACTAGAACCCTCCTAATGAACAGCTTAGCCGGGGTTCGAACCCTCGATCTCCGAGGCCCGGCGGTCTCCGATTTACTCAGAGACCAGGGATGATGGTTACCGTTTGTCCATTCAACCCCCGGAGCTGCGACTTTTGAGGAATAACTTGAAGACCTTGAAAGTTTTGAAGCTCTTGAGGGTATCTAGCGAAGTTTCAGACCAAATGAGGGCGGGGAATGGACATGGTGGAGGTGGGGGAAGAGAGGAAAAGATGGTGTACTCGATCAATGGAGCATGCCATCGCATGTGATCTTGATGCCATCGATGATCCGAGATAGAATCAAATCGACTTGGCGAATTTACGTTCAATTCCTCCGTGTCCAGGTTTGACCGCAAGCAATTGAAATTTGAAGAGAATGAACGAAAACTAGCAGGGTGATGTCTTGTAAATGTTATCACTGATACAGGGCCTTTATTTCGAGCCGTTTAAGCTCATCGATTTAAAGTCAACCTATCATAGGTTGAAATCAGATGTAGGTTGATAATACCCATGGACCAGCCAATGGAATATCACCCGTCGATAGGATGATATCCGAAGGATACAAGTCAACCTAAAAAACAGGTTGAATGAAATCAACCTAAGGTCAGCCGATAATAGGTTGAGATACATTTGGTTGAAATTCATACTGTGTTGGTCCCATAGTGAATATACAGTAAAGACTCGCGGGTTTGAATGCATGAAACAAGATTCATGTCGACGACCACCATATGATCGCTGATCATGATGATGAGGATGGCCAGGAGATTCCGAGACTAATGCAGAGGAGTGCAAATGATTGCAATGGACTGGGGGATAGTGAAAGAAATACTCACAGTGAGGATTGTCCTGGATTGTCACAGCGGACAAGCAACTGTCACTTGCATATTTGAGGGCAACTGTCATGGAATGGAGCTGAACTGACATTTGTTTAAATCCGGATGGCTTCTCCTTTGGGACAGATTTCGGGTTTCTCCGCGGGCACGATGCAGCCTCGCGCTTTGATTGCATTTGCTTTTTTCATACAGATTGAGACGCAAAAAACAAGTTTGGGAATTTGCGTGGGCGGTCGAATAAATGGTTCATGAAGGATGCCAGGCCGTGACTGATGGGTGTGATGTGAATGATCGCTGGTGTGATTTCTGTGGAATACCGTGTTGCACGTACTCGATGCTTGACTGATCACCGTCGGAGGTGGAGCACATTAAACCAACAGAGATGTAGCCGTAGATTAGGAAAAGAGTTTTGAGAAAAATGTCTCAATATTGACCAACATCCTGGTATTGGAAAATCGAATGCCGTATAGTTTTCAGGGAATAGACTCTTGTGGTACTTGGATGATGAAGGTAGATAATCTACAAGGTGATCTCACACATTTTCAGGCTCACAATCGAAGTGGGACGGGTCCTACCTAACCCCTCAGGATCAGCATCAAGCAGAGTTAAAATTGTTACAATTGGTTCAATGCAGACATCCTGTGGTTGTCTCTTCTCATCATTCAGCCCGAAAATTTGTGAATTATGATTTTACCATCTGAGTCGCCATGCCAAGTCCCATGAAATTTTATTGGCCATGAAATACGCCATTGAATTTCGGTACCGGGGTGGATTCTGGTCCAATACACATCCAAATTTCCTCAAATTTTTTTTGTAATATGGATAGGCACTGCTTTCGCTTCAATATTGCATTTCCCAGGATGGTCAGGCAAGATTGAACAAACTTTGAACTTATTGTGTATTTTGATTTCCTAGTTGCCATCATGCAGCCAGCGAAACTCACTGCATCGGAAATAATTCGCTGGTTGTTGTGCAACCGAACCTACATAGATGTTGCCTTGTACCTCCATGCACTGGTTGAACATTTCACATTTTTGAGTGAAAAAATTGATAAAAAATGTTGTTCAATTTATAGCCATTTTTCACCGAAAAAAGAAGTGAAAAATTTAAAACATTTTCACCACTTTTTTGACTTGAAATCAAAGTGAAAAATGTGAAACAAATTTTGTGATGTTGTTAAGATGTTTCTTTTGCATTTTTTGACTGAACTCAAGGTGAAAATGATGGTGAAAAAATCAAAAGTTTTTTCACTAATTTTTTCAGCAGAAATCAAAGTGAAAAATGTGAAACAAAGTTGGTCATATTGTTAAGATGTTTGTTTCACATTTTTGACTGAAACTCAAGGTGAAAAATGCGAAATATCACTTGTTGAACATTTCAATTTTTTGAGTGAAAAAATTCATAAAATGTTATTCAATTTATTGGCATTTTTTCACCGAAAAAAGAAGTGAAAAATTCAAAACATTTTTCACCACTTTTTGAGTTGAGATCAAAGTGAAATAAAGTTTGTGATGTTGCAAAGATGTTTCTTTTGCATTTTTTGACTGAACTCAAGGTGAAAATGAAGGTGAAAAAATCAAAAGTTTTTTCACTAGCTTTTTCACCAGAAATCAAATCCATTTCTGGTGTGCTTGTGTCCATGCCACCCACTGTTCCCTCACGGATTTAAAATCCGAAAAATGCCACTGAGCCCCAAAATCCGTCTGGGATTGGACTCACCGCAGGCCAAGTACTGATTAAAACAGCAATAAAGGGTGATTTTTCGGATTTTAAATCCGTCAGGGAACGGCAGACGACATGGGCCCAAGCACACCAGAAATGGATGCAGGGACCTGAAATGCACCCAAAATGCTGCTGGGCCCCAAAATCTGTCTGGGATTGGACTCACCGCGGGCCAAGTACTCATTGAAACAGCAATAGAGGGTGATTTTTCGGATTTTAAATCCGTGAGGGAACGGTGGGTGGCATGGGCCCAAGCACACCAGAAATAGATGCAGGGACCTGAGATGCACCTAAAATGCCACTGGGACCCAAAATACAATGTACTAAACAGATTTTGAATTTTTTACCAATTTTTCCGTCAAAAAAACTTGAATTGCTTCACCAGTGAAAGGCAGACAATAGACAAAGGACGGACAAAAGACAAAGGACAAAGGACAAAGGACACAGGACAAAGGACAAAGGACAAAGGACAAAGGACAAAGGACACAGGACAAAGGACAAAGGGCCACAGGATTTCCAAGCTCCTTTGTCTCTCCTTTGTCTATTCTTTGTGTGTATTTTGTCTGGCAAAGAACAATTGATGGACTGTGATATTGGCTTTGTTTAGCTGCCAACCACCTTCGGAACACATGAGTGAAACACATGTGAATTCTGGGTGAGTTAGCTTTTGCCCCCACTGTTTGTTTTGCATTTTTTACTTCTCTTTCTAGTGAAACAACTGGTCAAAAAACTGTTCATTTTTCCACCTTTGTTTTTACCTTGAAATGTGTATGAATTAATGGTATTACTAGTTCGAAGAAAAACATGAGGTTTGTTTCACATTTTTCACTTTGATTTCAACTCACAAAAGTGGTGAAAAATGTTTTAAAATTTTCACTTCTTTTTTGCAGTGAAAAAATGCCAATAAATTGAATGACATTTTTATCAATTTTTTCACTCAAAAATTTGAAATGTTCAACCAGTGATGTTTCGCATTTTTCACCTAGAGTTTCAGTCAAAAAATGTGAAACAAACATCTCAACAACATGACCAACTTTGTTTCACATTTTTCACTTTGATTTCTGGTGAAAAAGCTAGTGAAAAAACTTTTGATTTTTTCACCTTCATTTTCACCTTGAGTTCAGTCAAAAAATGCAAAAGAAACATCTTTGCAACATCACAAACTTTATTTCACATTTTTCACTTTGATTTCAACTCAAAAAGTGGTGAAAAATGTTTTGAATTTTTCACTTCTTTTTTCGGTGAAAAAATGCCAATAAATTGAATAATATGGCACACATACTGTCCGAAAAATAAAAGACGTAATGTAACACATTTTAGACTATTTCCGCAACAATGTACCTCAATTCTCGCGGAAAAAACACGATAGCGCAAAGGGCATCCTGACAAAAAAACACGTTCAGTTGGGCAAAAAACACAATGTGACTCCATCCTCAAAAAAACACAATGCAATGAAGCACAGTTTTTTCTGAGAAAAAACCGCAATGTGAACTTGGAGGAAGTCAGTTCGTACTACTGCTACCAGCATGTCGCGGCTATCAACCAACAATGATGATGTATGTAATCGGATTTAATCTTGTTCGCACCTCTACGACCGTGGACGAGGGCCACGACCAGATGTGCCACTTCTTCTCAGAGTGCAACCACATCTCAAGTGAGGCTCAGTTCCTTGTGGACTCATTGCCCAATGCAGAAACCGCAGTGGTCGAGAGAGCTTGCCGCCAACTCAATGCCATCCGTGTCATTCTCCGCGCCCTCAACGACCCGCACTCGACTGCCCCTGATCTAGAAATTCTCATAGCATATGGGGACAGTCTCCTCTATCCTCTCGATGACTTCCTTTTGAATCCACCATCACCTGCTCAGACGCACATTCCTCAGCATGAGACGGGCAAACGTGGTCGTCCCGCACACGAGCTGGATCTTGAAAGAGCGATCTTGCTCCATGATCTCGGCAACACTTCGGCCGACATAGCTGAGGCGATGGGGGTCTCTAGATCCACATTCTACAAACACATGGATGAACAAGGACGAGAAGGGAATGGTCTGATCTGACCGACGATGAGATTGGTTTTGGAAATCTCCCTTGCTCATCCCGGACTTCAAGGACTCTGAAGGCGTAAGTTGCCATCTGCGGGAAGCGGTAGAACGCTGAGGTAACGGCCTGGGTAATTTTTTCACCAGTAGTACCCTTTTGAAGATGGATAGTTTTCACAAAACCCTCGCGGTTAAGCTGGCTGAGCCTCAATAAATAATAAATAATTAGACGCCGAATAATCGTCAGAAGAAATGGGTACTTCGATACAGTGGGTTTGAGATACTTGTTGCTCACCACATCCTTTGTATTCTCGATGAGGATGACCGTGTATGGCTTAGTTGGCGGCGGTTCTGAGGCTTTTGGGACGGAACACTGTTTCTCCGGTCGCCCCGATGTTTTGTCAGCGTCCTCGCTCTTACGTTTGTTCTTCCTGGACTTAGAACTGTGTGGGTTGAGGTCGCCCTTCAACTGAGCCTGAAGGAGGAATCACTTTGAAGTTTCTGCTGCAAAACCTGCTGCTAGTGCTCACGCTTTCCATGGGATAAAACTTCTTCTCAAATGGATTTCCCGGTGTAGAATTGAAGGGATCCTTGAGCTTCGCGTCGATGCTCTCCTGGCACTTCTGGATATGGGCTCTGAACAGTGGCACCCCGGATGGTCCAGCAGGCGTCGCTTTAAAGCCACGAGCCCCGTTCAAAGATGTTGACGTCACCGACGCAGTCAGAGGCGGTTGAGGGGAGGGAATCTTGATATAATTAACAATTTAAATGAGTCTCTTGAAGTGTGCACGCACCTGAGGAAGGTCTGCATGCTGAGCAGTGACACAGACATCCTGGCAGACGATGCATTTGGCAAGGCCCGGATGTCCACTCAGTGGGCTAGGGTCCGGGATAAAGATGGTGCATCCAGCATTGCATCCCCCACGCAGGCACCTCCACGGTGACTGAAGTCCATCGTCGTGAACGAGCAGGACAAGAAGACGGGGGGGAAGATGGCAAGGGATCAGCTCTCACTCAGTGATGGGCCAGCGAAATTAAAATCATATATGAAAGTGCGTGACCGGCGGACCCGGCGGATCCCGCGCCAGAGACCAAGTGCACATCGCGTTTTTCTTGTACATCTTTTGCATCGCGTTTTTTCACAGTACTGGCCACATTTCGTTTTTTTTCACATGGGCACGAATCATCACGTCAAATGCCGGATTTGACCCAACCTGTTCATTGCGTTTTTTTTTCGCAATCTGGATCTCACAAAGTCGTTTTTTGCTCAATTTCTATCGATTTTTCGGACAGTATACCGCCCATAGAATAACATTTCTATGAATTTTTTCACTCAAAAAATTGAAATGTTCAACAAGTGATATTTCGCATTTTTCACCTTGAGTTTCAGTCAAAAATGTGAAACAAACATCTTAACAATATGACCAACTTTGTTTCACATTTTTCACTTTGATTTCTGCTGAAAAAATTAGTGAAAAAACTTTTGATTTTTTCACCATCATTTTCACCTTGAGTTCAGTCAAAAAATGCAAAAGAAACATCTTAACAACATCACAAAATTTGTTTCACATTTTTCACTTTGATTTCAAGTCAAAAAAGTGGTGAAAATGTTTTAAATTTTTCACTTCTTTTTTCGGTGAAAAATGGCTATAAATTGAACAACATTTTTTATCAATTTTTTCACTCAAAAATGTGAAATGTTCAACCAGTGATGCCCACACCAGGTCCTGCAACTCAGAAGGCCAAAGTGTCGGTGTTTTTTCTGGCTTGGGGCCAAATCCCGTCCCATACTCCTTCAAAATATTCGTATATTATGAACAGAACCGCCCATCGGTATTCGGCACTTACAATGATGATCAGACAAGATTTGAGGGAGAGCTACCACATTTTGAAGAACTAAGTGTGTTTTGATGGCCATCACATTATCAGACAGCTTATGAACAGTATTCTACCAAAGTGGAACCCAACAATAGAGAACCTATATCTATGCGAGGAGCTTGCCCTCACAGCCGATGAGGCTGAACAAAATGAAAAGCCATTGGAAACTGACCAGGTAACATTGTTTGATGCAAATTTTGTCTTATTCAATATGTCAGATGGCTTCCGAATTTTTGCCTTCAAAGATTCACTGAATGAGATCCCAGTCAGGAGATATAAATTACCTGGGCCCCAACCACCTGAGATGACAGTATTTTTACATGGATATGTTTTCCATCCAGGTGATTGAAGTTATGATTACAACAGTCACAGATGCTCTACACACCAATGAGAGACAGTCACTAACCTTTGACCGGCCAGAAATACCACTGATTTTTTCATCAGCTCTATTAGGAGGCTTATTGTTTGTGTTACAGAATACACAAAAAAATGTACCACTTATCATTTGCTCTTCCTCCGATTTCCTTGCACATAGTCTCGTAGAAGAAAGAGAGAAATACGAGAATTATACGTTAGATGCAAAATTCAGACTGCTGAAAGCTGTGTTTGCAGCATTGAATGAAAGAACTGCACGAATTCAATTCAAGGTGGTCGCAATCAATCAAGCTACACTCGGAACACATATTCAACTTGAAGCACAAACAGTTGGAATTGGGACAGAGATCGACCTAATGTTCGAGTGCCCGGGAATACCATTATCTATGGCAGTCAAAATGCACATTTAATCATGCGCTACTTTTTTTTGTGTTTTTCAATTTTCCGCTACTTTCATCATGAAATTTGACACTTTGCGCTACTTTCACGGCTCAAAATGAAAAAATGAATAAGTAGCGCAAAATTGGATTCTGCGCTACTTTCGTTCAAGATCACGCTACTTTTGTTTGACAGGTGTGTGATCCGCTACTTTCGCTCAAAATGATCATCGCGCTACTTTCGTGAGGTTGGAATCCCGCTACTTTTTTCGGACATAATTTTTTTTTTGCGCTACATTCACACAGAATATCCATGGGTCCATGGTACAGTATCCAGTTGTACAGTAAAGGCATAAACTAAGCTGGGTATACAAGAGGCTGGGCCGGGACTACCGGCTGAGTGCCTTGTGGAAATTTGGGGCCCTTGGTACAAGTATGGAGATACCTGGCTTCAGGCTTTGGAATTGAGCCAAGGCGAAGAATTAGACTGAAGAAGTAGACTCACTACCAATCGATTTAAGTCAGCACACTTTTCTGTTCCTGAACTACCTACTGTAGGCTCTGGAGTACACGTTGTGTGCCATTCCTCCTGCCGCCGATTCTCTCTGCCCCCATGTACTTCGTGCTACGTGCTGAGAGGCCCACATCCACACCTCTGTGCATCTGGGTGGAAGGCATGAAGGGCTTGCCTTCCCCACTGCAATGACCTGGTGCTGTGATATCCCAGCAAGCACCACCAGTGGTATGTGACACTGGCAGCCTCCCCCCATTCAAAGGGATTCTCATGCCACCGGTACCCACATCCTTACACAAGGGTGATCGGCCATCAATGTGCCGTGTTCAATTTCACGGCACACATGTGCCAGTGCTCAACAAATATGCAAGGAATGTTCATGCACATAGGTCTGGTTTTGTCAATCCCTCTTTTTTTTGTCTCAATCTGTATTGAAAAACCTTTGCCGCCAAAGCGCATGAGGCTGCATCGTGGCCGCGGAAAAACTCGAAATCTGTCCCAAAGGAGAAACCATCCGGATTTATCCAAATGACAGTTCAGGTGGCCGTTCCATGACAGTTGCCTTCAAATCCGCAAGTGACAGTTGCTTGTCTGCCATGTGTTGGTGTAACCGAGCACAAGCCCAAGCCATCACAAGTCTAAGCCGCACAAGCCCGCCCCAGGTAATTTAAGCTCCGAAAGCGGGCCAAGCCACTCGGCTAACTCTGCTTGCAGCTTGCAGCTTGTCATTGGCAGAGTAGAGAAAAGTGAATGATGCCCACCCTCATCCGGGAAGATTTTCACCCGCGGACTTGGTGGGAGGTACGAGATTCCGAAACGCTGCCAAGAAAAGAGGACATGGCCACCGGCAGTTCCATGAAGGGAAGCGGGGGCGGCCAAAGATGGGCGATAGAGGCCAATCTGGAATGAATGGCTGCAAGCGTGAGAGGCCGCAGAATGTCGCTTGAAACGACTTGTCCGGCTTCCAGAATCACCGCCCAACAAAGGGAATACCACATAGCATACTAGGAAACACGGCCCACCACAGAGACAGGACGCGAGAGTTCAGACCCTGGGCCATTCTTGTCTTGCTCTTGTGATGCGTCGTTGCATCTGAATCCACGTTTAGATGCCGCTGAGACCTACCCACAAACTAGACGCCCAGATCTTGCTCTTGCCGTTTGCGCCGTTGTGTTCTTGGCTCTAGAGGAGACCAGTAAACGGCTTACCAGCAGTGCCACCATAGAGATTTGGGAATCAATGGACTCGTTGCCGCAGGATTTGGAGTTCCACGCCAGTGAATGCCTGAAAGACTTCATCCGTTAGAGCCCTGCAGACTGTTGCCGCATTGCATCCTAGATGTATATGCATAGGTCATCTATCTAGTATCTATCATTGCAAAGCACTGTCAATGAGAACTGCCACGGATGGGTTCCTGTTTGCTTGCAGTTCCTCGGTGTTCGAAAATTCGATTGCAGTACTAAGCGGGCTGATTTGCGCACAGAAGGCCAACACAGAAGTTGTCAGACGCAAAGTCAAGTTGCAAAGCCATCAACACCGATGGCGTGTAGACTCGTCACCAGTCTGCTCTACGGCATTGAGATACTGCAAGCAGTTTGCCGTAGGCAGACTGGTACATCTCGGAATAATCGATTGGCCTGTGCGCGGAGTTTGAACTTTTTCCTTCTGGCCCGTTCTGACCTCAATTTATGCCAAATGTTGAGACTCAAAAGGGTAGAAGGAATATAATAGCCAATGACTTGAAATCTGTCTCTTTATAATTTTCAACTAGGCTTCTTAGGACAATGAACAAAACCAGATAATTCTAATCAGCAACCCCCCGTGCTGTTGTACGGGGGTTGCTGAATAACAATCTTCTATTCAGCAACCCCCTCTGATTAGATTGGATCACCAAATCCATGAGGAAATTTATTCTCATCATCGAAACAGCTCTCCGGGTACAACCTTGGCACAACCTCTAACCTGCTCTCTTTAGTTGGGTCAGCACAAGATCACCGAACCGGCCGAGATCTTATCTAATTACATAAGGGAAGGGTTGCTGATTAGAATTATCCATAAATTTACTTGGGAATTGATGGCACCCGCGAAAGTGATTTGATGACCGTGATCGGCCCCACTCAAAATTTCAGCCCCCGGCTCCACCGGCGCCTCTCCCCTGCATAGCCTTTCCTCATTAACTGACCTTGAATCCTGGGTGGAACTCCTGGTTCTTGTGGTTTCGCTCCCGGATGATTTGTAGCTTGGCATAGCTTCAAATCCTCTCTACTGTACCCACAACTTATCAGCAAAAGGGAAAGCATCTGGCGCGTATGGGCGGCATCTGGTTGATCTGGATGGTATGGCAACCAGACGAGCCAGAACACCCAAAATTTTGAGGATTTCATTTAACATGTTGATTAACTCACGCATCCATATTAAGTCTACAAGGTCGACTGATTCAACGGGTACACTGCACAGAAAGAGCGGGAAAGGAACCAAGTCATTTCAAAGTCTGCCATCAACTGCGGATGGTCCGTGTGCATCACGTTTCCTTTCCCGATGGTTCGTTTTGATCCCATCGTTTCTTCCTTTCCCCACCATCTTCGTGTGCGCTACTGCGCTGGCTGGCCATGGCTCTCGCTCGGAACCCTCAGGGCCTCAAGCTCAAGTGTACTATTCTCATGTTACTCTCAGTCTGCGTGGATTCCGTCGTCAGCAAGCTCTATAGCAGTTCCAAGTCGGCTAGTCGTCAAGCTGCTCGCGGTCAACGGTGGTCAACAGGGAATAACGCAGGTCACCAAGCCGTCCAAAAGCCGACTAGTCAAAGCCACGGAAGTCGGCCGATCACTCTACGTCTCTGTTCGCTGCTGTTCAGTCAAATCATATCCTTGCAAAACGGTAGCGTAAGTGCTTCAAGCATCAAGCACTGGCCCGACCACTTCAAGCTTGTTGTCACCAAGATTGACATCGAGGGGAAGCCGTTTACGAGTACTTATGTAATAAGTTGTCGTTCTTTTTCAAAAGTTTACATGGCTGTTTCAGTAGCTCCGTGAATTATCAGTTACAATTTTATAGTACAATGAAAATAGTGGCTGTGTTGAAGTCTTTTTTAAAGGTTTCACTACATTTTTTGTGACAAGTTAGTGGCTGTGGTACCGGCCAATGCTGAGCGTGCTGCCAACGCCCGCAGGCATTGGTTCGAACCCGGGGATTGGTTTCTTTTTCCGGTGGCTTTTTTGAAGTTTTTCCCTCCGGGCATGCGAGTAACAAGCAGCCAATGCATATCACCTCCCTGGATCCAGTGTATACCTCCAAAATCTTCTTTCTCAAATGTCTGATCAATGATTGAACAGTGCAAATGTTCAATGCTTTTTGGTTGTTTCTTCTTCCACAGGTACAAGGGCCTCAAATTTTGACAGAAACACTATAGCAAACCTCGAGATGATTCGGAGTACAGAAACAGAATTCCATGGAAATGTTGAACTGTTAGAAACTTTCAACCGTCGTAAACCGCTGGGTGATGTGCAAGTTTCTCTCTCTGGTATCAACCACATTTTTTCTAGGCCCCATCCTGGTTGGCAATCAAACATTTATGGGTGGAATCCAAACCTGGATGTTCTCTGTTGCTTTGTTCCTGCTGCCAGATTTTGCATTGTGGGCCATATCCACCTACTGTCTTCAATACCCAGGTCTACTGAAGAGGAAAGGACCTAGAAAGGGAATACTTTTCAGCCAAGTACCCAACTTGAAATGTGCCTTTGTCTGCTGCAGCCACCTATCTGACTCAATTACAAGTTGTGGAGGCTAGCACCTCCTACGTTTCCTTGGAAGTTTGTGGGAGCGACATTTGTTTACCCTGCTCACTACACCTGCAATGGAAATGGAATCCACCAAGTGTATGAATGCCAAGTCCTCTGTCCTTTTTTGAGTGGATATTGCTGGTAAATTATGTACTTGAAGGTCCCTTGGTGTGCCATGTGGATTTCAGAACTGAGATGTATGGAAACTTCCCATCACATGGATATATCATTTAAAAAAAACATAAGTACGAGATTTGCCGGGCTATGCCACGGCCCACACCCCAAGTTACTAGCTGAGGACAGAAGCCTCGCGACACAGTTACTCGTATCATTCTGGCTCTGGAGCGGGTCACCCAGTGCGTGTTTTCTACTCGAGTCGGCACCCGCTCATTATCAACCTTAAGCTCACGTCACCACAAACGAGACCGTGACCACATACCATGCATTGACCGTGAAGGGATGCTGCGAGCGTACCTTTTTCCATTGTCCATAGTATAGTTCATACTGATGTCAATATATCTTGTTTTTTCCATTTTGTTAGTTGTGGAATGTGACGTGTAGGAGGAGGTGTTGCTGCCATAACTGTGCATCTGGTGCCAGAACCTCGTTCTGGCGTCAGACCTGTCATTATGCTGCCAGATCGGATTCTGGCAGTGGCGATCTGGCACGGCTGGTTCGTCTGGTGCCAGATCAGCCAGATGGATTCTGTTTTGCTGATTTGAACGTAGGGGAGGGTCAGTGTATGGTGCTCCATCAAGACACCCAGCGTCCACGCTCCACCAAACGGTCACGTTTCCTGCTTGCCTCTGCTATGGTCAGAAATGACAAGGTGATCCCAGTTCTCTCACTTGTTCCCAAACGTGGTCTGACCTTTAGGATGCAGAACACCAGATGCCGCTGTCTCCAATACAACTTACTGGCGTTTATGCGCCCGATTTCAAGCTCCTGATACGGCGGCATCCGCTCTTCCGTGTCCTCCGCCTACTCGGATCGCCGCTCTCAAGTACGTCCCCGCCCACACCACACCGCGATCGTCCTCATTGCCGACAAGCTCTGCGTGCCAACACGCGGCCTTGGAGTTCACGCCCATCACTGCCCTCCACGCAGTGAGGCCTTCTCAAGTCTTTGGATGCCAAGGAGAAGACTCCCCTTCCGCACCTGCTGATCGATCGCGAGGCCCGTATCCGCACCCATGCGCGCCTTCATTCTCCAGGGTGCAATGTCGCCCATGTTTGAGGTGCCAGCTTCAGAGTGGTTGGCAATATCCTGTCCGCGCGGGAGCCGTTCTTCTGTGGTATGCAGAACGCGCTCACCCCAGGAAGGGCTTCACCTTTATCACCTTCCACATCCATGCAACGCGTCCCCACCACCCATTCCCCCCGCGCGTCGCTGTGGCGCTGATTGACGTTGCCCACCAGCATCGTGGGCGCACCAGCCCACCGCCCGCAGAGGAACTGGAAGTACCGCACAGGCTGTCTGCGCCTGCGCACTCGCGGAATGTCTGGACACGACACTTGCTGATCTTGTGGGCGCCCGATCTCCCAGACGCTGGACACGATAACGTGTGCGGGCCCGTGCCTCTGGTGGCTTTTGAGTGCCCGCGCCCCGCCTCCGCGTTCCTTGCTCCCTCTGCTCCCGTGCCCGCCATCTTCCGCCCATCCCCCCGCCCATCCCTCCACACGTATGCACCGTCAGCATGCTCCCACGCTTCCCAGGTCCGGGCGCGCGGTGCCCATCGCTCTCGTCCCCACTGCGCTTGCGATTCCGACGCGTGCAGATTCAAGTCGAGGCCCACCATTTCGCCGTGACGCACACGCGTCACATCAGCAAATTGACAAGCTCTTTTCTGGGTCTTTTCATCGCTTTGCATCGCTTTTTTTTACCAATCTCTTTTCTCGACTTTTCACACCACTTTTTTGTGCGCCTGCCGTAGCTTACAGCTATTTGCGGAACATAAGGCGCGGATCAAATTTTTATCAAAAACACTGATTTTCACTAATGCCCCTTCAACTTGCTCAATTCTGGCCCGATTGTCTTCAAACCTGGACCAAACGATGTGGAATAACTTTCCGCAGTGCTTAGGCTATGTGTAATATTTACTTTACCCAACTGACATGTCCAAATGGGGTAACAGACGATTTTCAACCATTGCCCCTCTATCTGTGAACATAATGGCGAGGATCTCTTGAGAATATTTGAATGGCTTCTCAATAAGATATTACATTGCTTAGGGTGCATTTTACTGCTATACCTTGAGGTATAGGGTATGAAATATCATTCAAATTTCACATACTTTTGAAATCCTCATGAATCACCATAGTGAAACAGATCTGCGGACTTTTCAACATCCTAAGCAATGTGTTATACATCCATAAGTTGTACCAAAGCACAGTTTCCAGAAACTGAAGGATACTGCTCACGATACAGGGGCAACGGTTGAAAATCGTCTGTTACCCCATTTGGACGTGTTAGTGGGGTAAAATAAATATTACACATAGCCTAAGCACTGAAGAAGGTTATTCCACATCGTTTGGTCCAGGTTTTAAGACGATCGTGCAAGAATTGAGCGAGCTGAAGGTGCATTAGTGAAAATCAGTGTTTTTGATAAAAATTTGATCCGCGCCTTATGTTCCGCAAATAGCTGTAAGTGGCTTAGGACTCTTTTGATGATTTTCGAGAATTTCAAGGTCGTAAAGTCACCGAAACCGGCCAAGATAGGCAAAGGTAATTAAAAGGTGGTCCACGAAAAGTTGGGTAGAGTCCGACTGAGTTCAACGACATTCACGACATTGGCCCGCAACTGCCACGACTCTCGAGACATTATTTCCGGATATTCGCATACTGGCGACTCATCATATGGACAATTGAAGAGGATGCCTATGGGCCTTTTATGGTGAGCGTATACGCGACGGAGGGGCGACGATTCAGGTCAGGTGGCGAAGGTTGCTAAGTCAGTTCAAACTCCGACACACGTGGTTGTGTTGACTGTTGATCGTCCAATCGGAAACGATTGATGCTGATGGATGTTGATACGCACCTTGCTCTTGACCGCCATCTCGCCCGCTCGCTCGTCCGCTTTCACCTCTCTGTCACGCTCTTCCTGGGTACAATAGTATGGCCAAATGCATTGGCAGTTCAAGACTCAATGTTTCCACCTTTGGTTTGCCGGAATCGCCTGAAGGTCCTCAGCCCTGATCCCGCGCCCTGCGCCAACCCTGCCGCTTCTCTGAGTCTGGCCTACCCCACCCTCCTCCTGCTCTGTGTGGCCATTTCCTCTTCCCCTGATCTATGTCACAATCCTGCTGTCTGTGGCAACCCGTCGCGCTGCGTCGCATATCGCCGTCTGTGGCCTGTCCCTCTGCGCTGCGTCGCGTATATACCGTCTGTGGCACCGGGTTCCCGACTGAATACATCTACAGGTCCCCTGATCTACGTGTTATATCTCTCTTGTATGCTGGTGCGTATGTGTCTGCTTGTTCGACACGAATCTAATACCATGACAGCATGCAGGCCTTATTCGATGATCTCTCATGCCGTGGAGCCTTCGTCGTTTGCATCAGCCTACTTTTCATTGCCTGTAAGTACCAGCTTTGTGCCTTTATTGCCGATAGCTGACACAGTATCGTTGCTGTCTTGCAGCTGACCATTTATGAAATATATGAAGCTCGCAGGTCGTACACACCGAGTATCATCAAGGGAAAGCCATCGAGACCACGAGTACCTCCCCTATCGCCGGTGTTGTCGACAAGCTCTCCGCCAACTGGCGGGAAAGGATCGTCGCCGTGGCGAGGTCTGCCGCCTCAAAGGGGTAGTCCAAGTCCAAGCAGTTTGTTATTGACCCCATTTCGGACGGAGCAGCTCGGAGGATTTCAAATTGATCAACAATGAGTCTGATTGGTGAGTTCTCTTAGTATTTACGCCACGCCACTATCCTCACGCCGCCGCCACAAGTGCTAGATCCTGTCTTTTGGTGTGCTGTTATCCTATTCCCCACGTACATATCTCTGCGCGCTCGTATATATATATGCTGTTCTATGGCTCACATATGCCCTACGTTAATCTATATCTATGATTATTCCTATTGTGTGCGCTTGAGAAGCTCTTTTTTCGGCTTTTAGTGAAGCTTGAAGGCGCACTTTTTCGTGTCTTGGTGGCGTCTTTTTGCCTTTTTCGGAAAAATGGACTTGGCCTAAAAAAGTGAGCACCTCTTTTCCGATCTTTTCTCTTTTTGAAGCTTTTTTGTCTTAGAAAAGAGGGAAAAGCCAAGTTGTCAACTTGCTAATGCGTGCAGCTTTGACAAGGAAGTTGGCGGCGCCCTAGGACGACCCGTACGGCGAGGAACGGAGTGGGAGGTAGTGCCCCGTGGACCCGGCCACGCTCGAGACGAGGACAAAGACGGGGTGGCGGTGCGCGAGGCGAGGAGGAGTCGGTGCGTGGCTTGGAATAGGACAATGGTTCCGAGCGTGTTCACCGCCTAGTGGTCTCTAAACTCAGAGACGACGATACTCACGAGGGGCGCAGCGTGATTAGAATTCGCTAGGACGCTCACCTGCTTTCGGTGGTGGCTCGACGTCAGCAGAGAAAACACGCTCAACGACATTCGCGATTGCCACATCAAGTCGGCGCGGTCGCCTGTATCTCAACGATGGCGGCGCGGTTGTCGTTCTCGTCTCCGGGACTCAGTTTGTCGGGATCCCGCGCACCCGCAAACACGATGGTTTCGGGGAGTGCAGCGAGGGCAGCGGTGAGCTTAAACCCGATCCCTAGGTCAGCTCCTGAGACAAAAAGAGCGATGAACGAAGCGGGAATGGACGAGGGTTACGGAGGAGGATTATTAACAGTGACCAACACTGGTGCAGGGGATCTGTTAAGGTATGACCAACTCGGAAGATAAACGCTCAATTCTGACAGCCGGAATCGTGGAACAATTAGCCTGATCACTGAAACGGAAAGCAGCAGATGGGGCGCGTAGATGCGCATACGACTGAAATTTGCATTCAGGGTGTTGCGCTTGAATTGAATCGATCAAACAGAACAGGTTATCATTGGTGATACACTGGACATACAGAGAAAGCGAGGAAATGATGAGAGGAATGGTATGTAGTGAGCGACGGGGTAGGGTATCGAAGGCGGGATAATGATAACATGAATTGTACACGAGATGTCTGCTTGCAAAGCGACGAAACTGGAAGAATAAATCGGTTGAAGGATACGGGATGGTGGCAAGAGGGCGTACAAATTGGACATGAGAAGTATGGGCGGGCCGAACGAAGTTTGGATGGCCACAAAGGGACGATGGTCTAAGAGAAAGATGAAGGGTGATGAGTATTCGCACCATAAGAGAGAGAGAGAGAGAGAGAGCGGACGCACAGAGATCGCCTAGGCGATGACGCAGTAGGTGGTACCATCACCAGCCCCGAGTTGCTCTTCGTCGCGTGGCGCGTCGCCGCCTTCGGGGCTGGTGGCAGCATCCAGCGGCCGGGATAATGGCTGTGATGCTGCGGCAGTGGCGGGGTCGCTGAACTCATAGGTCGCGAAGGAGTCCATTTCAGATGGTAGAGTTGTTGTGGGGTGATAATTGGAGGTGGGCTAGTGCGATGAGAGGTAGGAGACGGGTAGTGTTCGATGTGCGGCAGGAGCGGTAGTATGAGGGAGCGCAAAAGTGGGGAAGAAAGCACGTACTCCAGAAGGCCCTTTTGTAGGCCGGCAGGCGATCGTCGGTTAGATGCTCATTGTTTCGCATAATAATGATCGTTTGGAGCGAACAATGGGGGTCGGTACAAGGGCACAAGCCACCCGGCCAAAATTGTGCAGAAGTCGTCTCGAATTTCGATTGTCTGATACAATGTTACAGTCTTTGTTTTACCAGTAAATTGCTTTGAATTCTTCTCGAATGGGCAAAAAACCGTGGCCACAGCGCAGAGATAATGGCGACGTCCGGGCGTGCTTTGAAAAGCGACGGCCGAAAGAGGAAGGTGGCTGCCATCGATGTCACATTTGTGACCCATTGTGTGACTCATTGTGTACGTGACATACATCTCGCATTGTGTCCGCCGGCCATGCTCAATGGGATGAAAGGACAAAGGGCCGTTAAGATGCGGAAAAACGGACGACTTGTTCTCTTGATTCCATCCTCCTTCCTCTCCCCGCCTCGTCCTTGTTATCCGTCGTAAAACTCCCTCTTCTTCGTTCGCCAATCGCAAATGGATCGCTTCCAGAATACGGACCCCACCTACCCACTCTTTCCAATATTCGCATTCCTTGGATTTCTCCTTCCGCTGGTACCGCTTCTGTGGCACTTCCAAGCATGGAACTCGGGGACTTGCTGGTACATATTCTGGGCATCGAGTTCGTGTCTGAATCAGTTCGTCAACTCTATCGTGTGGTCCGGGAATACTCTCAACTCCGCGCCGGCGTGGTGTGAAATATGTGCGTGTTTCCCTGCCTTTCGATTCTTGCTCCTCAACTCATGGACTCCAGCAATCCGCATCATGATGGGCGCGTCGGTGGGCTTGCCAGCGGCGTCGCTGTGCATCAATCGCCGCTTGTACCACATCGCAAGCGTGCGCTGTGTGGTCATAACCAAGGCTGAGGTGTGTCCTGCACTCATTCACCTCATCCCAATGGCTGACTTGGCTCCAGAAACGCCGCGCAGTCCTCATCGACTCCCTCATCTGTGGCCTCTTCCCTGCCATCTACGTTGCCCTCCAATACATCGTCCAAGGCCACCGATTCAATATCTTTGAGGACATCGGCTGCTACCCCGATCTCTACAACTCCCTCCCGACGTACTTCATCTCGTCCATGTGGCCTGTCGTCATCGGCCTCGTTTCAGCGGTGTATTGTGGTGCGCATTCCTTTGGGGTCGTCCTAAGCCTTTGGCTAATGTCCTTCTTTAGTGCTCTCCCTACGCGCCTTCTCCGCCCGTCGCGCCGCCTTCGCTCAATTCCTGTCAGCGCACAATGCGCTTACCCCCGCACGTTACCTGCGTCTGAGTGGCCTCGCGCTCACGGAGCTGCTCCTCACTGTCCCCCTCGCGGCCTTCACGATTTACCTCAATGCCACCGCGTCCGCCCTCTCCCCCTGGGTGTCCTTCGCCGACACGCACTTCGACTATAGCCGCGTCGAGCAGATCCCGCACTTCGTGTGGGCTGCCAATGAGAGCAGCAAAATTGCAGTCGAGCTTACGCGCTGGGCGAGCCCCGCCTGCGCGCTCATCTTCTTCGCGTTCTTCGGCTTTGCCGTCGAGGCGCGCAGGAACTATGCCCTTTTCTTCGCTTTTCTCGTCACGGTCTTTTGGAAGGGGGCTGCGCGCATAGGCATCAAACGTCCTACGGTCGGCTTCCTCGCGGCCAAGTCGTCCACTGCCTCGTCCAAGGGCGGCCTCTCGTCCGGCGGCGGGTACACGAAGCCGAAGCCCGCGCCCCCGCACGCGATCTCACTGCCGGCTTACTCGCCCTCCGGTACAGGTTCCTTCACTGCAGGTGCATCCCAGTTCACCACGGACCTCAAGCGCACCGAGTCGTTCGCGTCGTCGTCCGCGTCGACGTCCCGCTTCGTCGAGCGCTTACCCGTCGATGAGGAGAAGGACACATCGGGGGCTGCACACACACCTCCCCCAGAGACCCCGGCGTCCGCAACGTCATTCGCGTCGTCCGCCACCACCGCGCAGTTCGCGCTGCCGCTGCACGTCGGGTGGCATGAGTGGCCGTACCCCGCGGTGTACCCCGGCGCGGAGGGCAGCGCGCAGCGGCCCGCGTCGGACGCGTACTCGACCCACCTCCCGGACGCTACGCACAATGCAGAGGAGGACGCCGCCGCGTACCCGCCGCGCGGGCGTTCGCTCGTTTGACGTGCCGCGCCTTAGATTCCCCTACCTCTTTCGCCTCTATGCCAGACTCGCTCCGTTTTGACGCACCCCCACGCACCCGGCGCTATCGTTAACCGATCCCGCCCATTCACCTTCATTCACGTCCCGCACGTAAACATTATCATGTACAACCCTGTATCAGTAGCCTCACGTCGTCCATTACATGTGTTTTTCGTTACTACCAATAAAATTGTGTCTTCATGTATTGATTACTTAGCGCTCTTTAAACAACATCCGTCAACAACGCTGACTGCACTCTTTCCGTCTCAACGGCCCATCCACTTCCTCGTCTGCCCTCGGATCTGCGGGTACCTCTCCGTGAACTGCGCTCCCTTTCCTACCCCCTCCGCATTGTGGATCGAATGCTGGGTCCTTGTGCCGCTGCTCCCGGACGAGACCTTTCTCAGACGTTTCTCGCACTGCACATTGTGCCAGGGCTGGAAAAGACTAATCTACAGCTATTTGAGCCAGTTCTTCCACACGCGCTTCCACTCCTCGGCGCTGACGCGCCGCGCTGCGCTCTCCAACCTACCGCCTTCTTCCCGCGACCCGGCACATCCGCGTCCGCGCCACCACCTCCCACATGGATCCTGCGCAATCCGGCGACACGTTGCCAAGCGCGAGAACCCATAACCCGCGTCCGAGCCACGCACTCCCCATCTGTATGCCCACGCTAGAAGATTCCCACCTGAATCTAGTAGTCACTGCTTCGGCCTGTTCCGGTCACTGACGCAGTCCATGCCTACCAGAGGGAGTGAAGTCTCCCTCGGAACCAGTCACGGTTACTAATTGAGCACGCGATTCTGCGAACCCTGCCGCTCGCGGGGGAGACCGGCGCCTTATAACAGGGTTTTTCTTCGTGTCTCGTCCAGGATTTGGGACGCACAATGAAGGATCAGGAAGGCGCACCATGGCATGCAACCCTGAAAATCACCCATCAGATGTCAAGTCCGCCTCAATTAATTTGCGATCCCGCACCGGCGTTGTGCCAGGAAGCATATACTGATCGCCGCGGTTCTGAGCTGCAAGGTATTCCCAAGGAAGGTCTTGGAAGTCTCCTATTAGCCGTGGCTTCTCGCAGGGATGCCGAAGGCAGGCTCAATTTCGGTGCAGATCACATCTGTCGTTGAAATGGGTCTGATTTCTGCGGTGGCGCACATACGGCGGTCGTACTAGGCTTAGGGGGTTAGAATCAAAAGCTCATCTTACGCCCCGGGACCCGAGGAACCGTCCGCGGTTTGCATGGTGTCGGCATTAATGACTAGCGAAGTAATGACCGACCCGGATTACTCGGCATACGCAGATTCAAAAGAGGCCCAGATATGGCCCCATCTCCCCAGCACCATGTCCAAAACCGTCTATTTTAGTAACCCTCTTCCATACCCAGTCCGTTCCTCGCTCATCGTCTTTTGATCCTACAGTCTCCGGTGCCAACCGAGGTATCAGGTATAGGCTCGCCGCCGCCCTCGCTGCGCGCCCCGAGGCCATCGTCTTTGCCGGTGAGCGGGATCCCGAAGCCCAATCATTGAAGGATCTTAGATATGATTACCCGAATGTGCACATAGTTAAACTCACCTCCGGAGACGAGAACGACAACCGCGCCGCCATCGCTGAGATCCAAGCGACCGCAGGCCAACTTGACGCGGTCATCGCGAATGCCGGTGAGTGTGTCTTCTCTGCCGACGTCGAATCGCCACTAAACTGTGAGCATCCCAGCCATCTCTAAATCCGTTGCGCCCCTCGTGAATACGCCCATCTCTGAGTTCAGAGACCACTGGGAGGTGAACACCCTCGGACCGATCGTCCTGTTCCAAGCCGCGCACGGACTGCTGCTGGGATCGCCCAACAAATCGCCCGTCTTCGTGCTCGTCTCAAGTGTGGCCGGATCCACGGGGCACTACCTCTCGCTCCGCTCCTCGCCGTACGGGGCGTCCAAGGCTGCTGCCAACTTCGTCGTCAAGACGCTGCACGATGAGCACCCAGCGCTCATTGCGTTTGCGTTCCACCCGGGATGGGTTGCGACGGACATGGGGATGGCCTCGGCGCGGGCGTCGAACGACATGGAGCCGCCGCACGACATCGAGGATTCGCGCGGCTTGATGGCGCGACGAGAGAGAAAACTGGGGGTCGGTTCTGGAACTTCAAAGCAACAAGGGGCAACCCGTGGGACGTCGATGCGGAGGAGGTTCCATGGTAATTACTTCAAGTACCAGCAGATATTGGTTTGGTTCAATGCGAATGATAAAACAGCCTGGCCATGATTCCTGCCGCTGGGAATTGAATTCTAATCGCCATGTAAGAGCACGAAGCAATATCATACCCGACAAAATGGGCGTTGAGAAAGGGGAGAATCAATACAAGTCCATCCGCGGCGATGTGGTGGGGGTAGGACCCCTGACAATCCCCAGGAAGGCTAGGTCAAAAGAATTCGAGATCAGCCAATTATGTCCACGCAGGTTTCGGTGCGATCTGGGCGTTTTTTTGTCCGCGTGCATATGTCAAAGTGGATCATGAATACCTTTCGGCTGTCCTAAAAAAAATGCGCTTCCGACAAAAATTCCGCAGCCTGATTAAAATCCTATATACTAATGCTCAAACTCGGGTGATAATTAATGGCGAATTGAGCAAACCATTCCTTGTTTTGCGGGGAGTGCGCCAAGGTGACCCATTATCATGCCTGCTCTTCAACCCAGCTATTGAGCCGCTTGCATGCTTGCCTCGTAAATCTGACTTTAAGGGAGTCAACGTCGGGCACAGACCGGAAACTGATTAGATCCCTTTTTGCCGATGACACAACGATTTACCTGTCAAACCAAAATTCATGGTTGAAACTCTGGAATATTCTCGATCTCTTATGCACGGCATCAACGCGAAATTTAATATGCGTAAGACAGTTATATTATCTTTCGGATCTCCCCATTACAGAGAACGAGTGATATTGGATCGGAAAATCTGCCCAACAGGAGTTAAAATCCGGGATGACCTCACAATTATACCAGATAAACAAATGTGCCGGTTCCTTGGAGCTTGGGTTGGAAACAATATTCCCTATCTAACACCGGGGCCTGAGATAATTGAGCGCATATCTAGGGATTCGGACCATTGGGACATAAAGAAGCCAACGCTGGAAGGGCGCAGACATATCATAGATATGGAATACCTGACACGAGTGCAAGGGATGCCCGTCAAATTGAGGAAAGACTGACCCGAATGCGAGATGATTTAACTGGGGAGGAAAAAAGCGACGTATAGCTCACCAGACCATGTGCCTTCCACTCAATGAGGGCGGAAAGCAGATCCTAGATATACACTCCCGGAATGAGGAAATTGACTCTGAAAGAATTTCTACGAGAAGGAGATGAGCCAGCGAATTGGCCATTTTTTGCTGAACATGATATTATAAACTGTTGGGAGGCAAGCCAGCCCGTGGGTAACCAAGGATCGCTGCACAACATTTTTTTACAACGAATACACATCCCATCCTGGAGAAATAACCGATTACCCGATGATATCCGGTGCCTGATCAGCACGGCGAAGAAATATCAGCTCCGGTTCACGGCACTTTCTGTCTCAAAGGAAGTACAAACTTCAAATGCCCATTTGGAACCACCTGGAACTTATTGAAACCAGGTTTAACAAAATCCGAAGGAAAGATGCAGTTAAATGCTTACGGCAAAATCACCACACACGACTCGTGGCTGACGTCGCAACAATTGCAGGACACAAAACCATACTTGCAAGACACCCACACGTCGTCAACCCGTCAGGAATTGGACGTAGAAACTGTGGTTGCCTACTTTGTCGATGGGACCGCAATGAATACGGGTGCAAAAATCAAGGACACTGCATAGAGGTTGCCAAAGAGCTGATAGAGTGTATTCAGCCAAAATGGAATCCTCTGATTGCCAACAACAATCTCTGTGAAGAGCTAGAACTTTCTGATGTGGAAAGAGCCTGAAACGACGGCAGTGGGAGTGAGTTGACATTTGATCCGCTGTTTCGCCTGACAAACTTTTCGAACGGTTTCCGAATTTTCGCCTTTGAGATAACACAACCGAGTTTTCAACCAAGTGTTACTCAGTCCGAGACCCTGACTCTGATCCCCTTGACATCTACCTTCACGCCAAGGTTAAATATCCTGGAGAGGCCCACACAGAAATGATCGCGCTGGTATCAATTCAAGGGAAGGATAATGTCAAGAGGGAATTTGACACAGATGAATACCCATCATTCAATGCTGCAATACTGGGAGGCCTGTTCTATGTTCTTCAGGAAACCTCGCTTCAGACTTCGTTCACCGTTCACTCTTCCTCAACCTTTCTAGGGAAAACTTGTGACTGATCGACTGAACATTGAAAACAATCCACTCACTCCAAATTACGAGTACTTATGTAATAAGTTCTCGTTCTTTTCTAAAAGTTTACATGAGGGTTTTGCGAGCTGCTCAAATCATCAGTCCTACTTTTCCAGTAGAAGGAAAATAGTGGCTGTGTTGAAGCCCTTTTCAGTGATTCCATTAGTTTTTTTGTGACTATATGACTATATAGTGGCCGTGCTCACGGCTAATGCCGAGCGTACTTCTAAGGTCCTGAGATCGAACCTCGATGTGTACATTTTTTTTCTATTCGCTTTTTCTATCATGCTCATGGCAAGAAGCATTAGACTTGTTGGCAGCTCTTCTTTGTTTCTTTTTGTCTTCCTTTTGCTGTTCCTTTTTCTATTCCTTTTCTTTTTTTCAAGTTTATGCATAAAAACTTTCTGGTGCTCAAAATATAGTCCCACAGGCTTCCTTGTGACCATGTAGATGTTGAAAGTCATTAGTAGACCTGTTGTGCAAGCTATAGTGTCCTATGAGGGAAAAAGGAGATGAAAAAGGGAAGAAAAAGGGAAGAAAAAGGGAGTTACGATGGGGGTTTCATAGTAGCTCTTTTTTCTTCCCTTTTTGCTTGCCTTTTTTGTGCTTTTCAATGGTTTGTGCACTTAGACACGATATTTTTGCCCTTTTCACTCCTTTTTACGTAGCTAAACTGGAAAAGGGGGGAAAAACAGGGCAAAAAATGATGGGAATGTAAAAAGGGCAGAAAAAAGGGAGTGAAAAAGGGCTACTGTGAATGAACCTATTGTAGTTGTTACCTTAAAATGTTCCAACCCTACCCAATCATGTACAATAATAGGGGTAGTCAGAGTAGACAATTCTGGAGTAATTATGGGCACCATTATGGAACACAATTATGAGTGATTTTAATCGTGGGATGATTACCATAAATCCAAAATACTCAGAATCACTGAGAATTTTGTACAATCAGCTCTGGAGGTGATTATGCAACAGTTATGGAATGATTAATTTATAATTTAAATGTCAACAATTGTGCATAATTGGTGGCCATAAGTGCCTGCATAATTGCTCCAGAATTGGCCTTGATCATCTACTCTGACTGCCCCTAATGAACACCAAAGGTGCAAGGGGTCTCATGGAAGAAAAAATCTCTGGGTCTTGTCAGCCTCCTGTGGATTGACATCCAGCCCTGCCCCAAGTCCTGCTTTATGCTGCAACAACAGGTTACCAGCACAATTGAATCCCTGCTGCTGTCAAAACTGCACTGTTTGTTGTTTAGCAAGTACTGCGTACTGTACTTACATCCCAATGTTCTCGTGCCAGTCATGTTTGGAGTTGCATTCCATCTTCAAGTTGTTAAGGTGCACAACATGGAGGTAGGATAAACAGATTTACACATGAAACTCCATGACTTGGCGAGATGTGAGTGGATATGCATCTATGGAAGACAACGAATATACTGACCTATTTTGCTTATAGCCTTGGATTAGATTTTGAAGGACATCAAACAAAAAGCAATTCTACTGCTGACCTTCTTCAGTCCGAAGGTCGTAGCCATGGACAAAAATGGGTTCCGGTGAGAAGTGAATGTGCAGGAAACACACCGCATCAAACAGATGGCCTAAATGTTTTGAGTGAGTTGGCTGAGTGAGGGCGTACAATTATATCAACCTTGGTTTTGAGTCATCCAAAGAAGCAGTTGTATGTATGACCTTGGGCATCTTTTTTTGTTGCAGCAGAACTCAGTTGTGCATCCAATTCTGGCAAAGTAAAAGCTGACCTTCCAGATTGTCAAGGTTAACCAAGTATCTGTCATGTGGCAAGATATGCCCTGGGTCATAACCTGCTCAATCCGGGCTTGAAGGTTGATATGGTTGTGACCATGAGCCCATGAGAGGTTCATTTCCTTTGTGATTGAATAAAGAGTTCAAACGAATTTGCACTGTCATGCCCATGAGTAGAAGGCAGAGGAAAGAAATAGAAGGATGTCACTCTATGGCAGCATTGATAATTGTGTTCTCTATGCTGCCTGTTGCAGAAACATTCAATGACCAGAATGTTCAAAACCAAGCCAATGAGTTTGAATTTTCCATGTTCATTTGGCTCTCAATCGAAATTCAGACAGCTTGTAGGTGAGCAGAGTAGTGTGTAACTTGGACATCAAGATGTAGATGAGATTGCGGCCTGTCCCTGATACCCTACTATATAAAAAAATAAGTACGAGTTTTGCCGGGCTATGCCACGGCCCACACCCCAAGTAATGCGGCCCACGTAACGGCCATGTGGCATGCCAAACCCTGGACCGATCAACGGATCAACCTGCCACATGAACTCATCACCGCCTTCGCCTCCGATATCAAGGATGCAAAGTCCCTCAAGGAATTCACACTTTCTGCCTCTGCCTTTCTCTTTTTTTTTTTTTTTTTCTTTTTTTTTGGAGTGTTTGGGGTAACAAGATCAAAGTCTGCAGATGCATTCTGAGTCAGTCCGCTTGTGTTGCTGGTTTTGAGCCAGTCATGCCAGTGAGTTTGTCCAGGAGGAAATGCCTTTACGCACGTGAATTAACCAGTGTGGGACTCTGGCCTGCAATTTTATCCTGTAGGCCACATACCCACTAAAACCCCCTCTGTGAGTGTCCAGTCATCCAGCAGTGAGTCCTCGTCCATCAGTAGCCCGCTCCAAGTGTTGAGCACAACTTGTTTCTTCAATGCGAGCGGGCCAAATTTAATTTTGTCAGTGAGAATGCGGTCACGTCGCAGTGCCGAGTTCACTGTTTTCAACCACTGGTTGTGAATATTTCCCTCACTAAGGGTCGCACCTGGGTTCGTAATGACCCGATTTACACGCATATTCCAAATCAAGTGCCAACCCAATGAAACTAGTATGGCAAACAATCTTCCTTGCTCAGGCATAACAGTCTGTCTCGATCCTTTAAATCTTAATAAATTGCATCCCAGAATCAATCCCCAGTTGAGTGTTGGCCAGGATGGAAATTTCTTCAACCACAATTGCCGTGTTAGTGACCAGATAACTTTCTGTTCGGGGGAGTCACATTCCAGTGCAATGTGCTCCAAGGATTCTGTGGTATCGCAGACATGACAGATACCATTGTACTGCAGTGTCTCACTGTGAGACCAGAAATCACCCACTCTAAATGTGTTGTGGATACATTTCCACAGGAACTCTCTTGAAAGACGTTGGATTGAGGGTGATCGAATCGACTTCCAAATTGTTGTGTCAGAAGGGGTGTATCCTGATATTTCCTCGACCTAGCAACGAATACGGTCCAGATTGACGAAAGTTGACTTCCGGTGGGGTGCCAAGCGAAGAGATCGTATAATCTTCGTGAATACTCTTTGTGAGCCACGTGTCAGAAGCATTCCTAGGGATTCAAACATCAGGTCAGTCTCCGTGTTGATCTCGATCTCCTGTACAGGCTCATCTCGAAGGTATCTAGCTGGATTTTCGGTGACTTTCTTGAATTGTGTGTGAGCCACTCGCTCATTCACAAAGCTATCACGTTTTTGACCAGTGGGAAGTTCGGATGGAGCAAATCATTTTTGTGTTTGTCTCGTTCAGCCACTAGTGCCCGCATGAGGTAGTCTGTCGATGCACAGATTAGAAGCGGAGTATTTCGGATTGTTCTGCAGTATTATCAGTAGACCCCCTAGAAGCGCCGATGAGAATGTTAGTGGTATACCCGGCTGATCAAATTTAACAGCGAGAACCATACTCTCATGGACGGTGTCCGTGACTCGGGTAAATCCCAGCCTTTTTTCAGGCTCGTACTCTCCGGCATGTAAGATGTGTGCATGCAGGAGATTGTGTCCATTGTTGGCGCATCTCCACCAATCATATATCTCCTTGTTGATATTGTGTTCATGTATTCCTCAGAAGCAAAAATGCGGAACCCTTCTTCTATGTTATAGAGAGTAAAGTCCGGACTGAACGTCATGGGTTCATTGGTTTGGATTGGTGCTTGGTTCAATTCCAACTCGTGGTCTGTCAAGGCCAGCTCTTGAAGTAAGTCCACGTTCACCGCTGTTGGGTTCCATTTTTGGGTAATGCTGTTCACCAGCATTTTCGCTGTTTCTATGCATTCCCCAGGGTGATACACAGTTCAATTCGGTTCGATCTCTGTGGCATGGAGGGCAGCCACAGGCCTCTGCCTTTCTCGAGACGTGCCAGCACATCCTCTTCAGCACCAATAAGCTTTTTGGTTTCCAGCTCGAAGATTACCAGGGGCTGCACAATCTGTTCATGGAGTCCCCACATATAACTGGATACATCACGAAGCTCCACCTGCGATATTGGTGGATCGGCGAGTTTCCTGATGTTCGAATTCTACGGGGCATTTTCAGCAGACTATTAAACGTGCGGACCTTCACCTTTGAAGGCATGCACTACACCTCTTGGGTGGATGTGGGTCCTGTTGTAGCCAAACGTCGTGCAACTACACTTTGTAGGGCTTCGGGGCGTGGTCCCCCTCGCCGTTGCTCTTCTGCTCTGTTCAGAGCCTGTCGTTCTACAGAGTGAGCTTCCTACGTAACGACGGAAACGATTCAATCACAAAAGTCCCACCCACTCCCCCAATCCTTCACAAGTTGCTGGTCGAGCAGTCTGACGATATATGTGGTGCCATTGCACGCCCGGAAGTCACGGCTTCCTTGGCAAACGTGCGGAAATTTGAAAGGACGATGTGCTCCTACGACAACTCACTCATTGGCATGATGCCACACGACCTCGAACACATCCCCAACATCATCTCCGATATCTTCGATAGCAAGCATTATCAAAGTCTTCGCCACAAGAAAGTTGTCGTCGATGGTAAAGAATGACCACATTGCTATTTTTCCGGCAGAAATGATATTGATCTGTCCATCTGTACTGATTCTTACCTCCTATTCGAAAAATGTCTCAGAGGACAATCAGCAACCCCTGTCCTTGCCAAAAATTATAATATTCCACCCGAGACTCGCACCCATCTCGGAGACTTGATATCCTGCAGCGTCATTCCCAGCCCCACACCAACGGATCTCCGCAGCATCAGCCATTTGACATTTTTGTTGCCGTGTTTCACGTGTTTTTTCGGCTTTTCGTGTTGCTCACCAAAATCCTTTGACCTGTCCTGGGTGGTGTGGATGACAGATGGGTCCCAAAGTGCAAAGACTTGCTAGTGTAGTGGGGAAGACACTTGGAGTGCTCGAAAACTGTCAGGATTGTTGATGCAATCAGCAGATCTGTGTTCGGTGTTGTGAGAATTTTGATGCACATTGTGGGTGTTGCGTGTTGAGGCATTTTCACGCATTTTCATGTGTTTTTTTTCGTCTTGTTTGGCGTTGCACAACACTACAACAAATCTGTCAAAAGTCTGATGAGTTTCCTCGTTCCCTTGGACGACGAGTTGGTGCAGCTAGCTGTTGGTGTCCCTACATTCAACTCTCTCACTAGCCAGATATTCGACCTTCATGCGTACAGCATGTTCGGGCACGGCGACATTATTGCGATCGAAAAAATGATGAACATCAAATGAAATAATAGTCTCAGCCCCTGCCGTTCATGTCAGGTCAATGGTTATCGAAATGTCACAGGCATGGAAAAGATCTGCTATATTCCCTTATCCCCTCCATGCAACGAGCACCAGCAACCGGATACTTAGGACCCGTGCGATCTACCTCTGCGCACACACAACCATTTCCTGGAGGTAATCAATCTAATCGACGAGTCAACGACAGCGCGGGAGGCCGAGACACATGCAAAATATCACGGTCTACCGGCATTGCGCCGAATTGGTTCTCAATCTTGCTCGCTCATATCCATTGACACCTCAGCGACAGCGGCCCAGAGCCAGTCCGGGCGCTTGAATTTCGACGTCTAACTTCCGCAGCTTTGCACAGCACCCACGTAGCACACCTCTGCTCGTACTCTCCCAGATGTCGTTCATCTCGAATGCGGATCATCTCACCTTAGGAAACAGCATGTTCAACAATATCCATGGCGACTTTGTCGTCCACAACACCTTCCATGGGAGAAAGCGCCATCGAGAGGCCATCGAAGGTCCATTTTCCGTCATTCATTAGGAGATGGGGCATCTCACTCTCTCGACAGATGTGCCAGAGTTGTTGGCATTAGGAGAACCTATGCCTAAACGCTGTCGGCGGGAAGATTCAATAGGATGGAATCAAGGTCCGGGAAGACTGCATGTACCCGGAGGAAACACTTGATATTATGACAGGTTATCAAGCTCAAACACCTCAGGCTCACTATTGAGATTGGGAGCGGGCCCGGATACTTCCTCCATGCTGGAAAAGCCAAGGGTCGAGCAGTTATCGTCAAAGTCTTCAATAGAGGCCCGACGGTCAGGGAGGTACGTACGTGCATGGTTATTTTTCTCTTCACCAAGATATACCGAACGAAGCAACTGGAATCGACGGTGGCGCTCTAGAGAGGATTGATGTGTGTACAAAAACCTCGGGGAATATCAGCATCTAACGAGTTTTAGGCATCCAAACGTGCTTGCAGATTGAAGGAATCTCTTCGTCGGAGTCCCCCAATCACTTCATAGCTTATGAAAATGGTAGTGCTTCTCCACAATTTGATGTGGGTCGTGGTTAAAGACGTATACCCCAGCTCATTGGAAGATGGCCAATGGCCCGCTCGCGGCCGCGCTGAAAGACGATCTTACGAAGAGTGTCACTCTGGGGTTCCAAATGGTGCGTCATTCAAATGGGTTCATCTTCTATCCCTCACAGGATCAAAGATTTCTGGGCTTTCCGTAGGTTCCTTGAATTCTCGGTGGCCAATTGTACTTCCATTTTTGTCCATCATTTTCAAGGCGGGCATGAACCATCTCAGTGTTCAGGGCATATTTCTGGCGCCCCTAGGAGTAGAGGTACAGACATATTATTCCTACATCACAGTGGTCTGACTGTGGCAGAACTTTGACGTTTTCCTCGACATTGGCGACCGATTCTTGATTAGCATTAACCCACCCACGTCAGCGGACTTCAATGTTGCCAAAAATCGATAACACGAAGATACTACTACCAGTTCTTGGGATGTCTTCAATGCACTGTGTCAAAAGGTACTACCCGTTATTGTTCCGAAACGATTGCACCTCGAACGTTGAGCGCTTTTGTTGAGAATCAATGTGGGAAGAAGAGGATGATTAGGTGGTAAGGGAGTAAGTTTGCAATAGCACTGGATGGTTAGAAAGGCTTGCTTTAGGGCAAACAGATGCCCCAGCAGCTGTACATTGCTGGCTTTTATAGCTACAATAATATCTAGAAGGTTCTACATGTATCTACGATGTAAGTCCATAAAAGGAATAGAAGGTACGAGAATATTCGGGTGCAGACCCACTGCTTCAGGCATATTCCTCCAACAGCTTTGCACCAAGGTCTTCAGATCTGCTAATCGCGCGTTGCATAGTAAGTTGGCATTGAGCTACTAGTAGTTACCACTGCAAGATTATCTTTAACTATATTCTGCAGATGAGGACATTGAGAGGAACCCTGTGGCTCTTGATCTATGGCGCCGAGCTTCCCTCCGCCCAAGGCCGCTGATGCCGCACCCGCCGGCTCCACCTCTGCTTTGCGGGTCAGTCTTGCTAGACAACATCCAAAAAGTTTCACCCCGGAGGGAGTATGTCTAGCAAAAGATAGATCGTGGATGGCAGTCCTTGGCTACTATAGCCAGCTGAATTAACCTGGATCTTGGCATGAAGCTATCGTCCGTCAAGAAATTAGTGTGGATAGATGGGCACAGCCCCCATCGCTGCGCAGGATATGTCCGCGAAGAAATTACGCTTGCGACCACGACGGGCGATAGCGCTGTGGTATGTCATGATGCACCCAGCCCGGGTGAGGTTTGCTCCATTTGCAGCGAGGTCGTGGGCTTGGGTGAGGTCATTCGGTGTATTTGTGAGGACCAAAGTAAGATTGATCCACTTGCTACGGTTACGAATTCACCCCATTAATACTGTCGCAGATCCCGGGTCACGCCCCACGATCAATCAGACATGCAGGCTTTGGAGCCACAGGGACTGTGTTGGAAACCCGAAGGAGTTCACCTGTCGTTTCTGCAGGCCCGCCACCGCTTCTCAAGCTGACGAGTCTATTTCTTCCGGAGGGCGCTTCCCGCGTCATCCAGCTGCCTCGTCCCTCGCATCTGCCCTTGCCGACGATATGCCTTACAGCGGGGACTCGTCTCCAATCGAGCCTCCATCACTGGAGGACTACTCCTTCAATGCCGCATTTGATGTGCCTTATAGGGAAGCTTCACCTCCAATAGAGCCTCCCACACTGGAGGACCCGTTGTCCTTCTTCAATGCGGCTTCCCCTAACCCTAATATACCTTATAGCGATGAATCCCCTCCTCCGCTTGTGGTGGACTCACGGCTGTACTTCGTAAATTCCCCGTTCGGAGGCTGCCTCGACTCTCATCACGGTCTCCGAGGTCTGTTTTCCTCCCATAAAATCGCACCGATACAGTGAATTTATTATAAACTGGGCCCTCATTATCTGCTATCAGGTCTTCTCGCACTCATGTGAGCTCGATTCGGCAAGTTCAAGACATGTGGAATGCCCAGACTATTCGTCCCGAATTTGACCTGCTGGGAGCGGGCCTCGATGAGCGGAGGTGGCGCGAGGAGATGTTGCGTGACCAGGGGTTCCTAGCGCTCGATCGAGTTTGGTACGATAAATTGACTGTCTAGAAAAACTACGCCTTTCTGTAACTCCGATCCTATGGAAAGCCCTGCCTTGCTCACTCCAGGATAGTCGGTGATGTTTTCCCCACCATAAATTGCCAACCTTGATGTGGACCAGCTCATCATGAGAACACCGCTCTGACCCCGGTCAGTGCCAGGGATACTGCTTGGGGTCGACTAGACTCAGCTAGACTTAGCTGACCAAACCTTTGGGCATCAGACCATGAGCATTTTTTTTTTGACCCGAAAAATGACCCGACCATGACAGAAGGTTGGTGAAATGGCCTGGCTGATCATATACCGCTAGGTGCTGATAAGCCATGAAATTTGCAAAACCTCAAATTTTACGAATGCATGCCATTCTGCACTCATCCAGTTGGCGTGAGCTTCAAATGTTCAGCCAAGAGCCATATTGCATTATTATCCTAAGCACTGGCACCTACAGCTCATTCCAGGAGACAGCACCCTTGGTCACTTGGAGTCAGATCTGGATTAAGGCTCAAAGCCCAAATATCAAAGTCCTGAAACACCCTCTATATGTGGGAAGGCAAACACAATGCTCACTATTAAAGGGAGAATCATATTATCCACCTCTGGCATTTATTTGGCAGGCTGGGAACCTTATTCGGGAGGAAACACCTAGTTGTTTACATAACTTTGGCTTATCCAACGCGATGCAATGAGTCACCTGATCAAGGCCTGGACCTGAAATTGTTACACCTATACACCGGATCCGCGAGAGCATGATGAGAGTGCCCCTGTGTCATGCTAGTATGAGGCTCAGATGCAAGGATGTGGAAGCGGATGTCATGGTTGAAGTCAAGAACACTTTTGGAATACTGGCCTCGAAAACAGACTACAATATTGCTCAGATCCGTCCGAAAGCCGCAGGGCGACCTAGCCCTCGAAGAGTACTGTATTTTTGACTAATTAACTATGGTATTTGGTGCAGCGGTTCGCGAGATATGGCTCGTGCGAGCGCAGTGGCTGAAAATGGCGGTTTTTGATGAACATGTGCATGTCCGCCAACTATTTTGCAAACAGCAATAAACAACATCCGTCAACAACGCTGATTGCGTTTCTATTCTTTCTGTCTCGACTCTCAATCAACGGCTCATCCGCTTCCTCGTGTGCCCTCGGATCTGCCGGTACCTCTCTGTGGACTGTCCTCTCTTTCCTACCCACCTTGCATTGTGGATCGAATGCTGGGTCCTTTACTGCTGCGCCCGGACCCGGACAAGACATTCCTCGCACTGCACATTGTGCCAGGGCTGGAAAAGACCAAGCTACAGCCAGTTTAGCCAGTTCTCCGAGTTCTTCCACGCGCGTTTCCACTCCTCGATGCTGAAACGTCGTGCTACGCTCTCGAGCCTGAGCACCACCTTCTTCCCGCGACCCAGCACATCCGCATCCGCGCCACCACCTCCCCACATGGACCCTGTGCAATCCTGCGACACACTGCCAAGCGTGAGAACCCATAACCCGTGTCCGAGCCACGCACTCCCCATCTGCATGCCCACGCCAGAAGATTCCCACCTGAATCAAGCAGTCACTGCTTCGGTCTGTTCCGATCACTGACACAGTCTATGCTTACCGAGGGAGTGATTTTGGAATTTGAATCAAAGTGGCCCTCGGAACTAGGCACGGTTACTAATTGAGCATGCGATTCTGCGAACCCTGCCGCTCGCGGGGAGACCGGCACCTTATAACCGGGTTTTTCTTCATGTCTCGTCCAGGATTTGGGACGCACAATGAAGATGGATCAGGAAGGCGCACCATGGCACGCAACCCTGAAAATCGCCCATCAGATGTCAAGTCCGCTTCAATTATTTTGCAATCCCGCACCGGTGTTGTGCCAGGGAGCAGATGCTGATCGCCGTGGCTCTGAACTGAAGGTATTCGGTCTTGGAAATCCCCTATTAGCCGTGGCTTCTCGATCTATCAGCAGGGATGCCGAAGGCAGGCTCAATTTCGGTGCAGATCAGGCGATTGATCTGTCGCTGAAATGGGTCTGATTTCTGCGGTGGCGCACATGCGGCGGTTGTACTAGGTTTAGGGGGTCAGAATCGGAAGCTCATCTTACTCGCCAGGATCTGAGGAACCGTCCGCGGTTTGCATGGGTACGCATTACAGCTCTTTGCGGAACTTAGGGCACAGCCCGTTTTTTTCTTCTTTTGACAAATTTCTGCCAGAACAGCGATTGCGGGTGCAATTCTCAACCGATTTCCTTGGGAATAGGCTCATTCAATTTGGACGGAAATTCTGCAGGGCATGACAGCTTCAGACGTTTGATATCTACCTCAAAACGATTTGTTGGGTCAGGTTGGGGCGTTTTTGAGTGGTGGAGTGCAAAACATGTCCCACATGCCGGGTAATGTTCCGATTGGCCTGGATTTTTGATACGATGTACTTGGGAGTATTTCTCTGAGGGCATGGAATACCGGTATTCTGGATGCAGCCCAAAATTGAAATTTGCCGCTCGGGGCAATTGGCAAGGAAATTTTGATTGATCATACTGTCCAATAGATTTGAAGTAAAGGTCACATTCAAAATCCCGGTATTTCATGCCCGCAGGAATACTCGGAAATATATTATATGAAAAACCTAGGTGAATCGGACTACTATTGGGATCATGTGGCGTGTTCTGCGGTCAAGGACCGAGAAACAATGAAATCAGTTGCATTAAATCAGGATACTGGTCCCATCAAAAAATTTGGGGTGCCATGCCCTGTGGAATCTCCGTCCGAATCGAAAGGGTTTATTTCCAAGGCAATGTTGAGAATTGAGCCCACAATCACTGTTCTGGCGGAAAATTGTCAAAATGAGAAAAACACGGGCCGCGCCCTAAGTTCCGCAAAGAGCAAGCAATGACCGACCAGGATTACTCGGCATGCGCGGATTCAAAAGGGGCCCAGATATAGTCCCATCTCCCCAGCACCATGTCTAAAACTGTCCATCTTGGTAACCCTCTTCCATACCCAGTCCGTTCCTCGCTGATCGTCTTTTATCCTGCAGTCTCTGAAGCCAACCGAGGTATCGTGTATGGGATAGGCTCGCTGCCGCCCTCGCCGCGCACCCCGAGGCCATCGTCTCTGCTGGTGCGCGGGATCCCGAAGCCCAATCATTGAAGGATCTTAGAGATGATCACCCCAATGTGCAAACTGTTAAACTCACCTCCGGAGGCGAGAACGACAACCGCGCCGCCATCGTGGAGATCCAAGCAACCGCAGGCCAACTTGACGTAGTCATCGTAAATGCTGGTGGGTGTGTCTTCTCTGCCCCCGTTAATCACCACTAAACTGTGAACATCATAGCCATTGGTAAATACGTCGCCCCCCTCGTGAATACGCCCATCTCTGGGTTCAGAGACCACTGGGAGGTGAACATGCTCGGACCCATCGTCTCGTTCCAGTCCGTGCACGGACTGCTCCTCGCCTTGACCACCAAAGTGCCCATCTTCGTGCTCGTCTCGAGTGTGGCAGGATCCATGGGGCACTACCTCTCGCTCCGCTCCTCACCGTACGGGTGGGATGGGTTGCGACAGACATGGGGCGGGCCTCGGTGCGGGCGTCAAACGACATGGAGCCGCCACACGATATCGAGGTTTCGATCGCGGGATTGCTCGCGCGGCTTGATGGTGCGATGAGAGAGAAAACTGGGGGTCGGTTCTGAAACTTCAAGGCCACAAGGGGCAACCCGTGGGACGTCGATGCGGAGGAGGTTCCGTGGTAATTACTTGAAGTACCAGCAGACATTGATTCACTACGAATGATAAAACCTAGCCATGATTTCTGCTACTGGGAAATAAATTCTAGTTGCCACGTAAGAGCACAAACCAACATCATACCGTGAACAAAATAGGTTTTGAAAACGGCGAGAATCAATACAAGTTCGTCCGTGGCGATGCGGTGGGGAAGGAGTATCGTCCGGCCGTTGGTAGTGTTGCGACGGGGGGCCGGGGGTGCTTCTAGGTGAAGAGAACGAACTCCGTGGATATCAATCCACTAGAGCACGGATCCGAGGGGCTTGGCTCATTAAATTATAGTCGAACGGAGACCCACGCAGTGGCCTTATGTCGTTGCGGAAGAAAAGTACTGGAGGATCACCAAACGATGGAATGCTGCTTCTGTAGGGTGGGTTTGAGGAGAGGTCAGCTAATTAACATATCATGTTTCTGCATCGGATCGGGAACCCTCTTGACTCTTGAGATGCACAAGTCGCGACCGTGAGTGGACCAGGCAAAAAGATTTCATGTTCGAGAAGAAATTGGCTAGAAATGAGTCCGTACTGCCTTGAATCTGGATAGCCAGTAACAGCGTAGCAGGGATTAAATTACCGACCAGCCAGAGGCCTGTATTCGCCGCAAACGGCAGAAACCATCCAAGGAGCCAAGGCGAATCCCTGAAGAATGGACGACTGATATACCAAGAGTCGCGGCAGGACCAAGGACGCCTGGTAAGGGATTTCGAAGCTATTTTTGAGGCAATCTGCAAAACGCGTCCCATGCTGCGTGCCATGTTTCTGCCTCCTCGGATCTTGGATGAAAGGCGCTTCACGATGAAGAGAATATGGAAGTACTTTTCCCAGGTGCACTAAATCCAGCCGTTTACGCCAGGGCGCTCTTCGTTCCGTCGAGATCCCGCCGGTAGATTGTAGCTATCAGAGAAGAGAATAAAGGGCACCTCCCTCAGCGGGGAAGCAATTAACCGGCGGATTTGGGAATTCTGCGGGCCATGCAATCGCCATGTGGCATGCATGTATCAATATTGAGCTTGCATGACTCCACGAGGATATTTCGAGGTATCTAGGCCGCGATACACACCGAGTTCATCCCACTTTGAGTCTTTGACGTGATGGACGAGGGCAAGCCATTGGATCAATGCCGACGCCGTGTGAAAACAATAGGGTGTTTCATGACTGGATTTTGAGCCCCAACTTGTGCTCCAGCTTTGACCCCAACTTTGCACAAAATTGGAGCACAAAATCGGTCGGATCTCAAAGTTGGATGTCAAATCGTGCATGAGGGCACGACTTGACATCCAACTTTGACCCCAGCTTTGGCCCCAACTTTGGCTCCAACTTCGGCTAATGGGCGTAGATCATATCAATTTGATCCCTGACGACCCCAACTTCGAGAAGAAAACAGCTTGGGTGTTTCACAAACAAGCTCCCAACTTGTGCCCCAACTTTGCTCAAGTTGAGTCAAAGTTGGGTCAAGGTTGGGGCGTAAGTTGGACACAAAATCTTAATTATGAAACATATGGGCGTAGTGTGCAAAAAGTTTTTTTGACAACTTACCCAAATCGGCCGAAAAAAATGACAACTTCGGCCGACTTTTACAACTTCAAAATCATTTTAACTTTTCGTGACAACTTCAATCAGGCACAACTTCCCCGAGTTACAACTTGTAGGTGGGTCAACTTGGGTAAAACAGATTATGTAATTGATACATGTTCAGATTTCCTGAGAGGCAACTTGAAATTTGTGTTACTCTGCGGGGTGCAACTTCAGAAGGTTACAACTTTTGAAAGGTACAACTTGGTATGGATGCTGTTTGTTCACACTAAAAGTAAATGGGCCTGCTGCACACACAACAGTGAGAGTGTGTGTTGCTGCACTGTTCATTCCTAAGAATGGCTGTGGTGACCTGGACTGTTTCTGGCTACCGTCTTTGCGTACTTTCCATTGATTTGTCACAGGTTGAACTTACTGGAAAAATAAAAGACCTTTTCTGAGGGTTTCATTAGTCTCTCGCAGCCAGCCTTCAACACAATATGATCTCGTACCTCGACGTGTTGAAGTCTGTTATTAAGTGATGGGGCCCGATTGCACCCCAGCGAGCTCCTTCGCACTTACGTAAAGGGCCTCTTAGGCCTATTCTTCTGTACTAGTAAAATAGGCCTAAGAGGGGTCCACGGCAGCGAAGGAAGAAGCCAAGAAGCCATCACTTACGGCACCGCACGTAATGGCTTCCGGCGGCTGCCGTTACGTCTGCTGTCTACCCTCGTCGTCGGCAGCTGCAGTTGCCGGTTTTTTTTTTGCCTTACCTCCTTCTTATCTGAGCTCAGCTGTTTGATTTCTTCAATGTGACTGCTACTGCCACCAATTTATATAAGTGAATGGGCTAGCCCGCTGCCATGGCAGTGACGGCACCTCTAGGCAGACATTCTCAAATCCTTCTCAATACTATTTTCTTCGTGGTATAGGTTTTATTCATGAAATAAGACACACTGCAGCAAAGGTAACTATGTGGAGACAGACATTGCCTCCACCACCGCTGCCATCAAAATTCTCAGGTTCTCACTTGCGCTTACTAGTGGCTCTATAAGGTGAATGTTATCCAAATTTTGAGGTGGGGCGATGCAAAAAATTATAATGCAGCCGCAGCGGCCGTGACGGCGGTGGGTAGGCTGCAATGCCACAACAGCAGCGTGGCCTGGTGCCCAGTGTGATAGCCCAGCAACGACAGGGTAGCAGTGGTGGCAGGTACGACCATGTACACTAGAAATGCAGCAGTGGTAGGTACGGCAGTGCATCAGTGGTGACGGCAGTACGGCAGTGCGGCAGTGATGAAGAACCAGTGGTGTCAGAGTGCGGCGGCGGGAGGTACCACAGAACATATCTGTGGGTGTGACCAAACAACAGCAGTGCAGCGGCGGCGAGCATGACGGTGTAGTACTGCAGCAACCGGTGCAACCACAAAACATACTTAGTGATGTCTCACGGTGGCAGTGGCGGCGGATTGGGCGCAGGTACATAACCCGGGGTTTCTGGGTGGGATCAGGTGTGTTCGGGTGCGGGTTGTGAAGTCACGATGCCTTCAACCCGTGGGTATTTCGGGTTAACTCAAGCGCCGCAGAAGTCGCCGAAACTTTAGAAAGTTTTAAGATGAAGGCATAATGTCGGAAACTCACCGAGACAATGGTTCCAATTCGAATATTGGCGGCAACTGGTTTCCGGTCCGGTGCCGGCTGTGATGCCAATGCTGCTATTTTCAGGGAATTAGCATCGTCAATTGGACCTGTGAGTACGGATCTGTTCCGATGCTCTCATGTTGTGCTTTGAAGAGCTTGAAGAATGGAAAAATCCTCTTATCTCGGATCCTTGATCACAGTTATCAATCAGTGCGGTGACGGAGGCAACATCAGTGAAGATGGAGGTGGCGGCATTGATTTTTGAGTCCCAGAAACAGAGTTTAATGGACAGTGAACGTGCAGAGGATTCACAGAAGTATCGATGTCGTGTGTTGACGGCAAAGACGGGACGTGGTGAACGGAGACACGGCCGAAACGTAACGAGCCGATCCACCGATTCAGCCTGAAAATGTGGTCCTACCTTCTTTCACCAATCAGGAGGTTTGGCGTGTCGCTGTGATCGGCGGTGACAGAGATGGAGGTGGCGGAGGTAACATTTAAGTACCAAAACAAGAGTTGAATGGTCAGTGAATGTGCCGAGGATGAACAGATGTTTGGTTGTGTGCTCAATTTATTGTGTTGACAATAATGAAGGAGGACAATACCACGATGGATGTGGTGGAGGCTGCCGCGGCCGCCGACGCAGCTGAGAAGGAACGAGCCGCTGTCACCTGCCGTCATTTACCTCACTCCGATCAACCAATCAGAAGACGAATAACGATGAACATTCTGGAGTGTTTTTTTTGTGGGGGCATTTCGTCGCAAACTATTAGGTTTCAAGCTCAATTAGGGGTCTACTACCATGCCCCCTGCTCACCATATATTTTTTAGATTTTGTCCGTACGTCTGAAATCGCGTGCACGATTTCGACTGAAAGGTCCACCACCATTACTGTAGCCAGTTCAAGTACAATGTTTTGCCTCAACCACCACAGAAAAAATTCTCAAGGAGTACGATATGCATTTAAATGACTGTACTACTGTAAGATACTCCCAGAGCTCCTTATTCCATTCTCCAGGCAGCTGAAGGATGGCTGTTCCCTCACTTTTCAATTGTCTCAAATTATTCCAGCATCATAAAAAGTTGGAATTGCATTTCATTACAGTATGTAGAGAGTGTTTGTGATCATATTATAGTAATGATAAGGCAGACAGTGTTTGCGCACGCAGCACACGCCGGCCGTCGAAGAAAATCACATCGCCCTGTGCGATCATGCACTCAAAGGAGAGCACGGGGTCCTCCGGCGCGCACGCGAGCACGCCGAACGCGGTCGCCGCATAGAGCACACGGCGTGCCGAGGTGAAGCGGGGCGGAGAACGAGGGCACATAAGTGGAAGGAGGAAGTCGCGCCACGAGGAGCGTGAAGGCAGCGGGAGCGTGTGCGCGGAGGGACATCGCCTCGAACGTACGCACGCGAACGCGCCAAGCGCAGCGTGCCGAGGGGAAGCAAACGGGGGCACACAGCTGATTTGGTGATGGCGTCGGCCGAGGCGCAGAGCTCGAGCATGGAAGGAGAATGGTACCGTCGTCGGAGTGCCATCGTCGTACGTGAGCAGCAGTATGTGCCACAGCAGCAGGAGGGGCAGCAGGAGTACCATCGACGCCCCCGCCCCCACGTACGCCAGCAAAGCTGCGCGCCGGACTGGTAAAACGATCCCCGCGCCCGTCGTAGAAGACAGCAAGCCCGGGCCCGCGGAGCTGGCCACCAACGTCGGCCCCGCGCCTGCATCCACGAAACTAGCGGGCCACGGCCGCAAAGCCACCACGGAGCTGCAGATCGAGGACGAGCCCGTCGCTGTCGCTGTCCCCGCTGCACCATCAAAGCCGCCTCGCGGGCACGAGGCCACGGTCAAGCCGGAGACGCAGAGCGACAGGAAATCAGGGACGCCCCTGTGCGCCGGCACCCGCCCTCGCGCCTGCCGCAGTTCCAGCACCCGCACCAGCAGCAGCAGCACCGCCAGGAGCGCTCAGCGAGAAGCACGAGAGATGGGAGCACCGGCGCCAGCGCCGGCGCCGGAGAGGCGGGGCTCCAGTGCGGGAGGGGGCAGCTGGGGATGTGCGCGTCGTTCGCACCCCCGGGCAATGCACCCATTGCAATCCCTGGTGCCGGGAGCGCGAGTGGGAGCAATAACGGTGGGGCGGGCGAGCCGCAGCTTGCGTCACCAGAGTTGTCGTCGTTGGGCGCGAGCGGGAGCGGGACGGGCTTGACATAGCTTGCATCGTCGGTGTCGGACGCGGGCACGGGCTACAGCGGCTGGCGCGCGGGCGGCAGGCCAGAACTCTGCATGTGCCGGCACTTATAGCGGGCGCTGAGGTGAAGTCTGACGATGGAGCATTGGGAGGGTGGCGCTAACGGACCTGTTTGCGCCGTTTGCAGATGTCAAGCGCGAGCGGGCGCAGTACGTCGTTGCAGCAGCAGCAATAGCAGACCCAGCTCCAGCAAGCAGGACCGTTGTTGCTCCCGTGCCTCACACCCACAGGACGTCACTGAGGACCGCGCCCCCATGAGCGCTACGCCAAGCCCGCAGGCAGCGCTGGTATGGTGTTGTCGTCCAGGGCCTCGCGCTCCTCGACAAAGCGCACGGAGTGGAATCACGCGCGGCGATAGGAGGGCGTCCCGGGGAGGTATACAGACGCGGGCGGCAGCGAGCGCGAGGGGGAGCCGGCAGTAAACGTGGCAGGCGGCAGGAGCGAAAGAGGGCTAATAAAGCCACAAAATGAGCTGTAAACGGGCGGGGGGGGGTAGAGTAAGGCGTAGTCGTCGGCCCAACCGATGCGCAGACCATCAGCGGCGAGCGCGAGCGAGGCGGAATTCGAGCGGACGGTAGTGGCAGCGGCGAGGGAGGCAGCAAGCGCCAGCAACCCAATGGGGAAGGACCGGCAGATGCCGTGGCTTCTCAGCTTCTTCCTTCGCTGCCGTCGACCCCTCTTAGGCCTATTTTACTAGTACAGAAGAATAGGCCTAAGAGGCCCTTTACGTAAGTGCGAAGGAGCTCGCTGGGGTGCCCGATTGGGGTTGACCCTTATTACATAATCTTCACTTAGCTGCTTTTGGGTTGTTCTCGCTGTGCAGTGACTTTCTCCCCGGGTTCTTGGTTGAACAATGAACATTTGAAACTTGGGGGGGGGGGGGGATTGATACTGATTGCTTTCTCAATTTATTAGGATTGAGTAAGTTGATCATGATCCTAACTTATAGCAAGCTTCTGAGGGCCTTAGGACCTTGTAACACCTTATCAAATCTGTGCCTCATTAGACACACCCATTTTTTGTTGACATAATTCAGGCTTACTAACTCCGATGGTCTGCTCCTTGGACCGAAGTCCAAACATGTGAACCGGCCACCCCAATCTTGTATACCAACCTAGAAAAATTTGTGCACCATTCAGAGTAAAGTTGTCTCCTCAATAAGATGTGCCTGCCTAAAGTTGCAGCCATTACACTTGAAAGTTGCATCCTGCTGAAGTTGTACCCAAGCAAAGTTGTCCATAGGAAAGTTTTGAAAATCCTAGTTGCTGCAATTCTGAAGTTGCAACTTGGTCAAGTTGTCCAAAAGTTGTTTTTGCAACCAGGCCGTGAAGAAGCGAAATCTTTTTGCACAGTATATTTGCCATAGAAACACCCTATTAACTATCAACAGCCTCTTGCCTTCTCCTCTCTTCGTTTTCAACGTCCCATCCGCATCCTTGTGGGCCTCGGGATCCGCCGGCACCTGTTTCTTGAACGGTCTTGTTTTGTTAGTCCTCCTCGGATTGTGGATAAGGGTTGTTCTGCCACCGTCCCCGGTCACGTCTTGCATCAGACCTGTTCTTCAGCGGCTTTGCAATCGCATGCCCCGCTTCCGGCTCCCTCGTTGTCAGATCATCGAAGGGAGGATTCACGTCTGCCGGCAGGTACACGAGCTCCACGCCGCGATCTCCATCCCGGCCTGCTTCTTCCTGGCTCCTGTCCCTCCGTGGGCACCCCAATTCACCACGGATTCGCAAGGAGTCCTTCATCGGTGTTGACATCACGCTTTGACCCTGCTCGCCTGTCTGTCGACCAAGAGAAGGATGCGGAATGGCAGCGGCGGTCCTGCTGAGTGGCTCTGCAAACACACAGCCGACGAGCACGAGGACGGCGAACAGGCGCGGTGTTCGTATCCGTAGCGGGTCTCCTGTACACACGGACCGCCTTGCCGTTCATGCCCTGGGCGGCATCGGTCACCTCGCGTTCGCGCTCAAGGCACATAAGAACTGCGGCCCACTGGGCTCGACGGCAAATCCAGGCGAGGTCCCGCTCGTCTACTCGCCCTCCGTCTTTTTCGCGTCTGCGTCCCGCACACTGGCACGGACCAACCACTTCGGTACTGTCGCCCGCCGGCGCGCCGAGGAGTAATCAAACGTGCTGCACGTCCTCCGCACTGGTGCTCCCGGACGGGATCAACCCCGTGTCTGTGTTATCTAGCGTGTCGCCCCCACCGTCGTACACCCGTGCTTTCCCCTCCCGCTTCCCCTGCGATCCCACACCTGGCTTCTGATGCACAGGCAGCCTGCCTGTGCGAGTCCAATCCGCGCTCCGCGATCATGGGCTCACTTTGAAACAACACTGCCGCGATTCGTCCCCGCCGGCTGGCCAGCCTTTTTCCGGTCTCCTCGATGGCAGCATTGCAACGAGCGAAGAACGCTACCTCCTTTCACGTATCACAGCGTGTCTTGATCCCTCCAGCCCTGGTTCTCGAATACTTTTCAATGTTTCTGCAATACTTACTTATGATCACAATTTTCGTGTGTCCTGCGACTTCTGCGTTGCCGCTACCTGGCGGAAAGAGGCAGTGCAAGAAGCCAAACAGGCGCAAATATGCTACCGCCAGCATCCCGATATGGAAGGTCTGGAGTTTGGGTGACCATCCGAGCGCGGGCCCGGAATCCAGGGCTTGGTTCAGTCTTTGCCATTTGAATCTGTCTCCCAGTTGCGGTGCGTCTACGAAGCCGGAGCAGGTGCGAATTCACTGGCCGTGGAACCGAAACGACTCGGGCTTTTGAATCACCATACAATATTTCCCTCTATCAGCCCAGGTCATCTGCGCCTAGGAAAAAATACCCGGCCATCTATTGCTCCATTATTTTGGCACACGGTCCCGTCCCCAGTTATTCTTCTGCACTTTCGTTTAGTGTGCGGCGCCAGACAAAATCTATATCTAGAAGTCGGTTTCTTCTCTTCCTGTGTGTGGATATTGCCTCTCTAATATGCTTCAAGGTCGCGGTTGAATGGGATGAGACGGCGACATATGGCGACCTACAGGACTTCTGAAATGAATAAACATGGATGCAGTCCGGCCGAAGGATTCCTTCGTTATTTTCCCCAATCGAACGGACGGGGCGCCCGAGGAGATCATCAGTACGGTATTAACGCACGTTCTGGACCCCGAAACTGATCTTTGCATTCCCCCAATAGCTTCTACGTCCCACGGCATCGTTTTTTTTTCCGACCCTCCGGCTTCACGGCAGTGATAAGCATCGCCTATCGGGCTTGGTGCGGCCCCACTCCCCAGAGCTAAATATCAGGATCCAGTCTTTTGAACTCTGCACAGGGAGAAGAGTATCAATACTCCGCTTTGCAGAAGTCTACTGGTCTCATGCGCAGGTCATACTTATTTTGATGTGGGTGCACTGGACCCTCCCAATTAATACTGGCGAACCCTAGATCTGAATCTCCTTGTCACTTGTGTAAAATCGCCGGTCCTCGGCTGTATCTAATGTTCGACTTGCGTTGACGAGCGCGATGGCTTCCCCGGACCCTTTTCAAGATGTCAGTGCCAGATACCCATCATCACAACGTTCGGCGGCGTCAAAGATCTTACCCCCTGAGGTATAGGTCTCCACACCTGCTCGAGAAGTCTCGTTGGCTCCACCCTTGTTATGTTTGATATCGTTCCTGCGAATCGAATCCCCACGGGCTCGCTCATATGTCTGGCCCCTACTCCCCGTCGCGGATTATATCTTCAGAATCATCAAAGAAGATTAAGTTGTACATGGCACGACGTCTGGGCAGATTGGAAGCCGGCGCATGAATTCGGCTGATCTATAACAGCAATGCATACCCGGCCTTGCGGCAATTCCATGAATATCCAATTAACTTTGGTCCGATGGAATTGAATCACTTGGGTGGGGACTCTCGGTGACGAGAAGGACTCTCCCACAGGGTGTGATTATTCAGGCAAGAACTGAGTCTGACGCTCGATGCTGCGCTGATTTTTGCTTTCACATTTCTCCTCGCGGCCGGCGATCCGTGGAGATTCCTGAAGTTCTTACCGCGATGCCTCCAGTGCTTCTGCGCGAATGTCGGGCTGTTGGATGATACAGGTGAGTCTGTCACCAGTGACGGCGGGCGGCGTGCTATATACAACGTCCCATGATCAGATGTTCATAGTCTATTTTCGAGCCACGAAATAGTATAAAAGAGAGGTCCACCACGTTCTAGCGGCACGCTTTAAGGCCCACCTCCTGCATATTACACTCACAGCCATGCGATTCAATAACCTGTTCATTGCCCTCGTGATGAGTGCCAGTTTGGCCGCCGCTCTCACCCTCGAGGAAGCCGTCAAGGCTGAGAAGCGCCAGTGCGGGGGGACCGATGCGGAGTGCTTCCTCACGAATCCCGGGACCTGTTGCTCTGAGGAGTGTTGCTGTGGAGTTTCTGCCGGCCCGGGGAACTGCAGCCCCACTCCGTGCAGCATCTTCCAGGAGGAAGGCATACAGCCTGGCGTGAGCATCTCGATCTCTGTAATTGGACCTGGCTGATATGAACATCCATTCACAGCTTTGTGCCCAGGCCGAAGTCTGAATATACGTGGACCAGTAAGAGACTGAAGCAATGTGCGGGGAGGTGGACGTGATCCAGGGATGCATATGTACTTATACGACATGAAATGCTTTGTTATGGCTTCCTTAAATTTTGCGCGGGTGTAGCTTCTGTAACTTCCGCACGATGGGATGTTCAAATGCGTGGTGTGGCGACTTTCGCCTGCAAAACCTGTTTAAGACTTCGAATGGGACGGCTCCCTGTGAGCGGGAACACAGGCTTGAAATAAATATGGTCATCACGATAGTAGATTCGGGCGCGACCTGTTCCTTTGACTGAGTCCCAATTACTGGCCTGGTATTCACTGCTTCTCTCTCAGAAAGGGTGATCTCTCTTGTCATTCGAGAGTGAAATTTTCTGGACGTATAAAACCAAGTTCTGTATCCGAGTCAGACGCAGCCACCAAGATGTACCAATCCATATTTCCGGGATCAAGCTCGGGGAAGAAGATTCGATTGCCGCCCGATCTTATGAAGAGTGTCCACGTCATAAGACGGCCGAGTCGTAGGAACCCGTATTCAGGAAAAGTTTCCACGATATTACAGAGAACCTCGCGAAAGAGAGTTTGATAAGGTGGAGGGAATCCGCAACCGAAGCCACAGTAATCGTCGATACAGTAGGAGAAGATGGGGGGTGACTCCAGCGCCGATGTGTGACGACTTGCCGGTGGAGGAATACTCCACCAGAGGCAACTGGATGATGTTGGAATCCTTTGTACTGAGCTGTGCGTAGGGTTCCAACAGGAAAATGATTTGCGGAGGGGATCTATGCGTCTCCGATCGACCGATGCGAGGAATGGTGAAAAACGATCATCCACTGGGTTTCCATGACTCCATTCAACTTCACATCCTCAGCCAAACTTGAAAGAGCACACCATGAGTTTATGCACCATTGATCGGCATTGTTTAATCCAATTTGGTTTTAATCCACCTCTGGTAACAAATGCAGGGTTCAGTCCTTTTGGTTTGGATCACCGTGTTCAATGAGTATGAGAGGATGTACAGATTTGAGTAGTAACTTTGGAGCAGGGAGGTTTTATTGGCCTCCGTGGGATCATATCCAGGCGGGACATCATGAAATTTGGTTTATTTTTTTGTGTTGTCTCCTTGCCTCAGTTGGATTTGTATCCTGTATTTTCCAGCCATCCTAGGGTCCTGTCTTATGTTTGACCCTCCCTCTGCTTTTCCATTTATGTTTTCATGCCTCTGAATTCCCGTTTGATCCCTGGTTCGTTTAAACAGCACTTTGTGTTGAGACACAGATTGTTTAAACAAAGCTCTTAGGGTTACAGCTCTCTATGACACCTCTGTGGTTGGGCACAGTTATAACATTTTCATCAACCAATCATCTTTTGAGTATCAAGGGCAACCGAGGTGCAAAGCACGTACCATGGGCTTCATGAGGCGTCGCTTTTACAGCAGATTCTTCAGCTGAGAAGATCTTCATTTTGACAGACAGCTGGGTACGGCAGTCACAATGCACTTTTATCACTTTGCCAACACGTTTCATTATTTTGCCAATACATTTCCTTATTTCACCAACATGCTTCATTATTTCACCAACATATTTTGCTATTTCACCAACACATTTTATAGTTTCACAACATTCTTGTTTCGCAACATGTTTTTTTTATACTGTCCAACGATATGGCACATATACTGTCCAAAAATTCCCAAACGGTGACATCTAGATGGAAACAGTGTTTTCTGAATACATCTACACCTTTGGCCCCAGATTACAACTGACCCCACTGCTGACCACCTTTCAATGGTCTTGTTGGAGTCTATACCACCTTCGTCACTTCGTCAGACCGGCTAATTTTGAGCAACTTTGTCACCTCAGATAAATTTAGCCCACTTGACTGATTGTTCGTCACTTATGCGAATATTCGTCCTTTCAACTCGGCACCATCAAAACCCCGGAACGTTGGCCATCACCATGCTTCATCTCACCCTCAGCACAAGGCCAGGCACATTTTTTTTATATAGATACCTTACCCGAACACTAACCACTAACCACTAACCCTAACCGCTAACCACTACACTAACCGCTAACCTCGAACCGCTAACCTCTAACCGCTAACCGCTAACCCTAACCACCTAACCGGCCGACCTCGGCACACCGCTGATTCCGTGATGTGCCGACAAAGCCTTTTCCTGGGAAAGTGACGAACATTTACCAGAAAATGGTTGAACTGACGAACTTTCATAGAATTCCATCAAAGTGATGATCTTTCTCGCACTTAACCGAAGTGACGAAGTGACGAAGGTGGCACGGACTCGTCTTGTTGCTCTGAGTCTCGAAGATATAATTGATGGCAGCACTGATGGCAACACCAATATTGGCACTCCAATGGAATCCATAAACGGAAAACAAACAGTTCTGAATTCCATAAGAAGTGGAGAGACTTGGGAACCCCTTGGTTCTTTAGTTTATGGAGTACCATCCCCTATACCACATTTTAATGAATCAGCTCGGGGCAGAAATTTGCCACGGACCTTTCTTAACCTGGACACGTCAAATTGCCAGCCATTGATAGACTGTTGTGAAAGAGCTTGTCCAAATGACATCCACAGAGTACGGTGGACATAAATACTCGAAAATTATATCCTACAGGGGTGTAGCACTGGACAGAACAGCAGGGTAAAGATCACAGCGCGAATTAATGGCATGCCACACCGGCCGGTCTAATGGTGATATGCCGCAATCAATGAGGGCTTGCCGAGATGCGACCGATTCCAAAGAAGATGCAACCCTTTCTAGTGAGTTGCAACCCAGGTCAAAGATGTAATCTATCCGAAGGTTGTAACCAAAGCAATGGTTCAGTTGTAAGTTGCTTCCGAAAACCCTGTAAAAAAGTGCTAATTTTTGGACAGTATATCGCCCATACAAAGATTAGCACTTTTCGACAGGGTTTTTGTGAACAACTTATAACTAATGATCCATTTGTTCACAACCTCTGGATAGTTTACATCTTTGGGTTAGGTTGCAACTCAGGTTAAATGGTTGCATCCTCTTGGATGAGTCACACCTCGGCAATATGATATTGATTACCGGGGACTTCCATCAAGCTGGCAGGCGTGTTGTATCATCAACATTTATGCTGTTGTGCCTCCACCTATAGGATTCACACCTCAGAAAGATTGATTTAGATTCATGAGCTTCCAGGTGTTCCTTTGGATTTCAGGTAAGCTCCACCCTCAAGACTTTATGAATGGTCAATATTCAACGGTTCAATGCTATGAGCTTTCCTCACCAAATTGTTCTGCCTGCCAATATCCTTGGGCACCATATATAGGATGTGTCCCTCAATCATGAAACAAAATGTCCTCCTGGCCTTTTATGGCACTCATGGACTGTAGAACGGCTGCCTTCTATTTATGGACTCTGTCGGAGTTTCAATAATAGTACTGCCATCAATTTTGCGCGTCGAGACTCAGTGCAATAGGACATGGTTAAAGTGTGATCAGCAGTGTCCCCGGCCGCAACCCAATGCTGGATACATTGTGATCTTCAAAGCATTAGTTGGAACCCTTGAATTGAAGTTGTCAGCTACCTGAAAAAAGGTGTAGTTGTACTGAAAAACACTGTTTTTATATGGGCGATATACTGTGCAAAAATTAGCTCAATTTTGCAGGGTTTTTGCTCGCAACTTATATCCATCTATCGTGTTGGGTGACAACTTGGAAACAGCTTACATCTTCCACCAGGTTGCAACCACCTTGAATTGGTCGCATCTTCTGGGTGTTGCTCACATCTCACAAATTGGGACTGATTGCCGGATGCTCGGCATCAGCTCGGCTTGAATGATATCAAAACAATCTGTGTTCACATCCTCCCTCTGCCGCCAGTGGCTCCAGTATGGTTTCAAAAGACATTTTTACAGGTAAAGATACAGTTGGGCTTGCTCCAGCATCAAATAATGGACTGGTGGGGCCCAAAACTCCGAATCGTTGATCTTCAATGTGTGTAGTGGGTTAGATTGTCTCGCCCATTTACTAATTGATTATAGCGTAGTTCAGGCACTGTAATTCAGTTGAGTGGCATAAAATCCTAGGTTCCTACCCAGCCGTGTTCCGAGGTTCATCAGTCTCTGTAGTGTAGTTTTATTCTAAATCTCAGAAAATGGGGTTGCGGGAATTTCGGACCGTGTGTGATGTGACGAATGATGTGACCTAAGTTGGGGATGAACCTCTCCACAACGGCTGGCACAAAACATCTGTCAACAACATAGCCACAGGACCCCATCCCTTTTTGGGTATATCACCGATATCAGTGCGCGCTCCCTTGCACCATCGATGGATGACTACCTGGCGTCGAAGACACAAATTGACGCTCTTATATCTGCACTGTACTCCCAGCAGTTAAATATATCTCACTTTGTGGTCTCAGTTCTGCGGCACTCGTCTTTTACGGAACACCCGGCAGTCCTCGATCTTCTGACTCATTCGGACGATATCCTCAATGCATTGCTTAGCCATCCCAAGAGTGCTCAGTCAACACTCTCTTGGGCAAATTAACATCATCAAAAATAAATATGCTGCCGCTATTCGGGATCTTTCGCAAAAGAAAAATGGCTGGCACTTTGATGCACTACATGCAAAAGCAACACAGCTGGAGAGCTTTCGTCTAGAAGATATTGCTCGGGAGATCCAGCGGCTAGCCCCAGATTTATGGGAGCTCATTGGTCTTATGTTATCGGCAGATCAGCGGCTAGCTGTCGATGATGACGATCCGATGCTGTCTGAGGATGAGGGGGATATACCGAAAGATGGACGAACCCGAGCTGAAAAAAATGCTGAGCGACGTGATGCGCAGATATCAATTGTAGGGATTTTCTCCAAGGATCTCAGCATATAACTAATGCAGCATGTCTCAATTCCAGAAGCGTGTCGTGATTATCAGTATGATGATGCAGAGTGCGACTCAGAAGTGCAATGCACTCGAAAGCGTGTTTGGAATTTTCCTCCATGCTTCGAATACCCCTTCGAAGGTCATTGAAGCCCTTGCGCACATGGGGATTCTCGATTTCGGAACAGTCAATTGAGCGGGCTGTTAAGTCACTCTCTGCCGAATCCTATGCAAAACTGCGAGAAATGGGTCAAACCCTTCTCGCTGGTTACGCCTACGATAATTTCGACATCAATTTCGGTGTGCTTGTACCCACAGTCGAGAAAGAAGCTGACACACTTACCCATATGACTTCTGGAGATGTGATCACACTCGAGCACGGAGTCAAACCCGAGCACCTACGGTGCTCTCAAGAACTGTGGCTAAAATCGCCATTGAATCCCGAAATTGATGTGAGCAAACTACCTCCACCACACACCATCCATGACTTGGAACAGCTCCACCCGGAGGCTGATCATCCCTCTAATCTCACCCGGCGTGAACGATTCAATGCTTGGAAATTTCGGGAAGATATTGTCCTCATTGGTCCGAAATTTTTTTGCGGCTTCAAAAAACAACTCGGTGACCCCGAGGTCATTAAGCAAATCCCTGTCGTGAAAATGCGGCATGCTCCCGCACGATCAATGGACATAAAACAATCAACCGTTGAAGGGAACCTCAAAGTCATCCCCAATCTCTTGGAGCAGGGTGGTGTCAGAGATCCAGACGAAGATGATGGGGGAATCTGGGAAAAAACACTCAAATCTATCGTGGCCTACGTGATTTTATTTCACGGGGATCTCGGAACAGGAGAGCGAATTATGTCGCTCCTCCAACGCCGAGCTATCGAATCTACACCATGGCGTCGGTACCAGTTCGTCATCTACGTAATGGGTCTCTTCCATCTGAAGATGGCGTGCGCGGATGCGATCTGGCGAATATTCATCAAACCGGTCTTGGCCCGGGAGGATGTCAACAGTGTTATGCGGTTTGTGGCACTGCACCGGGCCAAGGAGACAGGTAAAATTGGTTCGGACCCAGGTTTTCGAAGGATGCACGAGGTTATTACCCATGATGGAACCGCCCTCCGCTTAGACGCATGGAGAGTCGAGGTACTTCGTCGCAACCCAAAATGGACCTCCCTCGAGGAATTCGCGGCATCAAACCCATCCTGGGAGCTAATCGAGGAGATTTCTAATTATCTAGCATCACATTATGTTGCTGGTGCCGAGGACCTCAACATCTACGAGCTACGCCAACGGCCTGCAGCAGAGCGGGATCAGCAGCACGAAAATGTGCTCCAGATCCACCAGTACTTCTTGCTCTATGAAGAGATCTCACGTGCAATGAACCACGGGGACATTGGTCGAATTGAGACCTGCTTCCCGGCCTGGATTTACATATTTAAAGCGACTGGGAAGCACAAATATGCAGCGCACATGGTTAAGTTCATGACAGATGTGCATTTTGTATATCCTCCCCCGCTCCGGTGCTGTACCATCTCCTGTAATCCCAAGAAGTCATCTAAACCGTATCAAATTAGCCACGCCGTCCGGTACAATATTCTGGTGAATCCCAAGGGAGAGAAGGGAAAATTTAGAGGCGTAGATTGGGTTGTCGAGCAGATGATCAATCTCCCAACAAAGGTGACATGATTTGTGGAATATCTGTTTAGTGCAATATCTTACTGCTAAATTCACAGGAGACCTACGGTGGTCGAGGAAGCAACTACACAAAGAAACGGGTCATCGAAGAATCTACCCTGATTCAAGTCTACCGCGGATGCTGCCACAACATTGAGCGCAACTTTGCCCTTACTGCGCTCACATCTCAACAAGCTCCTCCGGACATGGAGAAAACATACCAGAAGATGGCTCTATACTTGCAGCAAAACTCTCCGAATGAGCACCAAGCAGGACGGAAGAGTGCATATATTATACCGGATATAATTGAACAAGGGCAGGCTAAGATGAACTCTACGGAGAAGAGTGAAGAAGATGAGAATGAAGAACGCGAGGAGGAAAATGATTTGGAAAGAGCAATCGAGCCGGAGGATCTAGGTGATATGTAATTATAGATTAATGGGGACCATAGAAGAAGTACGGTGAAACAAATTGGGAAGGCGAGAGCGGGAGGATAGGAGGATTCCGGGGGGCAGGTGTTGAGGGACCTGCAGCAGAATGCCCCGTGCGTGGCACCAGGCGTGGAAGAAGGCATGGGACAGAAGGTGTAGATATGCTGCCAACCGACTCAGCTTGCCGTGTCGGCACTTGCATTGCCGCTGGACTGAATGTGAATCGAGGGGTCTGCGGGGCCATGGGAGTCTGTGGTGGCACCGCATTTTCGTCTCGGCGTGGAAAGGTTCTCACACGAGGAGATCTTGCCTTGTATTTCGGACAAGCACGATTTGATGCTATATGCCCAAATGAAAGACAGGCCCCACATCGACGCAGGGCCCTCCCTGTGGAACCGCCGGGGGTATTGGTAATGGTGTTGAGACATCGGATGGGAGTGCTGGTGATTAGAAAAGCAGATTGGGGCGGAGGTGTGGGTTTATGCGTGGAAATGAGAGAGAGGGGACGCTCCCCGTCCTCGACAGCACATTTCCAACGCGTCTCGCGCAGTAGATCTGCCATGGAACTGATTTTGAAAAAATGCGCACAGTCAACGATGCGGTCAAGGGTCTCCGCGGACATGAAGGAACCAGCTCCGTAGTTGCGGAAACTGGCACGGCCACCGATTTCGATGGTTCGCTGCTTCCGGAACGCGTGAAGGTCGTCGCGGAGGGAGCAGTCGGCACGGTCCCGAACGTAATCGGGTATACGGGAGCGGGACGGTTGTTGTTTTGGTTTGGGAAGGTCAACTCGTGCGAAATCGAGAAAGTGGTCGGGGGAGCAGAGCTCGCAGCAGATGGTGGGCGACTTGACGACGCAGCGGGGGCATCCGTCGTTGAAACGGGGCTGGGATTCCTTGTGATCCGAAACTATGTACAGTCAGAAACTCGAAATACAAAACATATTTAAACTCACAGGTCTTGTCATTGCCAAAGTAGACCATTACCGGGATGCGGATGCAAGGCTTCTTGGGCTGGCGCGTGGCCGCGTTAATCAGGTCGTCGACGGCAGGCTCGAGGCGGTCCGCACCCTTCTTCTTCGTCCGCTTTTTCCACGCCGGCTCGTTCGATTCCGTGACAGCCTCGTAAATAGCGCGCCGCTCAGACACGTAGTCATCACGGCTGCCATGTACAGACGGAACGGTGTTGCCGCCGTCGGCACTATGTTCGTCATCCAACTCACCAGACTCGTCCTCGGGCTCGAGGCCGGGTCCCTCGCTGATTTGTGCTGTGGGCATGGCCACGGGGGTGTTGGGTGCCATCGGCGCTGCTACAGCGGCACGTTTGGAGGGTGGGTGCTCGCTCTCAGCCGCCGCAAGCTTCCGCTTCTTGGTAGTTTCGGCCCGCTTCGCTGCGCGTTCTTCAGCTTTCGCGATGTTGGCGTCGAATCGCTTGGGTTCCACAAGAAACAACGCTTTTGCTGTGAGATGAAGCGCTCGAGCAGCGCGACCAATGCGCTGCCAAAGCGTGCACGTGTCACAGGTTGAGCGCCACTGTTCGATGAGGAGGACGTCGGGAAGGTCGAGACCCTGGGAGGTATCAGTAAGTTCGTCGCACGGTCCCATTTAAATTAGGAACACGTATACGTACCATGCCGAATGAGTCTGTGCAATTCAATCCCCATGTTACTCCGGCCTTCAGCGAGTCCGACTCGTCAACCTTGAGCTGCGGAGACATTTCTGAATTAAACCATTTTATCTTGTTCCGATGCTCCAGTGGAAGACGGTTCCGCAGAAAGTTTGCTGCTGCCACGGAATCGGCGATGCTATCAAAGAAGATCAAGAATTTGGGCGGCAGCGGGTCCCCGGGCTGCCAGTTGTCGGGGATCAGGAACGCGAGATACATGAAGCTGTTCATGGCATATTTCATCTCTCGGACAACCAGATGAATATTTGCGCGGTCATTTGACCGCCGAATTATTTCGACTTTTTTAGGAGAAACCTGTAGTACGTTCATGACATCGGACAGTACAGCTGGAGGAAGAGTGGCGGAGACAAGGACAAAGGGGATATCGCGGGGATAAGGTAGCGGAGGCGCCTGACCTCCTTGTATTCGGGACGGAAACCGGCCCATTTACTGATACAGTGGGCCTCGTCCTGATAAGACGGCGCGTGAATTCAGCCTTCTTCCAGAGCTTCGAGAAGCCACCATCCTGCTGCATCAAAGTTTTGACATTAGTCACGACGACACAATATTTTCCTTCCTCGATGTCCTGTCAAAATTTGTCAGTTTGACGCGATGAGATCGATATACAAGGCTGCTCGTACGCGAAAATTGTCTGTATTGGCCGTATCCGCTGTGATACTAATCCCCTTGAGGCCCATAGTTGCTAATTGCTGCACGTTCTGCTCCCCGAGTATATTTAGCGGGCTGACCACCAATTGAATGCCAATACTATTGAAGAGTAACGGAAGCCAGAACGTGAGAGTCTTCCCGGATCCGGTAGCAGCGATACAGACAACATCTCCGTCGCGTTTAAGAATTGCTTCAACGACGCGGATTTGCCAGAGACACGGCTGGTACCCAAGATGCTTGAGGGCCCGAGCACGTATTTCCAGATGGGAAAGCCTCGGAGGCGTGGATGGGGATGAAAATGCGAATTTAGACGCGACCGGAGCCATTTCAGGGTGGAGGCGCGAGGGGAGGCGTGTTTTGGCAGAGGGGCGGCGCGTCGTACGAATACGAACGGTGCCAGTGTACTCCCGGGGTCCCATTGTGGCTATGTTGTTGACACATGTTTTGTGCCAGCCGCCGTGGAGAGGTTCCTCCCCCAAGTTGCGTAAGAGAGTTTGACAAATCACATCTGGTCCGAAAATTCCCGAACCCCCATTATCAGAATTCAATTGCTAACATACTACTAGGACTGAGGAACCTCGAAACCACGGCTGGGTAGGAACCTGATAAAATCCGTTCAACAAACCAATTCCGAGCAATATCTTCTAGACGAAAGCTCTCCAGCTGTGTTGCTTTTGCATGTAGTGCATCAAAGTGCCAGCCATTTTTCTTTTGCGAAAGATCCCGAATAGCGGCAGCATATTTATTTTTGATGATGTTAATTTGCCCAAGAGAGTGTTGACTGAGCACTCTTGGGATGGCTAAGCAATGCATTGAGGATATCGTCCGAATGAGTCAGAAGATCGAGGACTGCCGGGTGTTCCGTAAAAGACGAGTGCCGCAGAACTGAGACCACAAAGTGAGATATATTTAACTGCTGGGAGTACAGTGCAGATATAAGAGCGTCAATTTGTGTCTTCGACGCCAGGTAGTCATCCATCGATGGTGCAAGGGAGCGCGCACTGATATCGGTGATATACCCAAAAAGGGATGGGGTCCTGTGGCTATGTTGTTGACAGATGTTTTGTGCCAGCCGTTGTGGAGAGGTTCATCCCCAACTTAGGTCACATCATTCGTCACATCACACACGGTCCGAAATTCCCGCAACCCCATTTTCTGAGATTTAGAATAAAACTACACTACAGAGACTGATGAACCTCGGAACACGGCTGGGTAGGAACCTGACTACCGCCTACTCTACAGCGGCAGAATTCCTTTTATGGATTGTGTCGGAGTTTGAATTCTAGGCTCCCATCAGTTCCGATGAGGTTCGGCATGCTTATGGTTGAGAAATTCGAAGTCAGAGAGGTGCAAGCCCTGCATCCATGGGTTGCAACCTGTAAAATCAGTTGCAACCATTTGGCAAACTTGTAAGCAGTTTTCAAAATGGATTGAGATGCGACCAAAAACCCTGTTTCCAGACAGATGTTACCATTAAATAATTTTTGCACAGTATATATGCCATATTTTTATGTAGATGTCACTATTTGCAAATTTTTGGACAGTATTTTTTGTGTGCAACGTTTTAAAGGTGGCACAACATGTTTGAAAAAAATTCATATGACTTGTTCTGTCGTCCTGCAAGGCCTTCTATCCTCTCTGTGGTGCTCCCAATCTTTGTTGGCTCCATAAACAATATTTCTGCTTCTGGTGCTCCACTGCTCAGGACCCGGTGGCGGGGTTTGATGGCTGAACCCCAGCCACATGGATTCAGAGGTTTGGTGGACACCTTGTCTTCTGGGACTAGGGGGTCATTGTGGAGTTCCCATCCCTTTGTCCCCTTGGTGACTATTACACATTCGAATGTCCCTGTCTGAGACCATGCAAAGCTCCCCTTGTGGCCGAGGGTCGGCCGGCAAACCCCGCCACCGGGTCCAGAGCAGTGGAGCGCCAGAAGCTGAAATATTGTTTATGGAGCCAACAAGGATTGGGAGCACCACAGAGAGGATAGAAGGCCTTGAATTTGCGTCGAAGTTTGGTATGGTGGACATGGGGGCCAAGGATAGTCGAGGGTTCGGAAAGACCTGGGCAAGTGACGGCCACAGTTAGTTGACACATACCATCGCGGGTCAGGGCGCTGATGCATGGCTGATGCATGATGAGTCGGCGCTTATGTTAGAAGTCGGCAGTCACACCAAAGGGCTACCAAGATAGGAAATTTCCATATTTGGGGGGAGGGGGGGGGGTCCCCTCGGTCTCGAAAAAAAAAAATCTATACCTTATTTCGCAGCTGGGGTTTGAATGTTTCTATAGTAATCTGGGCACACAGGGAGTCCACTGGGGGTTCAATAAAGTGGATAAGAAGGTTAAGGCACGGTTGGGTAGATGTTGGCCTATGTTGGCCGCATTTGGCGATGTTTCCATCACCAGAAGAACTAGCATGGTATTCTTTAGTGGAGTTGACCTCGCAGGACTTACCACAACAAATCAATTCCTCGCGCTTGAAAATTTTCTCTTGAATCAATGGATCTCCGAGTCAGCCCGGATGAGTTTCATTCCCGCGGCGATATCCGGTGCATAATTACAACCACTGTAAGACCCAGAACGGGTTTTTTTCACCCGGTATATAACCCAGTAGACGGATCAATGTAGCCTGGAGGACGGGGGAAAGTAATCCGGATACGGTCAAAGTAACCCTCTGAAAGGGTGAAGGTTACACACTGAGAACGGGTTACCTTCGGGTGACTTTGACTAGTTTTTCTTTTGCTTTTCCCCCGGTCGGGAGCGCGCTTTCCCCATGGCTTTACTGGGTTACTGTAACCTATATAGTGGGTTTTTTCTACTGGAGGAAGAAAACCCGTTTAACTGGTTAAATCCACTGTGCTAATATCACCCGAATGTCTGGTGCATCTGACCCATACGTTGTGGCAGGGGAAGATGGCCGGCATGTGGAAATGACATTTTATTTAGATTTTCTTCGCACTCTCCCCTTTTGCCCCTAATTTACTTACATCATATATGTTTGTCAGTAAATATGGACCAACAATCAATTTTCACGCACGTTCTCTCATCTTCGCGGCCAGTGTAGGGCAAGTGCCCAGAAGTTCAGTGGAGGACTTCGACCATCCGACTCAGGAAAGCCGCCAGTGGGCTCTTTAGCCATCAGCAGCCTCATTTTCGCCCCCAGACGACCGCATTCATTTTACGTTCTCACGCCACTCTACCAGCACTCTCTCTCGCATCCATTTTCGTACTCCAGCCCTCGAGACCGTATTCCGCGTTTTATCTTTGAAATCTACTCTACCAGCTCCGGATCACCGACCCATTTCCCGAACCACAGACCGGGACTTTCCCTCTTCAACAGTGGTGACCACCGCAGGGGGAAGGTTCTTTAGCAGGATCTTCTAGGGTTTTCCGCGTGGTCCGTGGTTATAAACCTTTGTTATTCATCTTTCATTCACCATGTCGGTCCCTTCACCTCGTGTCACGCCGTACTCGGCTCCCTTCCGTTTCCCAGTTCCCCATGTTACGTCGCCGTCTGAATTCCGCGTTTTATCTTTGAAATCTACTCTACCAGCTCCGGATCACCGACCCATTTCCCGAACCACAGACCGGGACTTTCCCTCTTCAACAACGTGGGAGCAGGATTTTAACCCAGGCAATGCGGCTTGTCACCCGTTTATCGAGTCAGATGTGACATCCCGATTCACCCGACTAGCTGGTGACTTTAACTTATTGTCCAGCATGGAACTTGGGGTGTGGGCCGTGGCATAGCCCGGCAAATCTCGTACTTATTTTTTTTAAAAATGATATACTATTTTGCCCAAGGGGTCTGGATTTGCACAATGGGTCTGGATTTCTTTGTTCTCTCCCGTCCCTCAAGCTTTTTGGCTCCGGTTTTTTGTGCAATCCTTTGTTATACTGGTAGGCTACACCTATGTAAAAAATCTAAGGGATATGGGAAGAGGAAGCTTTTCCAATTTGGTTGCCGGTCCATCTAACTCAGAGGGATTTCTGAAAGTGTCCATGTTCTGCCATCCCATCTCAACCTTGACCTCCGGGAAAATTTGAGGGGTTGTATGTGGTAAATATAACACCTTCTGTCCCCTCAGATTTTTTTTGCCGGGGCGGGGCCATCACATTCTGGAGGGAAGTAATCAAAAGTGTGACAAATTGATTCACTGTGACTCTTGGTGACAGTTCACCACTTTCTTCCAGAGCGCGATGGCCCCGGCCCAGCAAAAAAATTTGAGGGGACAGAAGGTGTTATATTTACTACATACAACTCCTCAAATCTTCCTGGAGGTCCAGGTTGAGATGGGATGGCAGAACATGGACACTTTCAAAAATCCCTCTGAGTTTGATGGACTGGCAACTAAATCGGAAAAGCTTTCTCTTCCTATATCCCTTAGATTTTTTACATAGGTGTAGCCTACCAGTATAACAAAGGATCCCACAAAAAACCGGAGCCAAAAAGCTGAAGGGATGGGAGAGAACAAAGAAATCCAGACCCCTTGGGCAAAATGGTATCCATGTGATGGAAGTTTCCAAACATCTCAGTTTTGAAATCCACATGGCACACCAAGAGACCTTCAAGTACATAATTCACCAGCAATATCCATTCAAAAAGGACAGAGGACTCGGCAATCATACGCTTCGTGGATTCCATTTCCATTGCAGGTGTAGTGAGCACGGTAAAGAAATGTTGCTCCCACAAACTTCCAAGCAAACGTAGGAGGTGCTAGCCTCCACGACTTGTAATTGAGTCGGATAGGTGGCTGCAGCAGAAAAAGGCACATTTCACGTTGGGTACTTGGCTGGAAAGTATTCCATTTCTAGGTCCTTTCCTCCTCAGTGGACCTGGGTATTGAAGACAGTAGTAGGTGGATATGGCCCACAATGTGAAATCTGGAAGCAGGAACAAAGCAACAGAGAACACCTAGGTTTGGATTCCACCCATAAATGTTTGATTGCAAACCAGGTCCCAGGATGGGGCCTAGAAAAAAAGTGGTTGATACCAGAGAGAGAAACTCACACATCACCCAGCCGTTTACGAAGGTTGATAAGTTTCTGACAGTTCAACATTTCCATGGAATTTTGTTTCTGTACTCCGAATCATCTCGAGGTTTCCCTTGTACCTGTGGAAGAAGAAACAACCAAAAAGCATTGAACATTTACACTGTTCAATCATTGATCAGGCATTTGAGCAAGAAAATTTTGGAGGTATACACTGGATCCAGGGAGGTGATATGCATTGGCTGCTTGTTACGTAAATGCCCGGAGGGAAAACCTTCAAAAAAGCCACTGGAAAAAGAATCCAATCCCCGGGTTCGAACCAACGCCTGCGGGCGTTAGCAGCACGCTCGGCATTGGCCGGTACCACAGCCACTAACTTGTCACAAAAAATGTAGTGAAACCTTTAAAAAAGACTTCAACACAGCCACTATTTTCATTGCACTATAAAATCGTAACTGATAATTCACGGAGCTACTGAAACGGCCATGTAAACTTTTGGAAAAGAACGAGAACTTATTACATAAGTACTCGTAAAATAATACGGGAAAATGTATATTTATTGAACAATATTTGCTACGATCCGGGTCGGCACAGCACGAGACAAAGGTGGAGAGAACAGTTTGAAAAAAGGCATAGGCACGCTACGGAATGTATGAGAACACGTTCTACGCAGCTCAAACAAGAAACATACAAGTATTTGCATTGGCTAGGCCGCGACGCAGAAGCTTTGTATCACCTTCAGGCCCCGTCGACTACAATGGCACCATGAGTTACATACCAAATGATGGAAGATGGAATACGTACCGTCATCGTTACCAGCGTCGCCCGCCTGGGACCCACCATCTTCCTTGTCACTGTTATCGTCGTCCTCGTCATTGTCAATGTGACGAATGGTACCGGTCGCGGTTGCGGTCGCCGTCGTCTTGCGTCGCTTGTTGCTACCGGTGGCTCCGGTGACTTGATCGTTGCGGCGGCGCTTACGGTCCTCGCGCTTGGGATATATCCACGACGGACGCCAAGAGGTAAGCGATCTCTGGATCGCACACACAGATCAACACACGTGCTCAACCATCACTGTCCAAATTGGGACGCGCCTCTCAGCTCCGTTCGTCCTCGTCGTGGCACGAGCTCAAGCATACTCGACCTCAGGGGGTATAAGCCGTGAAGCTACACCCAATCTAGCCTCCACACACCAAGAATCTCTTGCCATGACATGTCCTCATATAGCTCCTCGTATGTTGAGCACTTGAAAATAAATACTGTAATTTTGGTACTCTCCTGGGATATAATAATACTACGCTAAAATATGTGAATGAAACAAAATATCAACTACATTGATTCATAGGTTGCCTCAAAGACTTGTTCGCACCCCATTTGAAAGAACATCCCCGCCCCAGAGAGGTGATTCAGAAGTTGAGGTTGAAAGTTGGACACAAAGGCGGGCGGAACGACTCATTACGTGCCGCTGCATAGATCCCGTCATCCTGACATTGTCCACTCGGATCGTGTCAAACAATATGATCCACTGAATCTCCCGCTCCGCACTCATGAAGAATTTTTAGAGCAAGCCCGGGAGGTGCAGCAAGCGGAATCCACAGCAGCTGAAAACCGACTTTCCAAGAAATATGGGATCAAAGGTGTTCCCATCCTCGCGACTCTCTCCTCTCTTTTTTTCCCACTCTCATTCCCTTACAACTTCATGCACCTGATTTACGAGAATGTCATCAAGAATCTCGTGCTTCTCTGGACCGGAAACTACAAAGGTCTAGATGAGGGCACTGGAGAGTATGAACTCAATCCTACGGTGTGGGAGGCCATCGGCGCCACGTCGGCTGGTGGCTCAACTACCCCCACGGCTTTTGGCGCGCGGCCTCCTGACATCTCCAAGGACCGAACGGCGTGCACCGCAGATACATGGTCCTTCTGGCTGCTCTACATCGGCCCGATTCTTTTGCGCAACAAGTTCAAGCGACGCATCTATTACGATCATTTTATCAGTTTTGTGAAGCTAATACATATCTGTCTTCAATTCGAATACACCAAGGACGACATTGCCACGATTCGCTCGGGATTCACGCAGTGGGTCAGGGATTTCGAGCGGTGAGTTTTATATACCATATACGGCTCATCCATTGAACACTAAACGGCCCGTGCAGGCTTTATTACCAATATTCACCCGATCGCCTTTCTGCATGTCCACTCACACTCCATGCTCTTCTCCATATCGCTGATGGGATAGAGGCAGCAGGACCAGTTTGGGCCTACTGGGCGTTCCCTATGGAGCGTTTCTGTGGTCGGCTTCAGCCCTGCATCAAGAGCCGTCGATTCCCTTTCGCCAGTATTGACGGGCATGTTGTTGCGACGGCTCAGCTCTCTGTCGTAAAGGTGAAGTACGCAGTTGATCTGCGCCTCGGCCCCCTAAAACTTGACATCGCCAATGGCGCATTTTCTCACCCTTCATGTACGTGAATCAACCCACGGTTGTAAATCAAAGTAGCTAACATATTCAAAAGACCCTACTTGTGTTCTTCTCCCACCACGACGAATCTCTGTACCTGTATCTAACCCTCTTGACGCTGGGCTTGCCCGTAAAATTGCCATCTCCCTCTCAACCCGCTTCAACAAACCGATGGCAACTATCAGGAAACACTTCAAAGCCGACAAAGTCGAGCAATGGGCTAGAGTGCAACGGCTAGATGACGGCGACCGCATGCTGGCATCCTCAATGATGACGGCAGAGTTGGACGACCGGCGGGACGCGACATATGTTCGAGTGCGTTGAAAACTTCCTCTCATTTTTGCACTTAATAATCTATCCTCAAGTATGTCCTTCTTGTTGACGCTAATGCACGCTATGCGCGCATAGCTCCAAGATACGAGCCTGTCACATTCTACGGCCAACTTCAAAACATCTTCGTTGTCAAGCTTGGGCCCACACCTGACCTGGAGCTCGACAGTGAAACAACACTCATTCTTGCGGCCGTACGTAAATGCGAGATCATTCTTCGGAATGATCTCGACATGCACTATTATAAAAAGGACGGCCCTGTTGAGGTTGTGGACATGTCGAGCATACAGTGTCTGGTCGGTCGGATCAAAACGACAGACGGGAAGAATTGGGTAGTTATAGATCGTAGCGGTAGTCTTTCTCGCCCCTATTATGATCCGGACGACTAGCTTTTTATCTTTATATATATTTTTCGCTAGCCTTTGATACGTCTGAATCTTTTGTGAGGAGAACTGGATGCAGTGGAGCAGATGGTGAAGAAAAATGGATGAGTCAGAGTGAGAGTCAGACACCGACGAGGAGGAGGCCAATAGGACAGTGTTGAAGGGCTAGAAACATTTTTCTGCTTATCTAATTTCATTCATCGTTATTGGCATAAATATACATCAGGAGGTCTAGGAACTTGTACTGAGCGCAGGAAGAAGGTCTTTTGTATCTCTGAGGAAAGTTCTAGGTATCAAAGTGAAACCCCCATAAGTTACACATTTCGCGGGGGAGTTAGTCGAAATTTCCTTATCTGGATTGCGGCGGTGAAAGATGTGCCAAAATATCTGCCGGGCTGTTAAATGAATGGCATATTGTTGATGAAAAGGCCACCTTGAATGATTATCTACGTTGTTGCCAGCTGAGATTGTGTGCCATCGTCCGGTTGGTGGGGTTCAGGTCGATAGAAGATTTCAACTCATGTCCTGGATCAAGTTAACCCAGTATTAACCCAGTCATAACCCGGGCGCAATCGGGTGACTATGATCCTGTAAAATGATTAAAAACTGGTGGAGCTCATACATGGGGAAATTAACTAGGTACACGAGTTTCACGAAGAACCCGCTGTCTCCGGGCTAAAGTAGCCCGATCCTGTTTAACCCGATCTTCACCCGACCAGTGGGTAAATGGGGAGATTTATCCGGTAAACGGGTGACAAAAACCAGGTCTGAGTCTTACAGTGAACGTTGCGATCACTCCTCACGCACCCAATGGGTCTCGATATTGGAGGCTTTCATGTCACTCCCGACATTATCAGCGAACACTTGCAAGTCGTCGGTATCGGCCAACCACAGATCGATGCATTACTGAACCCGATTGATCATCAAGATGCACCCCTTGCGTACAACCTGCTGAGGGTGCTGTGGACTCTCCCTGATGCACCTGCAACGGCTAGCCCGAATTTCATCCGTGCCCAGGTCGCTCTGCAAGTCTTTGGACGGCTTGCTCAACATCTTGTGACACAAGGTAGGTAAAACCTGTTGTGATTATTCAAACCTCGAATTGACCTCTGTGTCCCGCAGAAAACCTTGAGGCAGGAGCCATTGGGACTGAAAACCTTACCTGAGGCCACCAAAAAAAAACACAGAGGGCGCCCAGAGTCAAGGTGGAGGTGCCGGAGGAATTTCCCTAGATGTCAGTACCATACAGAGTGTGTGGAAGGGTCGTGTCGGGGTAAAGCAGCACGTATAGCAGAAGTTAGGGGTCTTCCCCAAATGGGAATTTGATCGCATCATGTGGCTGTGAGGGGGAGGGGGTACCCTCGACCTCTGAAAAACAAAAATCGACGTCGGGTACATTTTTTCAGGAAAGCGGAGCCCCTTGAGTCACACAAGACCTCACCACGAACACGGGGGATACAAGAATAATATTCAGGGTAATGTCACGAAACCCTCCCCAGATATTTTATGAAAGTTTATGATAGAATGGCATAAAATACCTTCGGTTGTTTCAATGGGAACAAATATCTGAAAATATCTTCTCCAAATAAAATGTTGCAACATTTAGGCAAAAGTTATACAAAAGTTGTACAAAGTTTCTGCTAGGTTTTGTCGAGTTGTATCCATTATCTAGGCTCTTTCTCGAACTTTCTCAGTCAGAACAGCATATAGAGCATCACAGGCAGTCATATTATGATAAAGAAAACAGTGTATGTACAATGATAGATTAAATGTGGTTAGAGAGAGCGAGTGAGAGAGAGCGAGTGAGAGAGAGCGAGTGAGAATACAATTACCGCCGAAACAAATCACCAGGTCGAGGCGGCGCGTGCAGCAAATGATTTGCTCATATAGCCAAGAATCTAGAGGGGGCGGTTGCGGCTCATTGAGACAGTAGTCATCCGGGGGCGATGGCAGAATCCGAGAAGACAGCATCGAAAGGGACACATCTTGATGCATCAAAATTCATGACGGAATTGTCTTGGCAGTCGCTGGCTTGCACCACCTTGACGACTAACGAGGCCACGAGCTTGGCGGTAGCTTGCAGCTTGCGAATATAAATTGATTTCATGACTGTCCTGCTTGAGGTAATCCTTGGGATGTCTGCGCTCAAGCTTGTAGCAGAATTCGGACGGATTGAGTCAACAGGTATCTTGCAGAGCCTAAGTCGGGGGGAGAGAGTGGGTGGTAGCTCCAAAAAGCAGGACAAGGATGGCATAGCAAGAAGAGACACCCGAGGGCAAAGGGGGAACCACTGGGAGCCGAAGCGGAACGAGCGGCCTTTTGATGGAAGCCGAAAGGTCTTGCAGCATTCAAGACGTGACTGTACGAGGCAATGGTGGGTGTGGGGCTTGTTGAGACGGCTTTGTGAGCGGAGGGGGCGACGAGATGGGGGGAAAGAGAAAGAGCAAGCGACATGCTGGGACCTACGACGTGGCAGTTGGTTACCATCACGTCGATCAAAATCATGCCATATCGACTCATGTGATGGCGGAGTTTGAATGACTTGGTCAGTTTTTCGGTCTTCTCAAGTTCTTCTTAACCAAAGGAATTTGGAAATGGGTACGAAATTTCAAACCTCGCTCATCGCAATGCTTTTTAAGATCATCTGAGTGTTTTGAGACCTAATCAGAAGAAGAGTGAAAAGACAAAGATGCCCAAAGATGCTTTGAAAGATCAGAGATGTTGTTCACTTTTACTTACGCTGTGTGGACGACTGTGACCAAGTTGCTGAAAATTGCTCGAAGTTTTTGTGCGAGAGAAAAGTGTATGCCAGAATTGCATACATTGCCGGGGAGGTTTTACAATTGTTACCAAAGTTGCAGAAAATTGTTCAAAATTTTTATGCAACAAAAAAGTTTATGAAAGAGTTGCATAAAATTCCTGGGGAGGTTTTCCCTGATGCCGTATTGGTCGTATATAAGGTAAACAAAAGCTGTAAGGCTGTAAATAGGTGTGCAAAGCTTTATAACGGGCTGTAGAGCAAGCTGTAGAACAAGCCGGATCGAACCATGTGCCAAACAGCTGTGTAAAAACCAAGATGGGGATAGGACACATGACAGGCATATTTCAACAGGTTATGCTCACGAATGCACTGCGTGGATTATATGTGCATGTATGTAACGCAGTCGGGAGACGACCACGGTTCGAATTGGGAATCGAAAATGGAAGCAGCAACTTCAAGGAAGCAGAGAAGTGCTGTCATAATCACGTGACTGGCGCGCCGCTAGGCGTAGCTACCCACGCGCAAAACAGAGCTATTGAATTGCAGGGATTGGAATATGGAGGAGACACCAAGACAAAGGAGTGCAGGAAGCTTAAATAAGTTGATCCGAGTCAAGACTAGCACTAATTGTTGAAGCTTTGCACGACTCGGAGGCATGAACTTGGAAGAAGGCAATACGATTTTAAACACATACACATCCAACGACAAGGGGAACAGATATAGCTAGATCCATCCCTACACTGGCTTTCAGATCTCTAGGTTCGGGCCAGCGTATTCAGCCGTACATCGACCTCTGCAGCTTCCGCGATCTGCGATGACCTGACAAATAAGGGGTGAGCCGCCTTCCACATTGCCTGGGCTTCTCCGGGTTCCCCGCGGCGTAACATAATATCTCCAATTCCAACCATGCTCTCACCTCTGAGGCGGTGAATATCCATCTCCGTCGCACCTTGTAGCGCACTTTGGAAGAGAGCGAGAGCTGTTTCATCGTCATCCGACAAAGTATACACATCTCCGAGACACCGCAGGGCGTGGAACATGTACACCCGGTCTTTAAGTATCCCTGCAAGCGCCAAATAGACCATCGCCCAATTAAAAATGTCACCGTGGTCGTACATTTTGTGTTTCGGGTCTGCGAGGCGGGAGACGCAGAGATTCGCTATTTCCTGCTCGGAGCCTCGGCTCTGGAGCAGACATTGTTCGAACAAGGCGCGTGCCTGCATTTTTTCCCCTTTGTATAGCTGCAGCTCGGCATTCAACTCTGTGAGAGTCGCACCACCGATTCCATACGTCGAATATACTGCCACGGCAGCATTGAGGTGTCCAACGATGTCCGTCTCGGGACGACCACACGCGATGCCTAGCTGGGCCAGAGTGAGGAGGGAGTTGGCGTGAAAGTTCGCACTGTCGTGCGGGGAAGTCATAGAAACGATCGTCTCATGGGCTCTGCGTGCTTCGGTGTACTCGCTTTTGAGCCAATGAATTTGCGCCTCTACATCCAACAAGTGGAGACCCTGGTCGGAACCTTCCATTCCGAGAATAGCGAGTCGCTCATGTACCTGTTCACAGAGTTCAAGGCCACGTTTCAGATTGCCAATATATCCGTTGGCCGAAGCCTCCGAAATAACCCAATGGCAGTCACCCGGTAAACCTGCGAGTGTCCCAATTTTTTGCGCTTCGCGCGCAAGTTTGATAATTTCTCGATGATTGCCGAGAGCGAATGCAATGCTGCGTTTTCCGCTGAGAGATTGTAGTTTTAGCTCCATGTTGTCTGTTTGTTCCGCTAGAGGTGCAGCAAGCCCCCTGAATTTCACCGCCGATGGGATGTTCATGGACATCAGATAATAAGTTCCTGCTGCCTCGTAGAAGCCCAACGCTAAAGTGTGAACACTGAGTCAACGTATTATGCCTCGAGAGGGACTCATAGTACCTTGGTCAATGAAACGATCCCCTCTTTTGAAGTATTCGACACCCGCCGTAATCAAATCCTCCGCATCTCCACCCACACGAGAAAAACGTTGGCTTTTGAGATAAGCCGTTGTATATTTCCATCGCAAATCCGAATCTCCCGTCGCCTCAACGAGATCCGGTAGTTTTTGCATCAACGGGCTTGGCCCCTTCAACGTGATTTGTGAGAACTCGTTCAATGTGATGATGCTATGTGCGATGCTGATATTTGTGGCCTTGTCTTCAGTCAGGCCCTGCAGCATTAGATTATTGATGTTTCCAAGATTGGCCGCAATTCTCGGTACAAGATCCCCGGATGAGAGTTCCCGATGGGACAACCAGATGGAAAGGAGATCCTGAAAGTGCGTACAGAGTGGCTTGAAGAGGACGAGTGAAGGTGGGTGAGCACGCCGGATATATTCGCGGATAGGACTCAGAGCTTTGAGTCGGTTGTTCACGTCCATGTAAGCCAATGACGTCCGAAGAAGGACTGATTTGCCCTGCCCGATATGGGGAATCGGAACGTTACTGACGACCAATTCCTCTTGCGTGATTCCATCGGGAAGTAAGGACAGCAGGGAGAGAAGGTCCTTGGCATGTGGTGAGGACCATATCCGTGGACTTCCAAGTGAGAGGATGATCGATTTCTCGAGATTCGTCCGCTTTTCGTGTCCATCGGAGAGGAGGGCGGTATTTTCGACTTTCCAGCGGGACAAAGTACCCGAGTAACCCTCAAACGCCGCTATATTGGCCATCAAACTCACAGCCAGAGGTAAACGGCCCGATAGATTGAGCAGCTCGCTCACTGCGGGTTCATCGTCAACTTCGGGCTCATCGGCGACGTCGGAGAATATTTGGCGTGAAGCGAGGACTGAAAGAGGGTTGAGGGGAGCGAGGAACGGACGATTCCATTTCACTTTTCCCGGACGTTCGGCACCGCGCATTGTGATCTGCAATATATAAGATCAACAGGGTCTGGACCACGAAAAATGCCCACAAGTAGCGCCAGACTCGGAATGTCTGCCAAGACAGATATAAAATTCTCAACGGCTGTACGAGATTCCAACGACTCCCAAGGAGTTTCAAAGTTATCGAGAACGATAAGAGACGGTCCGAACTCTCTAAAATGCTGAACAATTGCATCCGAGAGTTTCCTTGATGGCTTGAGTCCGAGATGCAGACCAACCATGGTGACTAAGTCAATACTGGTATATGCCGACTCGCAGGACATAAAATGCCGATGGTGGTATTTCTCAATAATCGCTGGCTCGTGGAGTGCTGCCGTAGCCAGAGTTGTTTTTCCCATGCCGCCGGGGCCTAGGATGGCTGCCCGCGCGGGATCGCTGAGGAGGATAGACACCAGTTCGCTGAGTTCTGAGTTGCGTCCATGGAATATCTTTGGTGACGCCGGCAGGAGAGAGAAAGATGCAGAGCTGTTTCAAGTCTGGATTAATTGATCTCATGGGACTTTCATTTGCGCTCACCTGGAATTGAGGGAGCTTCGGATCTGCACATGTGGTTAGCCGACGATGTAGATGAATGGTTTCTTTTTATTTTACCGAAGAGGCGGAATCGAGTGGCCCACTGCCAGCCGAAATAAGTTCAAGAAGCTCCTGGTGGCGTCGTTCGGTATCGATATCCAGCTCTGCTATTGCGCTCGCCACACCAACTCCATATTGCGTCTTGAATGAAACCTGAGATCACGGACTCCGGAGGTTTGGAAAAACTCACAATGACAACATTTGATGCAGCCTTCAACTCCTTTTCACAAGCATCCAGTTGCGCCGTTATTTCACTCTGCTTAAAAAGCCGCCTAATTTTCCCTAAATCCTGTTGTGCCCGCAGACAGGCATGAAATTTCTGAAGCGTCCTGCGAGTAACCGTTTAACCTAGGCAAAGCGACTGACAGTAGATATCAGACGTACTGGGCGTACTGGGCAATCTGATCAAGCATCTTCGGAGCCCTAATGCCCTCGAGATGGAGGCACAGGCCCGTGAGTGCACAGAGGAAGCGGTGGATTTCTTCTACCATCCGCAGGCATCGCTCCTTTTGAGCTCTTGTATTCTGGAAATTCGAGTGAGCTCAGATTCCAACGATAACCAGGGCTGGCAGACCTGGATCATAGGAACGATTGATAGGGAAAGATTCGATACTCCGGCGAGAAATGGTATTTGTGTTTCGACCGACACGTTCCTCAGGGCGGTGGCGACGACCAGGGTGTACTGGAGAATGGTGTCGGGAGGACGCTGAGGCATGGTCAATGTAGCGGCAGGCGATGTGGTCATATAGATCGAAGGGGAATATTATCCGTATCTTAAGTAGATCCCTCGTATCACATTGTACCTGTTTGCAGTGTTCCGAAAATACCCCATTTGTGGTGCTTTTCCCATGCCATGCCTTTTTAGGTATTTTTCGCCCTCATCTGACCAGGACTAAGATTAGATAAATGGAAATAAGATCTCTTTCAGGTATCCGTATCTTAAGCGGATCCCTCGTATCACATTGTCCGAAAAGGCCCTCTTTGTGGTGCTTTTCCCAGGCCATGTCTTCCAAGTTATTTCACGTCCTCATCTGACCAGGTTCTGTTCCCATAAATAGAAATAGTATCTCTAGGTGTACACTAGAGTTAGTCTGGGCCGATCTCGGCTAAATAAGCACACTACTGCGTTATAAATTTTCGGATTTTCGGGTGCTTGTTTGACCATCTATGGGACACCTATGGAGGAAGTCAAGAGTTCTTCAATAGCCGAATCGAATGTGTTCTGCCTCTTCCAGATGTTTTCAATCCCCTCAGGAAATGTAGGGCAGCCTCCGAGATTTGGCAGAGAGCGATGGTGTGGCAGTGCTGCCGGTGACTTAACGGAACAACCATCCTGCTCCTTGGGGTTCATGAAGATCTTTGCGTATTTCTGAGTTGGCAGAAAGTCTCCTTCAACAAACTTAAACAGATGTCTTTCCAAGCTTTCAAATGAATTGAGTCAGAAAGGCAGGAAATGCCGGAAAACACCGGGATCTTGACAGCGCAGTAGTCCGGCTAATCACTTGGGATAGGCCCAGACTCTCATGACATGGTTCCCAGAATGGGATTTCATGAGAGGATGGTCTGGAACCACATCTAGCAGGACCAGTGATCATGCCAATGGGAGGCCGATTCACGATTTTGGCCCTTCAGAAAATTTTGTCTGGACTTTGTCTTGCGGGGGTCCAAAATTTTGTCCGGATTGTGGCACTGACATCGGCCCATTTTTTTGCTTGTCAGCCGCTGACTTCTCAGCAAACAGCGCTGCAGGCTGTCGAAAAAGCTAAAAATTTCTCATAACTTTCAGTTTCGGCATACAGATTATTATTTTTGTCCAGACTCTGACCCAGGGTCCTCCAACCGTGAACCCGAGTCGGTCAGTGCAGATCAGACTCGGATCAACCCTTTATTGATCGCTTGTACGCGCACGGCCTTCTTGAGGGAGAGGTTTAACTTCATAGAAAAAGTACCAACAAGTCTTTAGTGTGCCGACCCAGTTTGGGGGACCCCCCCGGGGCAGTGAGGGAGGGGAGGGGCATCAAATGGTCAGTAGTACTCTTGGTGCACACTCCGAAATGGGTAATACATTTTTACTTTACAAATACTAATCTAGCACATTTCCTACAGTATTTGAAGAAGATCCTTCTCGCGCCATCATGCCGACAGTTGCATTTAATCGATTTCGGGGATCAGACTGGATCGACTCTGGCGCAGCTCTCTTTCGCTTTAGCCTTTAGCCGACGAGTCTGACTCTGGGTCTGGCGTTGTTGACACATCCCCATTTTACGCCGTTGAAGAACGTTCTGGTAGTGGGATAAGAATCGGGTGCAGAGTGTCTTGTGCTATAGGATAGGAAAGAACGAGGAAATGAACAATCCCCTGACCGTGTGGGACCGGCGGTGAATTTATGTGTACCTACCTACCTGGAAAGAAAGGGAGTCGGGGATGAATGTTCTCGATACGTAAACGTGGCCATCTGCGCCGTTCTGCTACGTTTTGAATCTCTTGATTAACAGTGGTATCGATAAATTATGAGGGCCGAGACTGCAATTCACGCTCTCCCCATACCTTCAAATTGATCTGCGGATTTTGTTAACGTTGTCCTTGATTGTGTCTACTTAGGATATCAGAGCACGAGAGGCGGCATGGAATTAAACCCCGTGCGCTGGCGGTATCGGGTATCGGTGCCACCACTTGGCAAGGTATCCATGAAGCCCCAAACGCCGTTGATCGAAGGCACCCCTGTTGTGGCATGCCATGCACCCAGGTGCAGGCGAGCCCCTGGATACGATATTTATGCGGCCTCCGGAGCCCGAGGGGCCCAATAAGTCATACGCACCGCGTTGAGGAGCGTATCGTCATGGATTGTCGACACCGCCCGACGAAATGGACCATCCAGACCACCGGCTCGAACATGGGGACCATCCACGGTGCGGCAGAAGGCAACGCGAGCTCGCACTTGTGCGGTGGATGTGGATTCAAGAGTACGGATGATTCGGCCACATGCACGAGCACATCCCTGCGCATTCGCACGGATACTTCGACGGGCATGGAATGTGGTATGTCAAAGCAAAAGCACGGCGCCTCCCAAGGAAAGATCGGGCGGCCTGGTGGAGAATAGACTCGCCGGATATCGGCAGGTGAGCAGAAGTATTGACGATGACAATCACGCTGCACTTGAAGGCCGCAGGCGGCTGCGGGAGGGAGTTGATGGGCGCGCCGGCGGTGATGCCTTCGAGGATCAATATCAATGAAGCGTCGACGACAAGCACGGGAGTGGGAGGGCGGGAAACAGATGCGAAAAGGGCTCCTTGTTCAAATCAGTCGCCCGTCCTTCAGCTACATTTTTGAGCTTGGTAGCGCGTGGACGTGGAATGGGATAGGCGCCCAATAAGCGCCCGTTCGATTTCTGGAGTCGAAGATGCCAGGGATGCATGTGTGTTGTATTTCGTGGGAGACGCCGGAGTTGGGGTTGGAGACTCTTGGAGTTGAGGTCGGATGAGAGAGAACGGGGAACGTCAAGGGAGAAAGCGGGGTTGGGGATCCTGGGTTGGGAGTCTGAGCGCTGAGAATTGGTCAAAAAAAGGGCGGATCGCAGCAGGGGTCTCGGCGTTGGATAGCACTATTGGATGAGCAGACGTCCGGTGAGAAACGAGGTTACGAGTGGTCAGTCGGTCAAGAGAGACTAGACCTCCGGGTACTTAGTGCGCCAAGGACAGACGAGATCTGGCGAGCGAGTTCACCAGCCCGGTGCCAGATTCTGTGATGAAAGATCCAGCAAAAATGAGGGCGAAATCTTGAGCCTTTGCGAGGGTCAGTGACACTCAAGTGCAAGTGACACGTAAAAGTGGCGATCAACGTACGAAAGCAACACGCGCAAATACCTCCGTGACTCTCCCTTCTTTCTTTTTACATTTCCTTCATGTCCGCGCACCCAAGAGCTTGCGGACCCTCCGCTCCTGTTTGCCTAGTGTCGTCTTCTTGATCACCTCCTCTTCTTTTGGCTGTGGATGGATGTGTTCCTGATGTGCTCGTTGCCGGAAATGCAGCGCACCATCCCTGACCTCTTTCGCATTTCCTCGATGTCCACGCACTCAAGGGCCTACGGACCCTTCGCGCCTGTTTTCTTCGTTGCGTCTGCTTGATCACCTCCTCTCTGTTTGTCTGTGGATGAATCGACTCTCGAGCCGCTTGTTTGCCGGGGATCTCTACCTACACTACGCATGGCGCCTATGTATGCAGTAATACATCGCCCTCGTCAGTCGCGTCACTGAACTAACTGCCCACACGCATTTGCTTTTCCCTCCACGCCTCCCTGCCTCAAGACTTACTCCGACCCCCCTACCCCGCAGCCCCGACGAGATGGCGAGCATGCTCTACCAGTACCAGCAGGCCGCACCGAGGCAAGTAAAGATGTCGACGCGCTTGCGGTGCGTGTACCACATCCTCCTCTAGCCCTTGCTTATCATCCCCCCAGTCTCGACGTCCTCGCTCACCGCCGCTGGCTCACGGCGCATCCGCACCCGCTTCAAGACAACGCCGCGAGTATGGCCGAGCCCACCGCTCCCGCGACTCCGCGGCCAGCTCTGCGCGCGTGGCTGGCCCCACGGGCTCCTTCACCAGGACGTCAAGCGCTCTGTGTGCTTCACGTCCACAAGCACTGCGACCCACGAGCACACTCAAGACATGCACGCGCTGCCGACACTCGCGTCGGCGTCGACCTTCGTGTTGTCCGCGCCGTCACCCCACGCGCCGGGCTTCCCGCTCCGGCTCCACGCGGGGCCATGGAGCGCGATCAGGCACCGGCGCGGAGGGTGAGTCCGAGAAGCAAGCCGTGCCTGAGGTCCCTGCGCCCCGGTCTAGGTCCCGGCGCGGGCGGGCATCGTTTCCCTCGTGCCCGATTCTCGTTCTCGTCCCCACCACGCTTGGTCAGTGTGGCGGCGCGGAATTGCTTCCAGACCAACGTACGGTGCTCACCTACCGCCCCGTGCGCAATATCGCTGTCACACGCACATACACACGCCGAGCGCGAAGAAGTGGATCACATTCAATGGCGCGTCGGATTCAGAGGTGCCGACCTGGACGCGCTGCCCCGCGCTTGCTGAGCGATCGTGGGCGGGCGCGTGTTCGTGGTTTGGGCGTTGTACTCATATAGGTCTTCTACCCCTCTAGTTTCTATACGCCGTATTTAGAGTCTTGCGAGTCGGGACGGCAATCACCCTGTGATTCGCAGCATAAGACCGCGTTGAAAATCTGTGTCACCAACTTCAATACACTGCCTTGAGGGCCGAACTCCATTTGAATGGAGAAAAGGACCAAAGTCAAAATCTCCGTTCAATATCTATACAGCATCTGTTGCGTTGCTGATCTAGATCAGATGCCAAGCCAATTCAATGTGTGCGCCCATCTTAAAGATGGAGGCCATCGTGGCAAACCCCCACCTTTTCCCTCGTGTTTGCCACCATGCGAAGGGCTGCTTGTTTCTTTCTTTCGCTGCTGCTTCTTTCTCGTGAATCCTGCGCCGTCAAACTCTCAATTCAGCCGCCACCTGCTTCGCAGGGCCCCAAGATAACCGCCGGTGGGAAAGATCCTCTCACCAACAAAGGGAACGAACTGGTCGGTTGTTTCCCTGTTTGAACTACTTCAATCTTATTGTCCAGTACACAACAAACATCACAATAAGCGAACAAGGCAAGCGTGCTTTCTTTCAACCATTGAGTGTCGTCTAACAGCTTTCCGTCTTAGTGGTCACGGTAGCCCTGGATATGGCTACCACTGATTTATGGTGCGTTGTCCGGGTTGATTCCGACGCCGCAGGCGAGGTTTTTTTCCAACTTCTTTCCCAGGGTGATGCCGCCAGACGGGCTACCTTCGTTCAACGACACCCACCTCAATGCCACGGTGTACAACATCATATCCCCACTGAATGGCTTTGGGACCGTGACGGGCGAAATTGGCGTTGGGGTATTTGAACTCAGCTCCGGGTACTCGATACCCTTCCAAGGTCTGTGGTTTCATTTGTATAAGGTCCGGCTGTTTTTATATCCCCCTTAGCTTTCCTCAACGTCCAACCTGTACGGTGTCTTTCATGTTCTCACCACGGCCTATTGACTCGTCTTTGATTTCAGTCAAGCTCCGATGACGGAATCTTCGGCGTGTGGGGTCTCGGATTGGAACCATCATTTACCAATACCGCGGTACAGCAGGCGTATGGATCCAACGCCACCTGGGGACAATCCGTTCTCGCAAATATCTTTGCTGAGAATTCGACCGGTGACGACTACATTGGGATCTCGTTATCTCGCAGCGGCGACACTGGAGGCACCGCCGATGCATTCCTCACAATATCCGAATACGACTCCGACTATCAAGCGGTTGCGAATTCGCCGAAAGTTCCGCGGTTCTCGACCAACTCGTTCGGTTGGACGGTTCTCCTCGATGCCTTATCCGTTGGCGGGAATAAAATCGACTGGCCGTCCATCAGTGAGGAAGCGCCGGCAGGAAAGAACATCGTTCAAATTGATATTGGGTACGATGCAGTACACATCAAGTCCTGGCAGTTCCAACTGACTCCCTGCACAGAACTGATAACGTCAGGATGCCCTTGGTTCAACTTAATGCGTTGTATTCGACAATTCCTGGCTCTGTCTCCACCCCCTATGTTCCCAACCTCTGGATCATTCCATGTAACGCCTCTGTGAACGTTGTGGCCACCTTCGGGTTCGCACCTGCAATATATAAATAGAAGAGGCTATTAACGTTTCTATTTTTGCAGTGGCCAGGACTTCCCAATCCACCCGCTGGATCTCACGGCCATACAAGTCATAACGTCGCCCGACGGGCGGCGCAATTACACTATGTGCACTGCATCTTGGACAGAGTTCGTGTTCGGAAAAGACGAAGGTGTGGGCGACGCTCTATTCGGGTCTTCCTTCCTCCGAAACGCTTTCACGGTGTACGTTTTCGGGAGTCCCGGCCGTATTTGCTTCAGGTTCCACATCTGACTCCGTTGACACAATGTAGCTTCAACTTTGGGACCGGGGGAAACACCACGGGAAACCCCTTCCTTCAGATGCTGCCGCAAACCAACTCCACCACGGCGGCGGCGGATGCCATCGCTGTCCGCACGGCACTCATGGCCAACATGCCTCCCGAGTTAGCCCCCGTTGAACTTCAAGGGATTATCAACGGTACGATACCGTCTGGAAACACAGGCTCCCCTGCACAGAACAGCACCGCCCTGGCTGTGGCTCCGTCACTGTCGTTAGTTGGCGCGATCTCGGTGGCGGTTATTTCGTTCTTATAGGGTTGTCATTGTATTCTGGTGTTCGGTCGGTTGATACAATGTGCGCATAGCACCAAGGACAAGGATCCCATTTCTGCTAACGAACGCTTAAAATTTAAATCGAACTTTGAAGGCCTGAGGCCCCGGGGCACTGAGTAAGAATTCGAACCAGTATTCCGGTTCGACCGAGGCGGCAGCGATCAATGGCCGATCATGCCGACCAAAAATGAAACTGTTGCTCAGCTTCGAGGGTCTTGCATCTGATTAGACTCATGACCAGTCTGCTTCTGGGGCATATCTAAGTGCAAGCACTGTGCCGACTGATACTTACACGCCTATCCGATCGAAACCCAGGAACCCGTGGGATTCGAGGATCACTGATGGCAGTTCGCCGGCGGGTGTCAGCCGAATGCCTCTGGTTTCCCGGCGCCAAGTAGATTAATAGAGCATATTTGCACCCCCCAAAACCATCGTTTGAGGCCAAAAATGATGGCTGATCGCTTAAAACTGATGAGACCGAAATAGAAACAGTGACGAAGGAAATTCACTGGAAAATCAATTCGCACCCTGGGGGCCCAGTTTTTTTGGGGCTTGAGCATAGGGAATGTGCTGGATGGTCTCCCCTCGCATCCATTCATGTTGGAGCAAGATTTTGGGGAGAACCAAACGAAGAGGGCGGCCCAAGTCACATCACCGCTTAAAAATGATGGATGATCGCAGAAATATGAGCCTCGATTTTGGGCGTTGCAAATATGCTCTAATCTCGGCTCCAGATGTTCGGGTGGGGCGGAGTTTAAATCTGACGCAAAAAAATGATGAAAAAGAAGTGCGGGATGCCACAGTTATAGGGCAGTGTTCCCCCATCAAACTTCATCAAAAATCTGCCTCGGAACAATCCGTAGCACCGGTAGGGGATTATCTCCATGTGTTCCTCCTCCGCTGTCGGAACACTTGCCCTATAACGGCGGGAACGAGACTGCAAGTAGATTAGATGCTGCCGGAATCTGGATCACTGGATTCCAGTGGTTGCAAGCTGGCGGCTGATGCAAGTGTTGAGCCATAATGATGGGCGCACTTCCCACGTTTGGAGCACGCCAATTGGTAGGGCATGTACCAAGCATGTACACAAGTCCAGACTACAGACAAATCTCCTCTATGCACAAAATGGTAAGGTTTGAAGGCTGCAGAATTTCCTGAGACTTAGCACCCAGGGAGCAGGAGATCGCTGGAGAGACTGCACCATTGGACTTAGGCGCAAGAATATTAAAGGCGGGGAGGATGCCTGACTGACCATGAGTACACAGTTGTACTTCATTATATTGGCACTTTAACTTAGATGGTTTGATGGTTCTGGTATTCCTTACCTAATCTTTTGTGCTAGAGTTTGAACCTTATTGCTCTCAATTGCTCTTGCTTAGGCCTAGACCCACCCAGTGAAAGCCAGTGGCCGCATCTCTTGCCACCAGTGGCGTACTTGGCTCCTGGAAACCAACGGTTGACAGCTGGAAACCAGCGGCTGATCGGGAGCCTGGTTCCCGGGTTTTGATTGGATAGGCGTGCAATAGGTGTGTATAACTCGGACCAAGCAATTGAAAATTTAGGTAATGTCGATGCAGCGCAGGCCTTGGCCCCAGCACCATAACCGCTGAATCTTTGGATGAAAAAACCGATCTGGAGGAACCGGCTGTCAGTGTGAACCCCACCCCAGGCGCCTCCTGCGATCGGATGTCAATGATTCGGATCAAGAGGAAATTGGAATTGTGTCCTTCACCGGACACTGATGGGAGAAGTGCCGCCAATCTAGAGTTCCAGGTCATCTGGACAGACAGAGATTTGACATGGGTCAGCCAATGTCAATGACTGTTCAACGATGGAGGAGTATCTTCAGGTTCCTACCCAGCCGTATTCCGAGGTTCATCAATCTCTGTAGTGTAGTTTTTATTCTAAATCTCAGGAAACAGGGACGCGGAAATTTCGGACCGTCTGTGATGTGACGAAAGATGTGACCTAAGTTGGGGATGAACCTCTCCACGACGGCTGGCACAAAACATCTGTCAACAGCATAGCCACAATTTCGCGAAAATCCAAGGAAATTCAGTGGTCCCCTTCCTCACATCAAAATAAAATGCTGATAAGGTTTCATCCTCTACCTATATTGTATAAAATCATTATAGAGCAGGTGTCTCGTAAAATAGTGCTACATTTGAGAACCCACCGTGCAAACAGCCCGCCTGAAAGGTATTTGGTGCACAAACTCTTTTCTAGGTATGTGTGGGACCTGTAAATTTTTGAGGTACCACAGAAAGATTGTTTAAAGCTCCCAAGGGGCATGAATCATTTTATTTTGATGTGAGGAAGGGGACCACTGAATTTCCTTGGATTTTCGCGAAATTGTGGCTATGCTGTTGACAGATGTTTTGTGCCAGCCGTCGTGGAGAGGTTCATCCCCGACTTAGGTCACATCTTTCATCACATCACAGATGGTCCGAAATTTCCGCGTCCCATTTTCTGAGATTTAGAATAAAAACTACACTACAGAGATTGATGAACCTCGGAATACGGCTGGGTAGGAACCTAGAGTATCTTGCGTACCATGATCTCAACGACCCATTGCTCTTATCTAGGCGTAAACTATCCATTGATAAGACCGAGAAGGAGGGTAATGAGTAGTTATGGACGTCGCAGAGGCCTCTTGTATCCCTTGAACCAGTTCATAGCATTTGCGGTGGTGTGAGGAAAGCAGAGCGAGCGTAACCATTGAAATGTTCCTACGCCTTGCCGGCTACCTAGTTTTGACAGTTTTCAGACTTGCTGCGCAAAATATTCACCGAGCCATCGATCCATCATGGAGTCTAGGGCCGCTAGCTGTACTTCTGCTAGACTACATTAGGCTAGCGTTGTAACCGGTCTTGGCCAAGTCAATGCGGAGGCGCTCGGTCCCCTCTGTGTTACACCCATCAGTGGTGCCACGCGAACGAATAGAGCCAACATAGTGTTTCAATTTATGGATCTTGTTGATCCTGAAGTGTTTGCGAATTTCAAGACCAATGAATGCCTGTTTATTGGTGCGAAACACTAACCAGGCCTGTCCAGCTCTACCAGCAATTCGTTGCAGTGGGTTTTGAAAGGAGCATAGTGGATGAAATCCATTATACCACGGACGGAGAGCTGAACTCCGGGGTCGGTCGCATTGGCCAGGACACCAAGGAAAAAAATTTCGATATTTTTTTTGCTCTGTACCAGTCCATTGAGTTATTAAGGAGATCCCTTTTCTGAAGTGACGAAGGGACGGATGCGAAGTCATGGCATGGGAGCGGCGGTCAATGTTGTCCGCAGTAACAGTCCGCTTTGCTGTTTGTCGCTGCAGCTGCAGTTGACTATTTGATGATGTGGTCACCGAAAGCACCATTATGCGGCTCATGGAGGAGAATATATTGCAGTGGGGGAAGTCGGCCCAGAAGGGGTTTTTTTTTTTTGGTGGTGGTACATTAGCCGGCCACAATAGGTTAGCCCGACTGGTTAGTAAAGTATGGAATATCAATTCCGTAGGGAGTGGATGCCACCACCCAGAAGGGATTGATAGGGTGAAGGTTATGTTCAGACAATGCTAGGGGTGCATTGCCTCTAGATTGTTCTCCCAGTGTCTTGAGAGTGAACAAAGGATCCTGGCTCTCTGCGTGGTCGGCATTGCTGCGGCCCTTGGGCAAACAGAGGCAGCCAGGGCACAAATTCTCCATGCAGCAAGTGACAAGGCATTGCTTAAGGTAGTCGGCTATGTAAGCCGCCAGAACGGGGAATATCTTTCTCACAAAGCCATCAGCACAATCTATCGTCACACCATGACTACCCGCCGCCTTCAGTGCTCCCAACATGATAAGCATACAGTCATGGAACATCTTGTGGAGGGCCTGGGAGTGTTTCTTCTTGGAGAATATTTCGAGTTTTGACACTGGGATTTGCTCATTAAGACGGTGTGCGGTGGGTCTCTTTGTCAGCATTTCCAACCGTCAGATACACCGGCTGCTTGTCACCACTGAAGCGAGTCAGCTGAGTCTTGTCCGATGCTAGGATGATTGGTGCAAGTGTAGCACCAATTGGATGTAGTTCCTGCAGCATTGTGAATATTCGAGAAATGAATAAGTTGGTGAGACATACCTGAATCTCCTACCACCACTCGGCCGTTCACATCTCATTGAACCTGCTTTGTAAATGTCGGGTTTCCCGAGAGCTCTTGAACACATTCAACAGGATCTCTGTACCACATCTCGAAAACCTCTGTTCTCCGCTTGCAATCAGCATCGAGCTCGTCGCCCTCCATATCAAATGGGTAGCAGGTCCACTTCAGGCCCTGTGGGAATGCATCGATTCGCTGCAATAAAGTACGGTAATTGTGAAAAGATGGATCTATGCCCTGTTTGACCTAAAAATTTGGTTGGTGATCATTTCGGTAGCTCAGTGAATTAACACATTCCATTGGCGACAAAGGCATGGAAACACTGTTAGGTCGACAATTTAGCCCTTCTGCCACTTGGAAACCTGCAGTCCACTAACAATAATAGCATGAAAACACATTCCATCGACAATTGAAGCATGGAAACTCTGTTAGATCAATTTCCATTGCCGAGAAAACCCATTCTGTCATTTGAAAACTCCTACCCACCGAAACTGAACAAGGAACAACCACTGGGAGAACAAAGTCGCACCATTAAAAAGGTAAATGTTCAACACACGGCACCACCAGGACTCGAACCCGGAGTCTCCGCAGAATCCTTGGTCTCAAAAGAGGCATAATGTTATATGTCGAGTCAGGCCAGGGCCAAGGAAGTCCGACCTCGGAGTTCACAGTTTCTCGCAACACTACAAATGATAGAGTGAGTGACTATTTGGGTCCACAATTCCGCACAAGACTATAAGTCTGGAGTCACAGAGTTCAGGGTTCAGAGTTGAAGTCTGAATAGAGAATGAAGGCAGAGGCTCAATCAACACCGAGATAACAGAGAAACAATCAATAATCAAACTGAAGTACAAAACATAACTAACTAGCTTTTAAACTAAGTACACTATTGTAAGAAATGTAAAACAATAAGGTGCCAAGATGACTTAGTAAGACTAAACAATAAAGGACCTCGGGCTTGGTAAGGAAGCCTGGAGAAGAAGATGGACTGAACAATAAGGCCCTGGAGTAATATAAGTCCATCGTGGTATCCCCCTCTTAAGACTCTTTCCCTCAAGAGTCTTCGGAGTTGAGCCAACGTGATCTGTTCGGAAGATACCGGTAGCCGAAATGACCGATGACCGAGAATAGCCGAGATTGACAGCCAAAGTCCGATATGTCCGATAGGCCGATAAGTCTGTCGCCGCGGGAGTGTCAAACAAAAGACATATAAGAAGGGTGATTTGGTGTCGGAGTTTAAAATCCCCCTTGAACTCATATGTCGAACGTTGTTGCTCCCCGACGTCGGCCGCCGTTGGCATCGCCACTAACACCGACAGCTTGCGATCGCTGCCGCCAGACCGGGCGCGATTGTTTGAAAAATATTGGAACATCCCATGGCTGCATCAGCTGCCAGCAGTCGAAGGTGAAGGGCGTGTGGCCGACATGCACCGACCCCCGACCCCCGAACGACGCGGCTATCGGCAAAACGGGTCACTCGAGACCGAGGCAGCCCACCATCCCGTACGTCGTGCGACCCGCGACGCTATTTCGCCAGCACTTGTTCGAGCCCACTCGGAGTCCGAGACTTTGGACCCCGAGGTTGCACTCTGGTTCCCCCACGGCGAAACGCTACCCATTTCTTCCCTGTCGCGCCACTCAATAATTACTCATCTTCTTGCGCAGGACGAGCTCACGAAGAAGGGAACGCGCTGGGGCTGCACTTGACCTTAATCCGCATCACCGTGTGGTCAAGGACTACCCGCACACAACGCCCATCCCCACCGTCAAGTCCGTCATCGCACTCACCCATTCGCCCATGCGTGGATCATCGGAACTGTTTGGTCCCGCTCTTCTAGCAGTTTCAGGACTCCGACTACACGGCCGGACAGGTTCTTTAGAAGTCACTGGATTTCGAATCATAAGAACTCAGCGCATACATTAAATAAGTTGGAAACATTCATAATCTTAGACAGCAGCACAGAGTTGGTAAAACATCTGCATCAACATTCAGTCGCAGGCGTGCTATCATGTCCCCTAATTCTCATGAATTCGCGAAACCCGAAGGAAAGTGCCTTTCTCGCCGGTGGAAATCATGGGAATGAGCGTGAATGCGAGACACTTCCGAACGGAAGAATCCTCTGGGAGCGCAAACAAAAACTTGCTGACCAACTCGCAGAGGACCACCTGCATCTCCAATACCCTGAGGCACCACTCGTTAACCAGGGATCGGTATCGGCAACATCGACAACATCGAAAGACTCACGCGAAGCGCCAGCTATATTGGTCCGAATTTCAATACACTTAATTGTCTGATTTCTGGAGGGCTCACCCGAGACAAGTATGTGGGCCACTGCCGAAGGAGAGCCTGCAAATTGATCGATAACGTGCGCATTTCACCAACCGAGAAAGGACTCACAGATTAGCGTAGGGGCCTAGAACTTCTCCTCGGTATGGGTTCCCCTCCAGCCACCGAGAGGGTTTAAATTCGTCTGCATCCGTGCCCCAGAGCGACTCCAGTCTTTGAAACGAGGCAATTCCTAAGGTGATCGGCGTGCCCTTGCGAATGTGAATCTGGGGGATGGACTCCCCGTTGGACGTGGTGATGCTTTCCGTGAGAGGGACAACCACATCCTCGACGGCCGTGCGCTCCTCGATTGGAAGCGTCGGGTACAGCCTCAGCGTCTCCTGCGGAATAATAAGTAATATATCGGACCGGTTGAGCCCATATCTTGCCTTGATAAACGCATTCAAAAGGGGCATATCATCATAGACTCCGTCACCGCCCGCCCTAGAGCGAATCTCGTCTCGCAACCTTGCTTGGAATTCTGGATGTCTGGCGAGCTCCAGGAGCCCAAACGACAACGTGTTGGCCTGGCGAGGAGTAGTGTTAGAGAACATTGACTCGTTCACCTGCGCACTTACGGTCGTATCTTGTCCCGCGATGAGGAGGATCACAGTCTGCGCCACGAGATCCTCTTCACTTAATGCCTTCGCTGTCTTCTCAGATTCGACTGAATACAACGACGGTTAGCCGGAGATTCCAGGTAAGGAGAGAAACACCACCAACGAAGGAAGCTGTAAACATCTCTGTCGGCCGCTAGCCCCTGCCGTACCACATTCATCTTCTCCCGGACCACCTTGCGCCCAAGTTGAGTTCCAAGGTAACTGACCCGGTGGACAGCCTTGAAGGCCGTGGTCGGGAGGCGTGCCACCATCCTGAAAACCCAGAACGGGATATACGATCCGATACCGTCGGCGAGGACTTGAGCTCGAGATTGACTAGCAGAGAGGGCTCTATAGGATAAAGGTTATGACAATTTCCATGATGAAAATCGCTGTCTTACAAAACCCGGGTATTATTCACCACGAATTCTTCGCCTAACTCCTGCAGCGAGTACCCCAAAATAGCTGTAAATCATGCTTAGACGCTCGACAATTCGATGGATACGGCACCAGAGACCTTCACTCGCCGCACTCAGAGTCGCGTCACTGAGGAGTGGAGATACATTCACCGATTGGGCCGAAGATTTCTCTAATTCCTCTGCGAGCTAGATTCGATCAAGGACGCCGGTTAGATTGACTTCCTACAGAAATTATCCCACCTGTTGAGCAGCCCTTTCAATCATCGGTTGATACTCACGGACGGCGACGGCGGTGAATGCTGAGTTCAATGCACCGCGGAGCCGCTTGTGAGCTTGCCCTATCGCAACCAACTTGTTCAGCGTTGCGTACAAGCAGCAAGACGACAACATGCCTCTGCTCACGAGAACACTCTTCTCGCCATACAGCATGCGAAACATGTTGCGCCAGTGCGGCGCGTGTTCTACATGCGGGCTGTTGAACAGATATTTCAACGCAAGTGGGTCGGACACCATCAGGCGATCTTCCTGCGAAGCGATTGAATCACGCAGTTATCCAATGAGAAGTAGGTTTGACTTACCCCAAAACAGCCCTTGAAACGGTACAAGGATCCGTACACCTTCTGCCACTTGAATTCATAATCGCCATACTCTGATGGGAGGAATAACTCCAGTGCATTCCCTGGATGATTCTTAATCAGGAGTGATTCAAGCCGAGAACAGCGAAGAAGCTCAACCGAATATCCATGAGGGAGAGGGGGGACCGACAATATGTCCTATGTTGCTACCCCGACGGAGGGCCAGATACAGCAACAACGACACGATAGCAATGAGTGTTGCAGAAGCGGTTCCATAACTCAGGTTATATGCCATGGTGGCGGATCAGGGGGGTGGTGGCTCGCAATACAGCTTTTATTGTAAGACTCGTCACCTTCTATTTCCGCTTCCAATTCATTCCACTACTTACCGGCGATAAGGGTTTGAACTTTGTCGATCCGCCCTCGCTTCTGAACGGCAACAACGCACCAAAGGTGAACAACAGCTCCGCGGGTAAGCTCGGTCCCATACACGTTGATGTCTGAACCGAACTGCACCACCGGCTGCCAGCACCTTCCGCACTGAATTATTCCTACTGGCAACTGTCGATCGATGGAGGGCCGAGATCGCGGTTGAAAGGGGAGTGGAGCGGTGAAACCTGGGGCTTGTACGACGTTGGTGAAACAGATGCGTCAAAAAGGTGGATAGGATTTGGCTAGTGCTCGAAGAGGGAAGCAGAGTCGGTCCCGAGTCGTGATACGATCCACTCAGGCCAGCGCAGAAGAGGGGAAACGGCAAGCGGTACTCAACTTGACTGTAACTCGATACTCGGACCGGCCTTCTCGGGCCCCGACAGCGGCAGAGGAGATCGAGCGTGCCGTTTCGAGCCTAGATTCGCAGCAACGATGGAAATACCAGGTATGGGGCGTGGGCCCAGGCTAGGTTGAAGCACGGATCGAGATGTGCCAATCATCCGTCGAGCATGTACAATTGATGAATGAGAGCTGGGGATTTCGGCGGGGAGCCGAGTCGGATGAGGGGTGCGATCGAAATGGAGCCGCAGTGAGGAGAGCCAACATCGGAGTATCAACTCGATTCACTCACTTTAATGACCCTGTATTGTGCAACGATCTCATTGCCCGTATAAACCATGCTTGAATGGTAACAGAGGTAGGGTGTAGATTGAAAAGCTGCGCCCATGAAACCAAGCTTTCGATGTCCAGGCTTTTGACGACCAGCCCTGAATCAATTGAAAGCGACCCAAGAGCCGTGAAACAAGGGGTTTCTCATGAATTGGTCTCAGGTTATGCGGTAAAATAGGCCATCTCCTGAAATGATAAAATAACGATTCACCCAGCCCTAGCGCACACGACCTTTTTGCGTAAACCAAGATGAGGGTCGAGTTCCCCCAAAAAGGACGAAACCGCGCACCTTCTCTGGCTCAAGCAGGTGCGCCATGAGGCGCAAAATGAGGCTGCACTGCATCCGCAACGAGGGCGGGCGAGCGGCGACGGGTGGTGTCGTGCATCGCGCGCTGTCGTACGGTCTTCCCAGCCCCCCGCTCGTACGTCATACGTGGTACACGATTTCAGGCTCGAGGGAGCAAATGGAACCCCAACTCCTGCCTGTAATTCTTCGCTTTGGCCGGGGGAGGTTTCTGTACGTGCAACGGAGGAGATTTATGTGGGGGTCGGTCTGGGCACAGGACCTCAGGGATTTATGGGGTGTGAACCTGAATAAAATCGATTTGCGAGCCTACCTGAGTGAGAGGCCGGCCGGTGTGGCCGCGGAGGGTGATAGCAGATCGCAGATAAAGAGATCGTAGAAGCGGAGGGGCGCTTATCCCGGTGGTCTATTCGCGGGCAGCCCACATCGCAAAAAGGCTTCCCCGCGTTCTAGGCCTGGAGATCCCAGGGAGTGGATTGGGAGTGGGCTGAGTACAAATAAAAGACAGAGTCAGAAGCAAGAGGTTAAGGCGGAGCAGCGCGCCATGAGACACAGAAGCAGCGCAGAACTGAGAAGTTGGAGGGAAGGATCAACGCCAAAGACCTGTGAAAGAAACACGTGTAAATACGACGCAACACCGAACTATTTCCCTTGACCGCCTTCTGGATTGTTTCTTGAGCTGCACGTTGCCGGAAATGCAGCGCACTCATCTCACTATCCCCGACCTCTGTCGGATTTCCTCGATGTCCGCGCACTCAATGTCTATCTCCCCTATCCTGAATCCACCCGGAGGGAAGGAGAGATGCTGGTGCGTGTACTACTACATCCTTCTCTTGCGGGCCATACTTACAATCCCTAGAGTCTCGACATCCTCGCCCACCGCCGCTAGCTCGAGATAGTGCGGTCGCGCACGAAACCACGCCTACTGCGCCCGAGCCGCACACGTGCCACTGCCGCGAATCTGCGGCCAGCTCTGCGTGCGTGGCTTACCCGAGTCGATCGCGTGCACGGAGTCGGCGCACACCGAGCGCTCCCCGTCCTCTTCGCCCTCTACGTACTCGCGGGATGGACTGGAAACGACACCCGCTCGACACTACCGCAAATAATCAGGGTGGGTGTGGGTTAGCTTGACGCGCGCGAGCGCGCGGGTGCGTCCCGTGTCTGACGTGCCTCCGGCTTCTTTTCCCGTCTATCCCTGACGCCATGCACGATCCCACCGACTCTCCCCGCCCCCGCGGTCTTCCGGGCCGATTCGCCGTAGTCGTTCCCGGATGTCCCGTCTCTGCCGATACTCCGCTTCCGCACGTACATCATCTAATCTAATCTACACGCCACTGCGTCCTCGCACCGTCCTCCGTGGCGCCCCATCACTTCGAGCACGACCTCCCGAGCGCGTCGCGTCCCGTATTATCATCATTCTATCCATCCTCCATCCGTCCTCGCGCATCCTACGGCACTGCCTCGCACACGCTCCCCGCACTATATCTCTCACTTACCTGTGCACCACTCCGCCGATGTCGTATTCGCGATTCGAATCAGTTTTTTGCTTCGTCGTCCGAGTCTCAAACCTGATTGAGGGGTTTATTATCATGAACCTATCGTCGCCCCGAGTTCCTTCCGCGAAGAGTAGGTTCAGTACGAGTCTACTCTGCGACCCAGCGCAAGACTGCTTAAGAGAGCGAAGGTAATCTGACCTAACTCGCCGCGTCTGGCGGCTTACCGTCTCGCTGATTGACTGCCTGCCGGGACCAGGGCTCCGCGGGCGGGGCGGCACTGTCGCCCAAGTCAACGGGGACGGACGATTCCGACAGACAAGCCAATCTGGACCAGGGCTCTCGCGCGGGCGGGACACTACAGGACCAGGATACGGTTTGGCCACACAGGGTTCAGATTCCCAGGCAGCCACGATGTTCGATACAAGTATGTAGGCCCTGAAATTCTCTTTTGCGACGATATGTTTTCGACTTAGATCTACTCAGGGATTCTGTGGCAAAGCAATGCAATGAGACAAGAAAAAATATTGAGGCTGTCAGTAGTGGAACTGTAGTGCGCCCATCATGCTAAAATTTGGTTCAGGCATCTTATTACCCTCCTACGCTGCATCACCACGGTAAAGAGCTGACCAATATTAATGGACGGTAACGTCGCTCATCGAAGTAGTGTTGTTGGCAGAAGTCTGCCATTCTGCCTTGCCGAATGGCAGAATGGCCTGATCAAATCAGGCTTGGCAGAATTCGGCAAAAATAGCTGAGCTAGCGGACTCGGAACTTCAAGTACTATATCGCGCTGGGAACCTGGCCACCTAAGGGGTTTGGGCCCGATTGCGATAGACCACGGGATATTTTCCCAGGTTTGTGGGCCCTATGCAATAGGCGTGGGTACTGCGGAGAAATTGAGCATATTTGCGGTAATTTCGGTGCTGTTTTGAGTGCCCTACGAATTTAGTTTTCAAGGATTTCCCGAAAGGGCAATTGACAGGGATCCTGGCCACCCTTGAAAGCCCATTGTTGGTGGCCAATGTGGGTCCCCACCGTCTTCTATGGTGTACATGAGATCCATATAATGTATTCCGGGCACTTATATCATACATCAGAACTTGAAAAAGTGGAGTAGCGGAGACATTTTACACTAGCCTTTGGCAGCGGGATCCGGACTTGCATCTAAATCGGGGTGGTGCGCCATTGGTAACGGGTTGTACACCAAAATAAGTCATAAGGAGGTTCATTGGAACCAAATGGACCAACCTGAATGAATATCTCCAGCTTCGAGGTATACTGTTGAGAACCCGACATTTAAACTTTTTTTCGGGGTCGAATCGGTGATTTTCTCTCTGTAGTCATATCAGGAGGGATGGGAAAGCGTTCAAGTGCCGTATTATTAGGGATATGGAAGACTTACCCATTCTGCTGGACACTGCAAGGCGTTGGAACGATAGTCTTCAAGAGTCCCTCGGGATCTCAAATTTCAGTTTGTGAACATTGAGTTTTTGTCCCCCTGTGTTGGTGAGTTGGATGATGCAGGGCAAGCTCTCCACCGAGTGCTGCATACTCAGAAGGAAGCCCCAGATTCTACCATCGGAACGAACCCCAAAAGTCCCATATCCACCAAGTATTGGTCGAGAAACAAGCGAGACGGTTGCTCGGAGTTACCAAATTGATGTTCTCACCCTCCGGACAGCTTTGGATCAAATTATTACTTTGGGTTGGAATTTGGTCTCGAGTTGCGCAATGGGTCGCGGCGTAATTCGAAGGCCGCGGAGTACTCGCCGATGCGGGCACTCATCTAGGGAAGGCCCGCATTCAAAGCTCCGATCCAGACACGAGAGATGGGGAGACGGCGACGATTCTGCGAGTTCTGACGGCGCGTAGGCGCCACTTCGAGCGTCGCGTAGACGATGGAATCCGGGCCCCTGTAGAGTGTACCCGTTAGTCACCGTTCAATAGGGACCATATCGACTCCGTTAATGCGGCGATGGACGACGCGGGGATGTCCTTGAGACGTGGCATTGTGCTCAGATACAGTAATCGCTTCAAGAAATCTCTGACGAGTCACGGAAGCGATGAAGGAGTGGCAGAATTGGAATTCTATTTGGAATGGTACCGCGAGCACGTTTGCCGATGATGAAAGCCGCGTTGGGAGTCGGTTGCCAGGACCAGCGAGGGCGAAGTGAAAAGAACAAGGCGTGACAGACAAGGGAAGGCCTCGGTCAAAGCTCCGATCCGTGGGTGAAATGAAGGTCAGGCCACCCATCGAGAGACGTCGCACTGTGAAATGTTAATTGTCGAGTTCTTTCGGATCCAGAGCTGGGTAATCGCTACAAGTAATCGACCGATGGCTCGGAAGGAGTCACAGAATTGGAATTCCCTCTGAAATAGTACCGCGAGCAGGACCACAGGTTTGCGGATGAGAATGAATTAAACGCCGCGGCATTCGTGGGTAACAGGTTGGAGCGGGACGTCAACAAGATGCGACAGGTAGGGAAAAGAGTGGCCAGATACAGTCCAGGGAGGGGAATCGACCGCGAGGCACCAAAAGGTGGGACCCTGAGATTCGAGAAGAGACCAAGAAGCGACAATTCTGACAAATCACAAATCAAAGACCAGACAAGTGTCAATGCGGGCCATGTGGCATGCGTGGGTCAAGATTGAGCTTGGAGGACCCCACAAGGCTATTTTGAGGCACACGAGCTGCGACGAGTTCGTCCCACTCGAAGTCTTTGACATGACGGACGAGGGCAAGCTTGGCCATTAGATCAATGCCGACGCCGTGCGAAAACAACAACTATCAAGAGTCTCTTTCCTTCTCCTCTCAATGTTCCATCCGCATCCTTGTGAGCCTCCGGATCCGCCGGCACCTCTTTTTTGAATGCGCTTCCTCTGTTAGTCGCCCTCTGATCGTGGATAAAAGGGCTGGTTGTTCTGCCACTTTCCCCGGACACGACTTGCGCTCTTCAGCGGCTTTGCTAGGGCGCGTCCCGCTTCCGGGTCCTTCGTTTCCATATCATCAAAGGGATGATTCGCATCTGGCGGTGGGTACACGGGCTCCACGCCGCGATCTCCTTCCCGGCCTGCTCGTCCGGCTTCAGGCTGGCTCCGTTCCCTCTCCGTCGGCGCCCCACTTCACCGTCGACTCGCAAGGAGCCGTTCGGCGTTGGCGTCCCGCTTCGACCCTGCTCGGCCATCTGTCGACCAGGAGAAGGACGTGGAATGGCAGCGGCAGTCCTGCTGAGTGGCTCCGTAAACACACAAGTATTCCGCGATGAAGCTTTCTGCCGCGTCCCTGACATCTTCGGTCAACTTTTACGCGTGAATCTCCCACTTCGTCGGCGGCGCTTAATCGTGTCTTTTCGCGCCCAATTTCCTTTCAAAGAAGCCTGGAAGATATCCGCATTCTCTTGCCCTCACAAATTTCACCGTTGTGGCCAAAAAATACCATGCATCGTCGTCTCCCGACCCCAGGTGCGTCCGCTTGCAAGCGCTAGTATGGCCGACGAGCTCATTGATCGCTTTGCCTGGTCTCGCAAGCCGACTTTATGCCCTCTTTATCCCGATCCAGGAGCAGGGCGGTCGAAGGAAGACTACATTTCGGTGGGGACCCGGGCGCTTGATCCGTTTTGAAACGCGTCTGATATCCGTGGCGGCGCACATACCACCTATGTATCAGGCATTTGCACGGCCAAGCCCAATCTTTATTCACTCGGATCCGAGGTCCGTCAGCGATTCACTTGGTCGCCGCACTAATGATGATCCTACGAACGAAGTAACGCCGATCCAAGATTACGTTCACCGAGGACGATACTTCAAAAGGGGCCTAGCTATGACCCCGTCTCCCCAGCACTATGACCAAGTCCGTTTATCTCAGTAACCCTTTTTCATCCCCAGCTCGTTCCTTGCTTATGCCGTTTTTTATCCTGCAGTTTCCGGAGCCAACCGAGGAATCGGTTATAGCCTCGTCTCCTCCCTGGCCGCACGCCCCGACACCGTCGTCTTTGCGGGTGCGCAGTATCCCCCAAGCCCAATCACTAAAGGATCTCAGGGCCAAGCACCCGAATGTGCACGCCGTTAAACTGACCTCTCGAGATGAGACTCGCCGCCATCGCTGACGGTTTGCGACTACACGGCCCTCTTAGCGAACACGTTTGGTTGTCATTCAAGACACGGGTGCGTCCCTGAGTATTATACAGATGGATATGATAGTAGGATTGTAACGCGCGCGAGATCTGCGTAGGATTCCCACGCCAAGCTTATAGGATCCGGCTGGGGACGTGCAACATTCGTAGGATTGATGGGAGAGCGGCAATGTTCGTAGGATCGAGGAGACCCCAGTGGTATATCAATTGATCGGGTCAACGAATTCTGTGACCTGCCCAATTGCCGATTCGAAGGGAGCCGCTCCCCTGGAGTCAACCGGAAACTTGCGCGACGTTGGTGCCATTCACTAGCGCTGTGTAAGAATCAAATTTGGCAATGTGAGTAACTGTTTCTAACGTTAGATTCAAACCAGGCTGTTGTTAGATAACAAGGGCATGTAAATTACAGGTTTCTAACATGACATAATCACGCTTACAGGCCATTTTTTCGCGCTGTTTTCAAGCTATTTCTGATGTTCAAATCGAAGTCAATAACCTGCATTTGACGGATTCGCCGCTCCCAGCCCCAACCCAGACCACACTGAATATTCTGGTACTTTATACTGTCACGCTGACCTGAAAATGACTCGGGGAAAGTGTATTTTTGGGGTATTTCTCACGTATTAATTACAAGCATCCCGGAGCCTCCGATGTGAGAAACGTTATTAACATGTTAATAACAGGTTAGAAAGTTTGTGTTATATAACGGGAACTTTCTTACACAGCGCTACCATTCACACAGCACGACTGTGTAGTATATTTTCGTTATATTGAAGGCTGGCCTTATTATTACCACATACTTTGAATTTGTACCGGATTGCCTGATCACATAGCTCGTCGATCTGCGCAGGTGTCGCGTCCAGCATGGTCGATTGCCAGCACAAATTTGGAGTCGGGGGGAGGTAATCAATGAGAACTCGCTTGGTGGGACCGAGAAAGAGACATCGGCCAAGACCTCTGCAATTTTGGCCGTAACAGGGGGAGGTCCAGTGTTCGTTTGAAGGGCCCATATGCAATTGACCCGGCACAGAGAGGGTAGTGGATAGCTACCAAGGAGACAAACTCGGCACATCTGATTCAAGGCTTTGTGAATGAAAAGAATAGCAGACATATTCCCACTGTTTCGGGAGCACCGAACCGTTCTGACTACCACATCTACTACATTTTTTAGCATGTTCATCGGATCCAGCGCTGGAATGAGCTTCGGGAAAGGATAATTGAAAGAATATAAATGTCACTGCGTTCAGACCCCTCCTCGCCAAATGATTTGGCGAGGTCCCTCGCCAGGGCTCGGCAAATCCTGCCTCGACAAGTCCCTGTCGCCATCAGGCTCCATTGGTCTACCACTTCCAATCTTACCACCGCCTTGCGCGCTGCGGCTGAAAATTACTGGCCGGAGCCAAGCCAGGATCGTGATGATGACAATATTATGATTTGTCGTTTCCTTATTTGGACCGGTGGCGGTGCTGATATCGGCCGAAGGCGTTCTTTTGCGGTGCGGAGCGGCGGGGCCTTCACCGTATTCGTTGGGCCGCTAGTCTGCGATGTATTCCTACTACGAGTCATGGTGGTTGCGAGACGGGGGAATGAGGTAGGAAAAAAGAGACCGTGGGGCCATCGAGGCAACAAAATCAGCTTTAAACTCTCGCAAATCAACTATTTTGCCCAACGGGTCTGGATTTGCACAATGGGTCTGGATTTCTTTTTTCTCTCCCGTCCCTCTAGATTTTTGGCTCCGGTTTTCTGCGGGATCCTTTGTCATACTGGTAGACTACACCTATGTAAAAAATCTAAGGGATATGGGAAGAGGAAGCTTTTCCGATTTGGTTGCCGGTCCATCAAACTCAGAGGGATTTTTGAAAGTGTCCATGTTCTGCCATCCCACCTCAACCTGGACCTCCGGAAAAAATTGAGGGGTCATAAGTAGTGAATATAACACCTTCTGTCCCTTCAGATTTTTTTTCCGGGGCGGGGCCATCGCGTTCTGGAGGGAAGTAATCAAAAGCGTGACAAATTGATTCACTGTGACTCTCCGTGACAGTTCACCACTTTTCTCCAGAGCGCGATGGCCCCGCCCCAAAAAAAAAGATCGAGGGGACAGAAGGTGTTATACTTACTACATACAACCCCTCAAATTTTCCCGGAGGTCCAGGTTGAGGTGGGATGGCAGAACATGGACAATTTCAAAAATCCCTCTGAGTTTGATGGACCGGTAACCAAATCGGAAAAGCTTCCTCTTCCCATATCCCTTAGATTTTTTACATAGGTGTAGTCTACCAGTATGACAAAGGATCCCGCAAAAAACCGGAGCCAAAAATCTAGAGGGACGGGAGAGAAAAAAGAAATCCAGACCCGTTGGGCAAAATAGTAATAGTTTATTACGGGGTGAAACATCTACGTCACGGTATTGCCGATTTCAGACCGATTTCGGAGCGAGAGGCAGGCACAGGATTTTGCAGAGGTCCAGAGAGGTCTGTAGAGGACCAGCGCCAAAGATTGTGCGACGTCACCTCTACGGACCTCGCCGAAGCCTCTACGGGCCTCGCCAAATCTCGACTAGTGATTCCCAGTGAAAATCCCGTCTGGCCGGGTCCGCCGGCATCTGCCCGCATCCGCCACCGTTCTGCCGCGGTCTGCCAGATCTGGCGAGGCTCGGAAAAAAGTGGCGTCATTAGTTTTAATCTGGCTCGGGGAGCAAAAAAAAATTGTGCTCCTTTTCAAATCTGGCCCCGTCCACTTTCTTATCCGACGCAAATCCGAGAAACTTTGAATTGAACTTTGAAGAAACTTGGAAGTCCGCGACATTCAACAGCTCTGAGACCTGTTCTGACAGCCGGCCAGGACATGGCTCCAAAGTGTCCTGCCAGTGCTTCCCGCAACCCAAAGCCCGCTTCGGGCCGCGCCTTTGCCCCGGCGGTGTCAGGACAAGTGGGGGGTGCGACGAGCCAGGGGTAGATTGTTGACAATCTAGGTGCAAGTTGCGGACGTGCTGTAGTAAATTATCGGTGTAACAAAGACGTCCTCCGCTGCTCGATTTGCCATACCTCCAGACATGTTTGTACTTGCTATCTTCTAACAGCAAAGCCTTGCTTCTCCGTCTCTCTTCTTCCTTCCCCCATCCCCCATCCTCGCTGGCCAAACTCCTCCTGCTGGCACCCTAGACCCCGCCAAACACATCCAGAATGCTCCACCAAGGTCCTGCTGGCTCCCAGGTCTGAATCAACCGGTTTCAAGCTTGTGTGCGATAGCGGGACGAATTGGCAAGATCAAGCGAGAATATGATCTACGACAGGTGTTTGCCCATCCCAGGACCACCGAGGCGACCATATGCACCGATTCGTCCGCCACAATGGCCCATTGGGTCCATATCCTCCTAGGCTAGTTAATTTTCCTCCTTCAATTCTGTCGGCCAACTGATTTACCTCGATCTTGGTAGATCCGTGATGTTTCTTGCTCAAACCAGTCCCAGAACCAAGGTATCTGAGCCTTCTACCCTCCCCTGTGCCTGATTTAGCTGGATCCACGTGCACACCACCATCCACCATCCGCCACTCCGACCCCTTTAGTACCATTAACAAGTACACTTCTCCATCGCCACGCAACACTCTAATGTCTGCAGGAAGACTGTATGTGACCCTCCTGGGCTTGGTGGTGCGTTGCTTTAGCATTTCTGATATGCTTGAATCTGGCCCGCCACGAAACACCGGTGTCTTCATGCGCAGCATGATGCGCCACAAACCTGCACTCATGTAAGTCTCTGACATCTTTGTTTGAAGGTTCTGACAATGCTTGCAGAGCCTCACCCCGTTTCCGGCCACCGCCTGCATCCCATGATCACTCGGATGACACGCATTCCGGTCAGTAGAAGGTACACCTACCTTTCGCTATAATTTTTGAGCTGATCTTGTGTGCAGATCTTATCTCCTCTGCAGTTACCAACTAATGTGAGCAACATCCTTTTTACCTTGGGCATCCACGTAGCTAATCCGGGGGCCGAATCCAGGTCTTCGACGGCTTTCACTCTACACATGAGTTGAATATGGTACGTACGACATTAACTTCATATCTTCTTCATCTGAATCGTTGGCAGGTCTTCCGTCGTCTACGTCCACTCCATTCACCACTTCTGTGGGTTCTTTTGGTCCCATTTAGTATCGGTACTGATCGGTTTGTGATACAGATCGTGCTTTTACTAGATCAATGTGGTACGGCGCAACGACGATGGACGCCAGGATGACGGTGGGACAGTGCAGTGAAGATGGGATGATGATGCGAGATGGGACTACGATGCGACGGGGCAGTGACGATGGTGCGACGATGGACTTCTTAGCTGGACAGCCTGACTTTTGTAGTGTATATTGATTTGTATGTAGTGCATTGCAATAGAATTACTAATGAAAACAGTGGGCAGATGTGGGCAGTACCGGGCAGATATGGCCAGAAAGTTGGCGGAAGGCGGCGGCATACGCCAGACAGTGATCTGACATGTGGGTCAAACCTCTGGCCTCATCTGGCCGGATCTGGCCGATTTTGGGTGGGCGTATGTGGGCAGATACGGGCGGACCCGGCCAGACGGGATTCTCACTGGGAGTGATTGGCCGATCTGATGGCGCCGGGCTTCGGCTACCTATATCGGCTGATGGCACCGAAGCTTCTACGGACCTCGGCGAATATTTAGCGAGGGGGGCCCTGACCGCAGTGTGTACGAGAAAGGATATCTCCCGAACTTAATGTACTCTACAGGTGTTCGAGGAATCGAGCCGATTCTACTCAATCTCACAAAGAAAGCATCAACACCTGCCCTGAAATTGAAATGCACCAGTTGTTACAATATTTCCGGAGTTTCGGGGATTGAGCCTCCCGATAGGCCAAACTATCAATCAATATTATGCAGTCTGAAGGAAGGGGTGGTCTGAACCAGTTACCTGTTGTCAATTATGAATGACCTTTGATCCACCTGCACTAAACTCGAACTTCACTGACAGCGGACGATTTGAGGAGGAACCAATAAATTTATTGACAATAATGGGATCATCTTGCGCTGAATAGATATCTCTCTCTCGCGTACAAAGAGACGTAAATTCAAAAGGCAACGGGTGGTGTAATAATCAGTTGGGTGTACATTTGCGGCGTATTTTAGGCCAGCGGAGAATTCGAACCACTTACCGGAAATGGAACGAGAGGTTGAATCGCGGCCCGAGATTGCCCAAAGAGGCACCCCGATCATTGACCTGCACACCCAAAAATCATTTGACCTGGCGGAGCGGGAAAAGCTGTGACCTACCGCCAAAAGGCGTTCGGCACGAGCTCGAGCGGAGTTTGAAATGGGTGAGCGGAAGTGATCGAACCCCGGATCGGGCAATGACCGGATCATCGGGTCACAACTTATACGCTATAGAACAGTATACTATCGATCACCCACCTCTGCAAAAACAGTTCTGATGGCAATGCTACACCCGTAATTCATGTCTGACGGGGCTCGGCATCAACAGGTGTTATCATTACCACCGAAAGATATTGAATCCGGAGTTGTTTGGGCTCTGGGGTCGAATTGAGGCCGTAGTGAAGTTGCCGAGCCCAGCGATCAAAATGACCTACCTTTGCAAAAGAAAGTATCAATTTTTACTGGACTTAGTTCCACTCCAAATTGTCCACAAAAAATACAGGTAGATTTGTAGGAATCAAAAGTTTGCCCCCGTATTTTAGTTTGAATTGATTGAGGCAGTATTTATATCACAAAGTCGTCCAACTTTTTTTTGCAGAGGTACGCCATTTTGCAGAGGTGGGTGATCGATAGTAGTTCGTAGGATTGGCGCACCGAGTCGCATCAATGTGATAGTGACAACGACTGTCACAATATTTTTTGCTTCCCGCCACTACCCCCGCACGTCGACCAGCGTGTTCTGTGTGGGCTGTTCTGGGTAAGTTGCTCCCACATCCCCAACATTGACTTACCTGACACTGCAGCACGTCAATGTCGCGGTATTGGAATGGAGACGGCGCATGGGTAAATCCACTGCCACTACAGGCTTTGCAGCGCGAGGGGAGCGATGGCGGAGGTTTAGAGTGGTAGTGGCGCGTTTGAATCTGATGTAATGAGGTGTGGTCGTTGGCAACATGACCGTGAGTTGCTCACACGTCGATTCAGCCAATCGTGGCCACATCTGACAGCATCGGACACTCTCGACAGCGTTCTCGGCTCCGCATATCCCCCTTTCATCCATCGCACGTGCCAGCCACTGTTCCCATATTCACATCCGCTCGGACCGTTTCTCCCACGTATTCGCACACCCTTTTGCATCAAACCCCGAATTCAGCATGCTCGATTGATGATGAATTGCAGCATATATTGGATCAGCTGGGCCCCAACGAACTCGTCGACAGCAGAACTTTTGGTAACATCTCGTGAGCGTCAATAACCTAGCGCAACCCACGCACTAAATAGACAGCAGGAATGCGGATGCGGATCAATTTGAATTCAACAGTATCTCTCCTTTTCCGTCTCGCCCACCCTCGAGCGCGAGCGATTATAGCATGTTTGAGACACATACCAGGCAAGTGTCTCTTTTTTTCTTTCTTTTTTCATGTTTCGTCTTTACCTGAATATTCAGTGCTTGGAGCAATCCGGATGCAAGCATCGGTCATTATTCCTCAGGCCCGCCTAGCAATGGAAGTGAGTGGGAAATGTACAGGTGAGGCACATGATCGATTCAGCGCACTTCTGATTATCCTACAGTGATTATCGGTCCAACCCATCTCGCTCCGTCTCTGCGCCCCCGTTTCTTGATGATTTTGATTGGCCTGACGAGTAAGCTTCAAGCCGTGACTTTTGCCGAGCTAACGCATATGCGTTGCAGCGGTTTCGAGGCTGTCCGGGAATCAACTTCCGCATTCGCACCGCTGCTTGCGAGTGATTTGGAGCAGCATGAAAAGTGAGTTTCGGAACAGTGTCTTTTTTGCCAGGTTACTACATATCCATTGCAGCGATTTCGGGACATTCTCGGAGCCAACTTCCGATCACTCCGCTCTTGACCGGGGTTCAGATTTCGTCGGCGCATAGTAGGTGGTACAATTTTACCATGACTCCAGCTCATTTATTCATCAGTTTCCCTGAATCATCGCTTCAACCCAACCCTCACTTCAAACGCTCGAGCTCAGATAACGGGCACACTCCGTATGAGTTGACCCCAGATGAGATAGACGTGGTCATTGGTCCCGCCACTGCCACCGTTACCTCCGGGTCCGCACGCGACTCTTGGCCCTGGCGTGAGTCTGTGATCGTATGGACGGATCCTGGAGTGTCTTCGAAGGTTGTTGATTTTCCTGACGGGTTTCCCATCACCGCAAAAACCAGGGTGTTTCACATTGAACTTGTGAACGGTATACCCTCACAATTTCCGATCTGAAGAGCTGACCGCCTTTATTGTCGGTGCGGACACCCTGGATATGGAGGACAAGAGAAAAACCACTGACGCCATTCTCAAAGACTACGTATGTACATTGAACTCATTTTTCTGGATTTAAAATCTTGAATGATTCAAGGACCCGAATTCCTACTCGGGATCGACCGGATCGCGCCGAGAACCCGATGCATTTGACATTGGCTCCCTATCTGGCCTCGATCCATCTGTCCGGGTCGCGTGCAGACGAGTTGAGGCTAAGTGCGGTGGGGTTGTCGCTTGTGAATCCCTTGATGCTGCATTCCTTAATGCACCACGCCGTTTTCCTGATCCTCTTTATCGCCAAACTCTCATCAAGGCTGAAATGTGCACCCGGGAGCTCCAGGATACATCAACTGTGGGACGGGTTTTAACGTGAGTTCACGTTTTGCAGTCTGGTTTCTCACTGATGTGTCCCGTTGAATGGCAGGTTTGAACGGCCACTCCAGTCATTCAGCTGCAAGGCTATCCTCGCGGATGGCAGCACTTGCAAGGGGACTGCCCTGATAGTCCGAGCAAAGAAGGTGAATCACTTCCAATTTTATACTGCTATCTATCCTGAGCTTCGCGACAGCGAATCCGCAGCAAGGACTATGTCATTGCCTGCTCCCAACAAGACAAGCCTTGTGCTCAGGGATCGGGGCGCCATACTGTTCTGGCAATTCTCAATCACATCGACCAGGATATTCTTTACGAAGTCCTCAATCATCAACTGATCGTTGAGAATCACGATGCTGGCGAGTTATGTACAAGAGTTATTTCGGGGCGTCAAGGATTCAAGGGTAAAGCAGTATGTCATGGGTCTAATTTCCAGATTAATTCAGCGCAACCTAACTTGCTTCTGATTTGAACAGTGTACAACCACATGAAGGATGGACTATCATTCAAAGCCAAAATTATCGCTCTCCCCTGCAAAGCGATTTACCACGCCTACTGCCCTTGGGAAGATTGTTTCCCCACCCTATCACACACTGCTGTTGTCATTCCTACTCTCACACCGCATACGCACCCGCCGCCTCCGGAAAACAAGATCAATCAAACTGTGGCTCGGCTATACATGGAATGTGCTCGCAAACTGGGAAGTTCCGCGACGCCGGCGAGAGTTGATAGAGGTATGCTTCTCTGTGTTTTCTATACTTGTTCTCAAACCTCTTTGAGCTCCTACAACAATCACATTACTTGGAACGACACCTGCCTTGTTCCACCCAGCTCTCGCAAACCGTGATATCCGATTAAGGCTTATTCAACACGTGAAGGAGGAGCTGAATGGTCCCGAACGCACTGGTGATGTCAGAACTCGTGAGCATTTATTTCTACCTTCTCAGTATCGGACAGCTGCATCTATAATTCACAGAAGTCGCTGTATATCTCGCACAACAGCAGGCCCTGCCTCCTGCCGAGCGTTACCTCCAGAGTTCCATTATCCAGGACGGACGTACAGTAATTTTTGGTATTCACCCGGAGCTCATCAAGAACATCCAGACTGCGACACCGTTTAAGCCCGTTGCAGGCAGCATGCAAATCTTCGAGGTAAATGCATTGCTTACTGCAATCAATGAGGGTACGTATCAACCTGCGCGCAATTTCGGATCATTAATCACTTAGTATAGCGGTGTCATTGGGCCGTGTATGGATGGAGGCTCATGATCGAACCATCTTCAAGCAAGTATGGGAGGAGCTCCGGCGCCTCATGACCGTTCTCACCGGACGCCCGCTTCTATTCAAGGGGCTCCATGTGCGTGGTACAATCCTGGGGCTTAATGCTGACATGGAAGTTGCGCCACTGCTCGGCTTCGCCGATGCATTTCTGCCGACCATTGACCGCGAGGAGCTTCGTGGAGTGGTTACTGATGCGGGAACCTTGTTGCTATTCGTTCTTCGCCTCTGTTACACCCATATTTTTCGGTACGTTGTACCTTATCCTTTTTTATATGTTATGTTTTAAGTGTCCACAGAGGTGTCCCTGAGGCTCCACACCTGTCCAAAGACGACCATGATCGTATCAAAGGCTTCGTTCATTTGGAAACCCGGCAGGCTGTCGAAGACTTCAAACTCTGGATCGCGAACGTTCCGGACCCTGATGGGGCAATCACGAGTTTGTCCCACTTCAAATTTAATGTTTTATCTCGCGTGATTCATCTTCTTTAGGATGGTGGAAACAAAAGCTGACGCACTTCTGGCTCCTTCCTGCAACAATCCAGTGCCTCTCTCGCATCCCGCTCAACGATTGGCACACAATGCCTGCAACAACCAGTCTGCCAGGCGAGGCACAGCACGCACGCAACAATGCGGAGACCGGTACACAGATGAGAATTAACGAATCGTTCAAGAAGTACGTGTTCGATTCTGTCTTCCATCCGTATTCCTGACCGCTGCAGATATGCCGAATATGATGCACGTCGGGCTGCAGAGATCAATGTGAAGCTGGCGACGGGTAACTTGAATAACAACCAGAATGAGCTTGTCCATCGCTATGCCAGCTCGAATCAACGCCATGCGGCTGCTGCGGACAAGGGTATGCGGGCTCGAGATGCTGACGAACACGTCATTGCTTTGAGACAGGCGAAGGCGCAGGTGTAGGCGGAGCTCAAGCAAGCTGTAGCGGAATCGAAAGTACGACATTCATTCAGTCCCTGTCAAAGCTGAATACAGATCAGTCAAATTCCTCTGGTTGGGTTCCTGCAGGGCGTCCGAAGGGCAAGCAGGTGGAAAAAATCGCTAATGGAACGGTATGATAATCATTCGTGGGTTTCCCTAATCTGACTGCTTTTCAGGCGAATGTGGAACAGGTTCCGCGTGTCAGTGATTCTTCCATTTCCCAATCCTGATGCTCATCGCCAAGAATACATGCCCACATTGGGACTTGACGATGCCTAATCCGGATCCTACGAAGATAGAACAGGTACCGTAATCCTACTGTCATACTAATCTGTCTAGGGCTCGTGCGTTCCAGGACCGGTGATTTTCCCATGGGAGGTCGGATCCCTACTCCGGACAAAATCCGAAAATTTGCCCGTGAAGGTCTGCGCCAAAGTCCGGACAAATGGGCGTAACCAGCGCGATGGGTCTGAGTTGAAGTCCGGACAATAGGCTTCAAGGCGGCCAAGGTCTGATCCCAAGTCCGGACATCTGATGGCAACGGCCCAATTTTGGGTGGGTGGCTCCAGGGATTCTCAGTAGATCATGGACAATGGTAGATGGGTCGGTGGCATGTATTGTGAGGGTACGAACAGGCACACCTAATAAAGCAATCTTTCAGACTTGTTAAATGGGAAGTAAAAAGGTGAGCTTTCAGACAGACTTTCAGAAGCGACTGAAAGTACTACAATCTGCAGGCCGAGATTTTTCCTATTGGTCCGGGAAATGCCGGGCCAATAGGAAAAATCTCGGAGCACGGAATGTAACACTTTCAGCACTTTTTTGAAAGTCGGTCTGGAAGCTCACCTTTCACCTCCCATTTTAACGAGGCTGAAAGTTTGCTTTATTAGGTGTGAGGAACATCATGGTCCTTTCAAAATTCTCCGGATCCCCCACTGCACGGCAGCTTTGGGTACAGTGCAAGTACAGTACACTTCACCCATTTACCTTCCAACTCGTTCTTAGCACTCCTACCCGGGGATGAGAGTGTTAAGAGAATGCAAAACCACATAGAGATCAGTGTCTGAACTCACAAATTTTTTGTTTAAATTTGTGTCTTTGGGAGAAAGAGCCCCTTGTGGAGGCCGTTGCCAGCTTGAATGTGGCGCGGAGGAAGGGAAAGGGAAATGTTCACATTACGGAGATGCCTAAGGATGATTGCGGGGAGGATTAAATTTATTGGAATTTTTGACAATTTTACGAGCTCCTGGAACAATTTTACGAAAAATTTGAGGTCTGAGCCATAGTCCGGACAAAGAACAAATTGAGCTGAGGTCTGAGCCGGAATCCGGACAAAAATCCACCCTGCTGACGTGTCCAAAGTCCGGACAAATTTTTTTGAAGGCCCAAATTGCGGATCCGACCTCCCAAGGAGTATTCACCGGTCCTTGCGTTCCTCGCGGCACAGATGAGTCTCTCCACGTTGAAGTTCTCGGACGCTCTGTCCAGCACGACGAACGCGCAGTATCAGACAAAGTGCCCTTGAACGGAGGCCGGAATTCGTTGGCTTAAGGCGGTGTCTGCGATGCATGTATTCGAGACCCGAAATAAATTGTCAGATGCGCTCGCATCCTCATCATGCTGGCGAGGTTCGTAACGCGCTCATCCGTCTGTGGGATCCCCGCGGAAGGCCGGTTCACATAGCATGTGTAGTTTTATGATAAATATCTCGGAAACAAGCTACAACTGAGGGCGCGACGCCATACGCGGAAGATATCGTTCCCAATATTTAGACTCAAGGTCGACGAGGGGAGAGAGGTTGAAACGGACGGTCATGAAGGAACTTCCATGAGAATAATGGAATTCGGATTTGTACGTATACAGTAGAAAGGAGGGCTAGGGATACATGGGTAACAGTAGATGAAATGGGCGGATAGAAGGAGTGTGGGTGCTAAGTAATCAGGGCGTGGCAACATGCGAAGACGAACGTAACATAATGCCACCAGCGGAATAATGCGGGCGGAGAGCCGCGGGTTCTGGAGAGAGTGAGATATAGAATGAGATGGATGGGAGTAAAAGACACACGGGTATCAAGTCGAATAACCGGGAATACAGGGCAGGGCGCAGCCCGTGCCTATGCGACGACGCAGTAGAACGACTCGCTGTTACTCGGCGCCTCGAGGTCGACGGGGATGTCGATTTCCTCGGGAGAGGAGGTTTGTGATGATGTGAGGGGCGCGGAAGGCGCGACGGCCTGGGCCGAAAAGTCGAGGGATGCGAATGTGTCCATTGGTAAGATGGCCGATGAGGGTGGTGTTCGGTTAGGTAGGTAGTTGTGAGGCTCGGGTTGGTTACGAAGTTTGCGCTGGGGCGAAGACGGGAGCTAGCTCAAACGTAGTGGGGGAAAAGTTTGCGTCAAAGGGCTGCTTTTATATGAAGCCCCGACACAAAGCCACTACGCGCATTGACCTATGATAATGCAGCAGTGACAATGTGCCGTCATTCCCATTGTTCTTTGTGTCCCGAATCGGGCGATCAATGGGCGGAGTTTGAAGCCGGTTCGGGTTCGCCAATGCGAAGACAAAGGCGTCAGAGAACAATGGTGTCGACTGCTGGGAAGAAACTGAAGTAATGGGGGACAAATTTTTGGGACGCGTATAGCGAAAATCGTGATTGCATTCAATTCGTAGCAAGAGAAATTGCGAAGGGAGAGAGGAGCATGGTTGATACAGTAATGAGGAGTGAGTGAGCCGCTGCGGGCAATAATGATAGTCGTTGAGGCGTGAAAGAATGAGGGGGAAGAAACGTGTGGCTCAAACGGCGCTGATGTTCCGATGCGAGGCGTCGAAGGACGGATACGTAAAAGGTCGTGGGGAGGTCGGCAAGCCACTCGGAGCCCTGCTGGACTGGGACGGCGTAACCGTCGAGGGCGTGGCAGGCGCTAAATCCACGACCGTCGGCGCCTGATACGACAACGCTGGCCCGAAGGACGAGGACGTCTCCGAGTGCGTATCGTCGTAGTCAATGTCATTGAACTCGCCGCGGTACTTCGTCGGCGTAGGTGGCGACGGCGTCGGGTACGGCTTGAAAGAAGTCATAGACGTCATCTGCGGCTCCTTGGGCGTGGTACGGAACGAGGGGAGCGAGATGCCCCCAAAGCCGCGGCCAGATCTATGGGGAAAGATGTCAGCGAGTGAGCAGCGCCGGCGAGGAGACGACCTACTTGGTGGACTGACTCGTCGTCGGGTTTTGGCGGAGGACGTGGCGTCGGAACGATCGGAACACCTGCTTGTATTCGTCGACCGCCTCGCGACCAAACGCAAAGAAGGCCACGAATATGAAGGTGGAGGCGGGGAGGATCCACCACGAAACGTAGTACGAGGTGAGGACTTCTTGAGGGACGAAGAGGATGGGGTAGGTGTCCACGCGGGAGAAGTTGGAGTGGACGTCGGCCCAGCCGGTCCACGGCCGCAGCGGGACAGCCATGAGGGTAAACCAAAGAATGTACGACGTGATCGATAGCGACCAGACCATTTGGATGACGGACATAAGCATGAGGCGGAGGTAGCGGGAGGTGGTGAGGGCAGAGTGGGATGCGTCCAGGTGGGCGGCAAAGGTTATGCGGCGTAACATGAAGTGTCGGAGGGCGAGGCCTGTGGGACGATGAGCAATGGTGAAAAGAGGGGTGAGGTGAAACGCACCGGCGAAGACCAGGGCCGCGAGCGCCAGGATGATGGGCGGGATCCACACGATCAGGAGGGCGGCCACAGAGAGGTAAGTCGCGGGGCGGCAGCCGTATTCCTCGATGATATCGAAGCGGTGGCCCTGAACGACGTAGTCTACGGAAAGAGGGGAAGGTCAGAGAAAGTCAGACAGCAGGGTACAACACATACGAAGCGCCATGAACACAAGCGGAAGCCCGAAACACATGAATGCCTCAAACAACTGACGGCGCTTCTTGTCCGCGGCAGTAGACCGGACGACGCGAACGGACGAGACCTGCTCCAGATGGATGCAGATACACAAGCAGGCGGATGGAAGGGCAAAGTTGGACCCGATGATCATCTTGGTTGCTGCGAGGAAGGTCAACCAATACGCCGGGTGCGAGGACGTGGCACTCACTGATATCACACCACACGAGCGCGACCACTTCTACGTTCTGGGCCCAGATTATAGCATCGATGGCAAAAATCATATTCACTGCAAACAGCCAGAAGATGATGGATAGTGTGGCCACATTGCGGGCGCGCCAATGCCAGGGTAGGGCAAGACCGAGCGAAAAGGCCGCGATGAAGGCGATGGGGGCGAGCTCGGGGTACATGAGGGTCATAGTGGAGGTAAAGGTGAGGGGCGAAACGAAGTGGCTCGCTGGCACCAGATGCTGCGTATTTAGGCATCTTTGACGACGGAGAGGACAAAGGGATTTGGGAACAATGGGAATTTCCTTTTGGGGATGATATTGATGGCAACATTGATGGTATCACCTTTTGAGTTTTTCGAGCGCTTTTCGAAGGTTCTTCGACGCCGTTCTAGACCACGGGTGGTTATGGACACAGACGGCGAAAGAGATCAGATTCAGTTGAGCTCCTCTCGGCTAGTGACAAGCACGGGCAATTTTCACCGTCGCATTGATAAAACTTACATAATTGAAGCAAAATTGAAGGCTCTCTGCGGCTTGGAATGTTAAGAGGCAGTTTCGGGTGCCACATGGCAGCCGAAATGTAGTCTCTCTTGACAGACTCAACACTCGTAACCTCGTTTCTTAGCCGAAATGCGGGTTGCGTATGTTTTGGGAACAATCAGGAGCCGGTATAGCCAGAAATATTTGTCATTGTACGATAACGGAGGCTACATAGTACAATACAGCGTGCTGGAACTAGTACAATGGAAGAAATACAGAGTGCAGACGGAAGGAGGAGAATCGAAGGCGAACTAAGGAGTAAACTCAGTTGCTGCGGTTACGAAGAATACCAGAAAGGACGAACAGGATGTATGCGGAAAGAATACGGCGAAGTTGTTGCCCGCGGGAGGGAAGGATAAATGAGTGTGGTTCGAGCGCGTCAACGCGTCGAGGTGGCATGGGAGAGCTGCAGGAGGAAAGTCAGAAATGAAGACGACGTGAGGATACGAAATAGAGGTTACCAAGGAGGCGAAACAGGACGCAGTTATGAAATAACGCAAAAGCCACTTCCGTAGCCGAGTTTGGTGTCCTCGTCGACGGGCAGGTCGACAGGCTCCTCGGGGGCAACGGCAGCCGTTGCAAAAATATCGGTGAATTGGTCCATTGGAGGAGTAGTGAGGAGGACGAGGCTGGGTTTATAGGCAGAAGACGAGGGCGATAGAGCTGCTTGTGCAGTGGACACGGTAATGGATGGGATGCGCGAAGGTCTTGGAGATTCTGCGAGAACGAGGGTCGCTCTTTATGCAAGGCCCTCGGTACCTTGTGTCTCCATTAGAGCAACGAGAACAATGGGGCCGGCACGCCATTGTCCATCATAATGCTTTCCACAGCAGTCTACGATCGTGTCGAGGGTATTGTAGTTTTCCCATTGTTGCGAGAACATAGCGAGAACAGACAAGAATACTTGTGGTGGGTGTTCTTCAGGTTCACGCATGTAAAAGAGAGCTCCGACCGCTCAGCCCGGAATGTCGGCGCCCCAGAGCCTCAGGCGGCTAGCTAGAACAGAGCTTGTCGCTGCGGCGTAATGTGTGATGCCATCATCAAATATTCAAACTCCGCATTGTCCCCCATCAATCAATCCCTCGACAATGCCCGCGCTCTTTGGTGGCCACAATTCCTTCTTAACAAAGGCAAAACGCAAAAATGCGGCTCAAGGCATCCCCTTTACTCTTGACTCTCCCTTCTCCCGCCCACCATGTCGTCCTACGTCGAATCGTACCCGCTCTACCCCGTCTTTGCCTTCATCAGCTTCGTTATCGTCCTCATCCCGCTCCCCTGGCATTTCCAGGCCTGGAACGCGGGGACATGTCTCTTTATGATATGGACCGCGCTGGCGTGTCTCAACAACTTTATCAACTCGATCGTGTGGCACAATAATGTCATCGATTGGGCCCCAGTGTGGTGCGACATCTGTGCGTAATCTTCACTTTCCCTATTGCGACATGTAGACTGAAATCTTGGTCCAGCGACGCGCCTTACTATTGGTATATCCGTGGCCATCCCTGCGGCCTCTTTGTGCATCAACCGTAGATTGTACAAGATCGCGGCGTGCCAGACTGTGAGCATCACAAAGGCCCAGGTGCGTCGACTTTGTAGTTTTTCGGTTGCGGGTGCCTGACCTTTGCACGCAGAAACGTCGCGCTGTCATGGTGGATTGTGCGATCGGGGTCGGGATCCCTGTCTTGCAGATGATTTTACGTACGTGGCAGGCGCTTCATAGCACCACTATGTACTGATTCCCTCCACAGAATACGTCGTCCAAGGCCACCGCTACAACATCATGGAAGATATCGGGTGCTACCCGACTACGTACAACACTCCTTTGGCTTACCCACTGAGTTACCTCTGGCCGAATGTAATCGGCCTCATCTCCGCCTGCTACTGCAGTTCGTCCCCCAACGCACTCTCCCCCCGCCCAAAACTAACCCCTTCCAGTCCTCAGCCTGCGCGAATTCAACCGCCGCCGCGCGCAATTCGCGCTGCTCCTCTCCGCCTCGAGCACCTCCCCCCTCAGCCTGAGCCGCTACTTCCGCCTCATGGCCCTCGCGACGATCGAGCTCGTCTTCAACACACCCATCTCCGCGTACGGCCTCTACCTCACCGTCACGCACGACCAGATCCGGCCCTGGATCTCCTGGGCGAACACGCACTTCCAGTTCAGCGCCGTCGACCTCATCCCGTCGATCATCTGGCGCGCGGACCGCGCGACCGTCGTCACGATCGAGCTGAGCCGCTGGGCGGTCGTGTTCTGCGCGTTCGTGTTCTTCGCGTTCTTTGGCTTTGCGGCGGAGGCGCGGAAGCACTACCGCCTCACGTTCTGGGCGGTGGCGAAGCGCTTGGGGTACACGCCCCCCGCGGACGGCGCGCTCCCGATCCGCCTCCCGTGGACTAAGGCCAAGTCGTCCGCGCCCTCCGCGCTGCCCGTGTCCATCCCTCGCGCGCCCGTCAAACAGCGCCCCGAGTCGCTCACGGCCTCGCTCGCCGACACGCGCACGGACTACGACGACACCGACGCGGGCTCGCACGTCGAGAAGGCCGACTACCTCTCCTCGCCGGCCGTGTCCTCGGGCTCCGCGCCGCCGGAGTACATGCACGACATCGAGCTGGGCGCGTACCAAAGCGGCGAGTCCTCGCCCTCGAGCGAGTACTCCCACCGCACGCTCGACTCGCGCGTGCGGCCGCACATCGCGGACGCGTTCTTCCCTGCGGCGGCCATCACGCGGCCTCCGCCTCCCAGCCCGCGCTCGCCGCGCCCGTCGACGTGGCCGTCCCTCCCCAGTCCCTCTGCGCCTCAGTCTTGACGACCTCTCTCTACATTATATCTGTTCCCTCATCTCTCGTTATCGACATGCCTTTCTGTATTTTTAGCCTCACGTTCGTACGATCTGCCACGACACGTACGATACGCCACATTCTTTTCGTTTTTCCTCGGGTTACGCCCATCGAGTAGTAGATTATGAATGAATAAATGAAATGAAAATTGTGAAACCAGCCCATCCAGAGTTTTAGGTTTTTTGCTCGGTGTCAATGGCGTGCTTATGCCATGCACTTAACGTTTCAGACAGAGCATCGAGAATGTTCCACGGGTTAGGCAGGTACCTATGCTGTTCAATTTGTAAAAAAAATAAAATGCGAACATCTTTGAAAATTGAGAGAGCTGCCTGAGCGAGACGATTTCGAAGCGATAGATAGGAGACCGGATGCGAGAGATGTTGAGTTGACTCACGAGAGATGGAGATCTTCCAGCGACATATGCGTGAGGTTTCAAACGAGACGTTCAGAGCCACGAATCAAACAATTCCCTCAGCGAGAGATGTATTTGCGAGACGTAGGAATTTCGGTCCGAGCAGCCGATGTCCCCATTTGGGTAATCACAGCCACCTGTCACCCTCGAAGCGCGCCAAGTCAAGACGCGGTATGCTCTATCTTGCCAATTTCTGCATTTTGGGGGCCATCAAATACAAGAAGACAAATATTAACATTAAAATTACTACGTGGTATAGTTCAATATGTAACAAGCTCAATATAGCCCTTAAAACCCGGGGAGAGATTAGTAAGATAGGGGCATACAGTAGCGATCGGGCAGGTCAAAGGAGTGTGGGCTGGAGGCCAGAGAAAAAAGGACAGCTAATATCTAAGGAATGTGGGCTTCAATTGAATTCAAAAAAGGTACAATCATTGACCAAGCTTGGACTCGACAGACTGATAACGCACAGAGAACTCAACACCACATGGAACCACAACTATCGACGCAACCTTGAACGTGGTCGCATTGTGGTCTTTTTTCTTGCCCTAAGGAAACCAGTCAGCAACTTTCAGTAGAGGCAAGAATCGTCTTCAAACCTTTCTGGGCTTAGTGTTCTTGGACTGTCCCTTCAACTCCGGCAGCGGGCGCATCCCCGAATTGGACTCCTGGTCAGCGCGACCCAGTATGCCCCTCGCTTTGGAGGATGTAGTGTTGGGGGGCACAGGCAGGGAAAAAGATGTCGATCCCGCGGTGCGTTTAATCCCCATGCTACGAAGGATGCTGCTGACGCTGCTCCCGCCCGGGTCTGCCAACTTCCCAAGCTTTGAGCTGGAGGCCGAGCTTGGGTTTGCTTCAGAGCGGGATACAGGTCGATTCGCTGGGAGGAGGGTATCAGGAGCAGAGGGCTCAGCTGTGACCGCTTCCTCAGAAGGGTCTCCAAGGAGGTGGTGTGTGCGGCGATGCGTGCAATTGCCGCACCGCCCAGAGCTAAAGAGCGACTCCACATAGTGGTCGCACTTGCACTCTTCTTTGGTTTTTTTGTCGTGGGCCGTGCATTCCCCTGTGTTGGACTCGGAACCGGTCTCGGAGTCGGAGGAAGAAGCCATTGGTATAAGGTGGGTGAAGGTGGATTAGACGAGAAAGAGAGTGAGGAAAGGTACATTTTCAGATCTGGTTTTGATGTAGTCGGCGAAAAACTGACTAGTTCCAGGATTTGATTCACCGGTCTCCCTGCGTATTCTCACTGAAACTTGGCTACCAATGGGTGCAAGTCACTCCGATTTTTCCAGATTTTTTTACTCTTCATTAATATATGTAAGCTGATTAAGTATCTCCAATCCTCTGCCCCACATCTCGGCCCGTGGTCGCCAAATAAAATCAGGGAGAGGCACCTGCAATTCCTTCCCACCGCGACGACCAGACTTGAGGGTCTCAAATGATGGATAGGTCCCATCCTCCCACTCGTCCGGCAGTAAACCGTATCCCTCGGGTACCACTCCTTGAGCATCCGCAATGGCGAGTGCCTGGTGGAACGTATGCAGAGTTTCATCCGAAGTGAATGGATTTGCGTACTTCGGAACAGCAACAGCTTCGTGGTGGAAGTTGGACTCTTGAGCTGCCTCGACACGATCATCGAGGTCCTCCCAATCCAACTCGTCCATGTCGCCGAGATCCGGCGCAGGGACATCCTCATCGGGAAGCTGTCCCGCACCCGTCTCGCCAGGACGCCGTTGGACCTCAGGACCGTGGACACCATAGTACTGGTTCAGGACATCTGGGTGAATGCCCGCAACTTCATCGACGTAAATGCCATCTTTGACTTGACCAAGAAAGCACATGTCCTGGAAAGCAAGTTAGCGGACACAAAGGCCTGTAGTCAAATCATCACGTACGTCTGGGCTCTGGTCATGGCCCTCGCCTGAGATAGGATGGCAATTCCATTCTGCACGGAAATTGGCGCAGTCAACATTGATGAGGTCAAGGAAAAGCAGGTGGAGGAGCCACAAATGGTGAGGATTTGTGCGGTCCAGCCCATGCAACGCTTCCAGACGGTAAAAAAAGGCCCGCCATCGACGAGCAAATTGAGACCCGACCTCCACCCAGAGCCGCTCGATGCGCGTATTGTGGGTGGAACTAGACAGATGTTTCCCGTCAGGATATGATGTGCAGTGAACAAGATGTAAGCACGTACGATCCCCACATGAACGAGGCACGCTGAGGCCCTCTCGCTAAGATCATGAAGACAGATACCTTCTTGTTCTCGGCCCCGCGATCCCCACGGACCCGCGAAGGAATGCCATACTCCCCAATGGCCTCTAGGAAAACATCAAGGACGGTGGTGGCCTTGTTGTTGGTACTTGCACGTAGGCCAGTAATCTGTAATAACAAAGGGATCACGATGTATGCAATGAAATAGTGAAAGAGCTTACGGTACGAGCGATGAAGCCATGGATGACAAATCCCCAAAGGATGAGCTTGTGGTGTCCATCCACATGCCATAGCGCATGAGGTCTCGACACCTCATATCTCCCTCGCCGCACAACTTTCCTCTGGCGCAAGACACGTCCTAGCCCATCAACCCGGCGAACAGATGAATAAACACGTCTCTTCTGTACTCGCAGGCCATGTCGGCGGAGGAATCCAATCAAGTACCGGATACCCGAGTCGGGCTTGGTACTGCGGAAAGCTTTGACAAGGATATCGAGGTCAGCCTTTGACAACGCAGTGAATTTATAGTAGACATTGTTGGCCTTGAGCTGATTGACGAGCGTAGGTCGGCTGATTCCCATGGCCTTGGCCAGCTCCGTGAGTGATAGTCGTCGATGGGAAGACATGGCTTCTTGGAGGAAGCTGAGATTCAGCTGTTTTCGAGGCCGACCACGACGGCCAGTGCGTATGACCGTCACAGGTTCCACGAATTGTACATGGGATTCCTCCCTGTTAAGAGAATGATAAGTGTCATGCTTCAGAAGACACCACAAAAAATACCTCGTTGCGGAAGTTTCCTGCGCCTTGCAGAGATCGAAGATAAGGCGACCAACAGCTTCCGTGCAAGAGTACAGCCATGGAAGGGGCAAATTCTCCTCGGGAGCATGTTCCTCGAGAGCTTCCAAGACGGGGAGGATTTCTCCGGTGAGAGTTTCAGCATGAAACCTCAGTTGATTGCCGTCTGCGTCTTGCAGCAGAACAGCTGCTGCATGACGGAAAGTGACGGCCATGACTTGGTGTGCATAGTAAGTATTTGGCGACCACGGAGCATTGGGAGGATGTTCTGGTAGGTTCGGGAAGACACGAGCCATTCTTGTTTCGAATACGAGAAGGTAAGTGAGAGGTCGAGTGAGAGTGGTCACATTATTGATGTGACTTTCCTTTTTTTTTTTGACCGCCTCCTCCCCATGGCCACAAATGACGTCTCAATGGATACTGGCCCAGAAAAAAATAGAGGCCAATGGGAGAACAGCCCAGTTTTCTGGTATTTTGACGGCTCCATCTATATTCGAGTCAGTCAAGTGAAGAAAATGCAGCTCATTGGGGGAACTAATTTGTCTTCAGGTGGAAAGAGTGATCTACCACATACATTTAACCCAGCTTATCAGGCTCTCGGACGTCATGAATGACATCTTTGGCATACCGGATGGGAAACTGGCCACCGATCCCTTGCGCGAAGGCAGTGAATTGTACCCCTTGTATCTAGAAGGTGTCGAAAAGCAGGAGTGGGAGGATTTCTTGGCCTGGGTATACCGCGCGTAAGTATTCAGGTCCATTTACAGTTCAGGTGAGAGGTTAATATACCCGCAGCGAGTTTGTGCCCGTTAAGAGCGATGTGCACCGAGAGCGCCTCTACTTGAGCCTCCTGAAGCTGTCAGCACGCTGGGAAATATCCAGTGGTGTCGCATACGCCATCGATGCTCTTGAGAAGTTGAACCTACCTGCTGTTCGCCAGCTGGAGCTTGCGAGGATGTACACGCTAGGGGACTGGGTTCAGCCTGCCGTCAAGGTCATCCTTGCATCTCCACTCTCGAAGCTTGGGGACGGAGAGTTAAGTCAACTCGGCCTGAAGGTTTACTCACTCCTAGTCCGTGCCAAGGAGAAGATGGACAGAGAAGTAAGATGGGTGGCCCAGGTTCCTCCGGAGATGATCAAGGACCATTCCTGGCGGTGCACAGACAACAAGGGATGTGCGATTGCCTTCAGGGACTTTTGGTGGAACAAGATCGGCCGGAAACTTCTTCATCCTGACGCGCCGGTGGACTACGATGGGATACCTGCTTTGATCCAGAACTCGGCGGGGTGGAACGGCTTGCACGACGAATGCAGAAAGGAAATGGAACGGAAGACGCAACAGACTGTGTATCCCATAGACGCCATTGTCGCTGGTGTAGCGCAGGCAATTGTGGCTTATTACAACACGCTCTAGCAGCACACTATATTGAATGTTACAGAATTTGATTTTTGATCCATTATTCCTATGCTAAGTGCTAATCAGACGCATCAGAAACTTGTATGAAGGGCGACCTGAGGAGATGGTGTAGCTAATATTTTTCGATGCAAAGCTCACCGCGCTCGGCGGCAGCGCACTCGCCAAGTACCCTCGTGGACCGAAAGGGCCCGCCAACTGAGCCCCGATGCAGGGGCGTATGCGGCACACGCAGCGGCGATGAGTTCAATGGGATCGACACCTCCTTCGGCAGCATCGTGATCTTGTTACGCGATGGGGCCGAGCTGCCGATACATATGTGGAAGTAAACGAGTGCTAGATGAGGAAGGGTCGGGGTGTTGCGTACCTGGGTGACGAGCCCACCACCGGGGCCCCGCGTGGTGCTCCCACCGTCTTGTCAGGCCGCGACTCCGTGAAATATTAACTTGCTCGGTGGGATCATCAGGTTCCAGACAAGCACATCGGGCGGGGATGACCATGTGGTGCGCGGGGATCGGCGGTGTGACCTGCCCTTGCCCCTCCTCATCCCAGTCCTCCTCCCCACCGTTCGCAGAAGCGGCCTGCACGCACATCACAGTGTTGTACTCAGCCTCCGTGTCCGTGTGCTTGTCCGCCTCGCCTTCGCCCTTCGCGAACTTTGTCCCCTCTGGCGGCGGCTCTGCATGCACCACATAAAAGTCAGATTGGATCTGGGACGCGACACGAGGAGGGGAGGAAGGGAAAACCCACTCTGCGGCACCGTCCTGACATACTTGTACCGCCCAGTGCATCGGCACAATCGTCTTCTGCGTGAGGTCCTTGAGCCCCGCGAGCAGCTGATCCTCGAGCGGGTCCCGCTCGTGCCCCCCATCCCCATCCTCATCCGCAAGCGCACGACTACAACCGCAGTGCGGTGGGGTGCGACGGCGGCAGGAACGACGGTGTGTGCATGTTGGGATTGTGGTTGTACAGCAGCGGGTACTCGGCGCCTGGGTAGTCCTCCACTGACAGTGTCGGCGGGATCTTGCGGTCCTGCAGCGGCCGGTGCAGCACTGCGGCACCGAGTTGAGTTCTACAAACATACAAGTCAGGAGGGGGGGATAGAAGGGCTGCAATTCTTACCGTGATTGAACTCGACCGCACGCATGTTGCCGACGAGGGGGTACTCACGGTGCAGGATGCCGTCCTCCTCCGTCTCCCTGGATATACGAGCCCTCAGTCGACAGTGGCCATGGCACGCACAGCGGCGACGAGTTCAATGAGATTGACGGCCGCCGCACCTTCTCTGGCGGCATCCGGATCTTGTCACGCAAGGAGGTCGAGCTGGGAATGTGATATGTAAGTAAACGATTGCAAGATGAGGAAGGGAAGGGTATCATTACGTACCGAGTGCGTGAAGCTAAGACTAAATTCAAGCTTGAAGATGGGCATGCCGAGGGGTGCCCGCGTGCGAGCTCTTCTGACAGTGCGGCATTCAGCAGCAAATTCTACGACGAGTAGTGGCACATATGGACGGTACGCCACGGACCTCGGGCTTCACAACCCGGTGGATGAGATTCCTATGTCGCAGCCGGGCTACTTGATGTAGTTGATCAGGTAGCCACGCAGTGCTCTACGAGGTTGCGCTGGGTGTGCTAGGGCCAGTCAGAGACGTGAAGGGATGCAGGCGGGAAAGAAATGCACCGCAATGTCAATGAGCTTGGTAATGGGGCCTGAGCTGCTCATCCTCGACCGTTCTGCTTGTTGAGTTCTCCGTGGTAACTAGGAGGAGTCTTCGGGCTAATAAAAACATTCAATGACGCACTGAGAGGGAAATAAGACGAGTTTACCGTCTTTTTTCCACAACTCTACGTCATGAGCTGCTTCCTTTCTTCGAGTTCCGGCCGATAATGAAAAGATTTCTCCCACTCCAACGTGGACCAACCTGATTAAGTATCAGAAACCCACGGGAATTGCACATGAGCAGAATAAACATACTGTTCGATCATTGGGAGGCAGCAGGGGCAGAAAGAAATAGGACGGCTAGAAGCAAGAAGGAAAGAGGATGGCTGGAACCAGAAGGTGCAAGCTGGTTGGTGGACGGAGGAAGAGGACCTGAGGGAGGAAGGAATCGGATGAACCTGTCATTGTGTCAGGTGTCAGTCATGCCGATGATGGATGCATCCCAAATGGGGACATCGGCTGATCGGACCGAAATTCTTACGTCTCGCAAATCATTTCCCAATCTCTCTGAGGGAATTGTATGATTCGTGGCTCTGAACGTCTCGTTTGAAACCTCAGGTTTATGTCTCGCTGAAAGATCTTCATCTCTCGTGAGTCAACTCAACATCTCTCGCATCCTGCATCCTATCTATCGCTTCGAAATTGTCTCGCTCACGCAGCTCTCTCAAAGATGTTCGTGTTTTATTTTTTTTACAAATTGAACAGCATAGGTACCACCGTTGCCCCCCCCCCCCCCCACACGCTAACCATAATCCGCAATCAGCCAGATTAGATCTCAAGATATAGATGTGGCCACCCTGGGACGTGTGCAGAAGACGATCATCTTTTGGCCTCAGGCCAAAAGCCATGGCCTTTTGGCACTTTGGTCCCAAGGCCAATGCCAAGCCAAAATTTGGCCTGGCGTGCCGGCAAAAAACGAAGAGAATGGCAAAAAGGGCGAAAAAGGGCTACTGTGAACAATCCTAATCTCGTTGTTCTCTATCCTTATCTTACGCTTACTTGGGGTGTGGGCCGTGGCATAGCCCGGCAAAACTCGTACTTTTTTTTTTTATATAGTAGGGTATCAGGGACAGGCCGCAATCTCATCTACATCTTGACATCCAAGTTACGCACGTCTGAATTTCGATTGAGAGCCAAATGAACATGGAAAATCCAAACTCATTGGCTTGGTTTCGAACATTCTGGTCATTGAATGTTTCTGCAACAGGCAGCATAGAGAACACAATTATCAATGCTGCCATAGAGTGATATCCTTCTATTTCTTTCCTCTGCCTTCTACTCATGGGCATGACAGTGAAAATTCTTTTGAACTCTTTATTCAATCACAGAGGAAATGAACCTCTCCTGGGCTCATGGTCACAACCATATCAACCTTCAAGCCTGGATTGAGCATGTTATGACCCAGGGCATATCTTGCCACATGGCAGATACTTGGTTAACCTTGACAATCTGGATGGCCAGCTTTTACTTTGCCAGATTTGGATGCACAACTGAGTTCTGCCACAACAAAAAAAAGATGCCACGGTCATACATACAACTGCTTTTTTGGATGACTCAAAACCAAGGTTGATATAATTGTACACCCTCACTCAGCCAACTCACAGAAAACATTTAGGCCATATGTTTGATGTGGTGTGTTTCCTGCACATTCACTTCTCACCAGAACCTATTTTTGTCCATGGCTACGACCTCCGGACTGAAGAAGGTCAGCAGTAAAATTGCCTTTTGTTTGATGTCCTTCAAAATCTAATCCAAAGCTATAAGTAAAATAGGTCAGTATATTTATTGTCTTCCATACATGCATATCCACTCACATCTCGCCAAGTCATGGAGTTTCATGTGTAAATCTGTTTATCCTACCTCCGTGTTGTGCACCTTAACAACTTGAAGATGGAATGCAACTCCAAACATGACCGGCATGAGAACATTGGGATGTAAGTACAGTACACAGTACTTGCTAACCAACAAACAGTGTAGTTTTGACAGCAGCAGGGATTGAATCATGCTGGTAACCTGTTGTTGCAGTGTAAAGCAGGGCTTGGGCAGGGCTGGACAAGTGGATTGTCAAACTACAGGAGGCTGACAAGACCCAGAGATTTTTTTCCATGAGACCCCTTGCAGCATTAGTGTTCATTAGGGGCAGTCAGAGTAGATGATCAAGGCCAATTCTGGAGCGATTTTTCAGGCACTTATGGCCACCAATTATGCACAATTATTGATGTTTAAATTGTAAATTAATCGTAACTGTTGCATAATCACCTCCGGAGCTGATTGTACACAATTCTCAGTGATTCTGAGTATTTTGGATTTAGGGTAATCATCCCACAATTAAAATCACTCATAATCGTGGTCCATAATGGTGCCCATAATCACTCCAGAATCATCTACTCTGACTACCCCTATTATTGTACATGATTGGGTAGGGTTGGAACATTTTGAGGTAACAACTACCATAGGGTCATTCACAGTAGTGTGTCTAAGTGCACAAACCATAGAAAAGCACAAAAAAAGGCAAGCAAAAAGGGAAGAAAAAAGAGCTACTATGAAACTGTCACGATTCAGACGCTATCTAAATCGCGACAATGCCTTATCTAAGCGCCTAATCAAGCGCTCATCTATTTAAACACCAAGGCTATGCTTGAGTCATCAGTGATCAGACAGCTAGGGATCGGGTTCTCACAGGAACATGCCGATGAAGCACGACGGATTGGTGATCGGACAGCTGACAGGTGTCATGTGGAGTATGCATGGGCATTACTCAGAACACATGGCTTCAGGACATTTATTACTCAGAACACATGGTTCTGGCATGTTTATTATTCAGAACACATGGTTATGGTGCCTACTGCACATGAACGCTCTATTGTATATATTATTAGCACTAGTTACATAGCCAAAGTTGAACAGTATAAGTAGTGTAGCTAGTCTCTTGTATTCCTTAGTCTTTTATTCCATCATTCTTCGAGCCTCACTCTTACCGAGCACCTCCAATCCGCATTGTGCGTCCATTGGGTGTTCTTGAGCCTTGAGCGTGACAGATCATAACTCCCTTTTCCTTCTCTTTTCCTTCCCTTTTTCATCTCCTTTTTCCCTCATAGGACACTGTAGCTTGCACAACAAGTCTACTAATGACTTTCAACATCTACATGGTCACAAGGAAGCCTGTGGGACTAGATTTTGAGCACCAGAAGGTTTTTATGCATAAACGTGAAAAAAAGAGAAGGAGCAGAAAAAGGAACAGCAAAAGGAAGACAAAAAGAGACGGAGAAAGGAGAGCTGTCAACAAGCCTAATGCTTCTTGCCATGAGCATGATAGAAAAAGAAAGGCGAATAGAAAAGGAATGTACACATCGAGGTTCGATCTCGCCACTATATAGTCACAAAAAAACTAATGGAATCTCTGAGAAGGCCTTCAACACCGCCACTATTTTCCTTCTACTGGAAAAGTAGGACTGATGATTTGAGCAGCTCGCAAAACCCTCATGTAAACTTTTAGAAAAGAACGAGAACTTACTACATAAGTACTCGTAATCTAGCCATTCGCAAGCACACGTAGATCCAGCTATAGCACTGGCAATATACACACGGGAAATGACTCGGGACTTACATGGAAAATACACAGATAGCGACCTCGAAAGCAAGATGTTCAGTGTGAGTAATTCAGGCAAGAAGCATGTTCGAGTCCCGCAGGACATTGCGCCGCGGCACCGGCGTGTGTGCAGAAATTTTCGACCGTCCATTCCAGATTTGCTGCAGAAGATTCCTGATCGACGCGATGTTGCCCACCGTCGGCGTCGATGGATCCTCGCCCTCCAGGCTCAGCTTGTTATACACCTCGTTCTGCAGGCGCGGGTTGTCCGTGAGCGCGCCGCAGATGAAGAACGCAAACACAGTGCTCCGCACGACCGAGTGGTGTAGCTTCTGCGAGTGCGTCAGCGTCTGCCGCACAAAGCTCATCGTCTCCTCGATCGCGTCGATGAGCTCCGGCACGTGTGGGTAGTAGTCTCCTGACACGATCGCGCGCAGGTACACGCGCGTCGCGGCGCGGAAGATGTTGGAGCTGAGCTCGCGCGCGACCTCGGTGTCCGACGCGCCGAAGCGCAGCGTCATCATCGCCGTCTGGTTCAGGTACGTCTTATCGAACTCGGTCGCGCGCGCGACGAGCGTCGGGATGCTAAGGCACCCTCTGTCTATCTGGTCCTGCTTCCACACGGCCAGCGCCGAGACTTCGGCCATGGCCCAGACGATGTGGTTCTCGCAGCCCATGACGGACATCATGGACAGCTCCTCGGATGGCGGGAGGGAGGGGTCGAAGATGCCGCCGCTCGTCTCTGGCGAGTATAGTTGTCGGATACGATGCAGGAAGCGCGGGGCCTGCTGTGTCGTTATTGCAGCAAGGACATCAAACCAGATCGCGGTCTTAATGATGAAGCGCATCGTCTCTGAGCAATGCTGGAGAGTGTCGCGGGGATCACTGTTGCTGGCCCGGAAGATGCCGTCGGCGTATGTGTACGACAGGTCGAGCCACGCTTGCCATGCGCCCCCGCCTCCGTCAAACAGGACGGACGAGATGATGCTTATGGCCGCGAGCGCGTCGTCCTCGTCGAAGCCGTTGTATCGGGATTCTGTCTCGGTGTCCTGGAGTACGATGGAGCTATCGGAGCGGTAATTGGCTCCTTGCACATCGATGGACGCAAAGAGGCGCGCGGCCTCGGCCTCTGGAGATGCACCAGCATTCGTCACACAAGATGATATTATCTTTCGGATACTGGTGCTGTCAGCCAGCAAATATTGCAGGTCCATGACGCTCCCCAGGTAGTAGGTTATCAGCTGGTCGACGTTGCCACCTGGTTTCGGGTTCAAGTAGACGTATGGGATTCCACCAGCCCAATTTGACGCTTCGATTTCGTCGAGGTTGGGGAGACAGTAGATGGGGTCGAGATTGTCGTCCTCATATTGGTATACGCGGTGGTATGTTGGGGAGAAGGAACTTGTCACAGCGGGATTCGGGATGCCATTGCCGAGTTGGCGAAGCACTTTCCCTGCATGAATCAAGGAGTGGTTCTTGTTGAGGAGATCCAGGTCCTGTGCGCGATGAATGAGTTTTGTTCGCGACATGAGAAAACTACGCACGATGGCCTCTCTGGGCTTGAAAACAACGAGGTTGGAGTTGGATCGCCGCGGATCGACGGATTGACCTCCCATAATCTCAACAGGGGCAGCACCATTTTGGAGCAAGTGTGAACTATCTGGGAAATCAACGTTATGAAGAAAGGAGTCGTTTTCTTTACCTCTGTGCAGCTTAGGACCGCTCATCCTTGTCAGTCGTCTGATGGGTGCTGGATGCCTCGCTTACCTTTAACAACCTCTGTAGCGGCAAATTACTCATGAATACAGGGTGAAATAAAAAAGCAGCACACACCGTCCCCGGAGATTCTGTTCTCTATTTCGGTAACCGAGGGGAGTAACGGTGAGTGTTGCAAAGAACGGCGGAATTTGGAACTCAATGTTTCGTCCCAATCCGTTGCGGTTTGATCCGTTTCCGCCCCAATCTCGGGGTTAACAAGTTTCTGCACAATTTGGGCAATTGTGGGGCGTTCTTCTGACGCGTGCTGCCAGCAGTCTTGAAGTAGTCTCCACAGGCCATCATCAACCGGCGTAGATGATGGCCGAGAAGGTCGGTGTCCACCAATTACCTTGAGACTGACGGCCATGTCGTTGGGCAGCTCAAAGAATGGAACCTTCCCAATCAATATCTATCCAAAAGGGTTAATGCCAGAAGAATAGCAATGATGAAGACGGACCTCATAACAAACACAAGCGAAGGCATAGACATCAGATCCGAAGTGGTTCAAGCTTTCACCCAATAACAGCTCCGGTGCTTGGTACCGCGCAGTGCCTCCATGCGAATTTGCCGTGGAATGAGTGAATCGCAAGGTCATAACATCGGTCATCGTGGAAAGTCCGAAATCTGCGATGCAGGCTCTTCCCGACGGAGTAACGAGAATATTCATCTGTTGCGACAGTGAATCTTTGAATAATTTAAGTGTATGAACGAACTTACTCCTTTCAAATCACCATGCAATATGCGTTCTTTGTGCAAATGCTCAAGGCCCAAGGCTATATCCAAAATCTGACGAAATAAAACAACAGGTCTGCAACTTTCAGCATACTCACCAGAGAGACACGATTTGTATCGGACGGCGCATTCTTAAGAAAATCGAGAATATGCCCGCTCTCCATCCACGGTGAAACGAGGCATAGCCTGTTCTCCACATAATACAGCCCATAGAAGGGAAGTAGGTTCGGATGAGAAAGTTGACGCCAGATGAGAGCTTCACGCCCAAATTCCTAAGTATGAGGCGTTGTGAAGGGATATAACCATTGTGGTATTCAAACACACCTTTAAGACTGCCTTTATATCCGCATCTCGGAATATTCTCATCATTTTGACCGAAACACTCTGACCACGGAGTCGACTCTTCCAAATGTCCCCGAACGCCCCAGCCGCTACTTGCTGCTCTAATTTCTGCAAGCCAAACAGAGGGAAACATGTGGGATGGAGGTCCGATGCACGAGAGAGTCTTAATAAAGCTTTACAAAGCACCGGTCTGTTTGTTGACTCGGGGAACAAATCCAGAAGCTGGCAGGCCATGTCAAGGGCATTTTAGCGGCGCTAGTAGAGAGGCGTGCCTCTTGTATAATATCCAAAAGCTGTTGTGCAGGAGCCCCACGGCAGGCGAGAAATGTCTTGCAAGCCTCTGGGTCCCGAAGGATGACAACCAGCTGCTCAAAAATGGCGGAAACATCTTGGAACATTCTTTTGCATATTTCCACTGCGACGCCCTGGGTGTTTCCAAGCACATCCTAGTCGAAAGATCAGGGAAAATAAATCATCAAACCACCCAAATTACCGCTGTATCGACCAGAAAGTCGAACAATATTTCCCCAACAGAGCGGTAGTTGGCGAGACTTGTTAGAATATCCCATGCCTCCCACTGTTTCATGAGATGTCGAAGTTCATTCCATTGATGAATCCTACAAACGATTTTATTTAGTCATATCCCAAGATTATATTGAAAGTCTACTTGTCTGAGCGCTGGCCCAAACTTGACAGGACATAGATAGCAAAGTTCTGCTTATTCAATCAGCAAGTTCGTGCATTCGTGAAAAGAAATAAACCCAGCGTGCACCTGGGGAATCATTACTGGCACCTCGCGCATCTGCACGTCAACTCGGAGCGGTACGAGGTACGCCATGTCGACGCCGAGCCTCACCGTGCCCATGCCCACGCCGCCCATCTCGCCGCCCATGGTCATCCCAAGCACGACACCGGCCCGGGGCCCACCGTACGTGCCAAGGTTGGCATCGATGTCCCCGAGCCCTGCCTCGTTGTCGTCGCCTGCAGTCGGGTGAACATCCTCCCCCTCCCCCCCGCTCGCGCCGCCGCCCGCCATGCCACCCGCGAGCCCCTCCCCGTGCACATGCATCCTTGCGTGGTGTAAGTGGTGGGACGTGGAAACGGTCAGTGCCCCAGTGGCCAACCCAGCCACAACCCTGAGAGAGGTTTCAAGTGAGACACGATATGAGCAGCAAAAGACGAAGGCCACGACACAGCTCTACAGCTCCCGCCATGAGGCCGAAACGTGCGGTGAGCTATTAATGTGTTGACACCTTGCTTCCAACAGCGATGCCTTGGCGTCTAGTGTTCATAGCGCCTCACAAAGTCCACAAAACATTGAGAAGGAGCTCCAGTCACATGAAACGCCTTCTTGCGGGATAGACATGGCACGTCCACGTAGACGGGCCATTTCTAACGGAGACCTGCGGTCCGACGCACGTAGAGCTCATTCAGGGCTATAAGAGTCATCTATACCATTTTGCAATTGGTGGTCTTGTTGGCCTGCAAAATGCAAAATACTTTCCGAGAGCTGACACTTTTGAATAAATATTAGCATTTAATGCAACCAAGCATCAATTGCAACCTCAATATGGGCAGCCATCATTTGTCAGGCAGATATAGCACCCAATACAGACAGCCATCAATTTCAAGGCAATGGCAGGACTCATCAATCCCAATACAGACAACGGAGATATGGTTTAATTATTGATTTATATCAGTTTTTTTTTACTGCTGATTATTGAGGGTAGCCCTAGACCACTGAATCTCCCTTCTAATTGAACAGGTAAACCTACCACATTACCTGTTGTAACTAGAGTGGTAGTATGGGTAAAGGGGGGAGTGGTTCCCTTTTTTTTTTTTTTCATATTGTCTCTCTATTTTACAATATTTTTTGGTGAATTCCTTTTTTTGGGGTGTCTCACTCAATGGCAGGTGGGTGGAGGGGGATGGTTATTTTTTTCCCTTATTTTTTTTTAGATTTTTTGTTGTATTTTACAATATTCTGGGGTGAGTTTCCTTTTTTGGGTATCTCACCCTGGGGGGATTAAGTACTCCTCAAAGCTCCAAGTCACAGAGGTGAATATGCTGCAAGTCTCTGCAGCATATTGGAATATAAACTGCAGCATATGCTGCAGCACACTGCCCCTGGAACTAACCCTTCCTGTTAGAAGAGGCATAGGGGGGTATATGCCCCTTCTAACAGGAAGGGTTGGGTGGGATTAGTAGGTGCCAAGGAACTGGTGGACGCCATTGTCAAAAGCAGCAGGGTAGAGCCCATGGAATCAGTTTTTTGGGGGAAAAATCTAGATTTTTCTTTGCCACGCTAGCACGCGGCATATATGGTTCTAGGACGCCCTGGGCCAGGGCTTCGTGGAACACCAAAGATCAGCCTAAACGGAGCCCGTATAGGTGCAAAAAAGCGATTTTCGTAGCAGGGGGATGCATGGGGTCCTACCCAATGTGACGTGACTGAGGTGGGCAATCCCACCTCCTGGGGGAAATCCCACAAAATTTTTCGGGCCCGCCAAAGGCGGGGTGGGATGTCCCAACAGTGGAGGTGGGACATCCCATGGTGGGATGACACAAAAAAGTGGGACATCCCACCAAGGTGGGACATCCACCTAAACCTGGACCCCCTAGGGGTAGTTAACTCCCATGAAACGTGTAGCCCTAAGGGGTACCTATATAGGTAGCCTGAAGTGGAATGACTCCGGATACAAGCCTCCAGATTTTTCATGAAGGTTACGACACATCAGGAGGGGTCGGGTATATTCACCAGTTCATTCTGACCAATTCCGAACACAGTTGTGACCGTTGTTGAAATCATCTTTGAATAGTCTTGTGTGGACAATCCGGGGGCTGTAGCAGTTTTTACGTTGAAAGGGAAGGAAAAGAACGACGGCAGACAATGTTTAGAGATTGGATGGAACCCAATGGAGGGTCAGAACTTGAAAAACGACGGGGGCGAAAAATCAGGAAGCGCACGTGCATGCTGTAGCGGGAGCATGCATGGGTCTTTTGGCTGAAAGGAAATAAGAAAACAGCTCCACGAGATGAACCACACAAAATAATATCTGGGTTGGGTAGGTTCCTTGGGTGTGGAAGAAAAATGTTTCGAAACATGTCGTGGCCCGCTCATAAATCCAGTGATATAAAGTCCTTGTTAACTCTGACCGACATGCCAAAATGCAAGATTCCCCAAAAATTATCCTAAACCCAATATTTCAACTCAAATCAGTCCCCTTTGACCATTCAGAACCTCAAGCACGCTTTGGATGCATCCTTTTCAGATAAAAGGGTTGTAAGGTACGATTCGGCCATTTGCACGCACCGGGGGCCAAATGCAACTTTATCATTATTGGTTGTAAATTCTGCTGAGTCGAGGAGTATGGAAATAGATATCTATCTGCCAGCATAAATCTATCGAACCTATATGCGCCTCTGGGTACGTGCCCTTCATAGAAAAGGCACCATTTGAACGTTTACGGGCACCGAGGGTCGAATTTGAGTTGAATGCTACTTTGTCGTTGTAACACAAGCCTCGGTTGTAAACTCTGCTGGGGGCCAATGGAAATGGATATCTACTTGCCAGTGTCAATTCGTCAAACATACCTTTGTCGCTTTGAGTCTATCAAAACTACCTGCGTTTCTAGGACGGCCGATATCTGGTAAATGTGACACCCCATCCAAGAAATCCAGGCAGCTCATTCGCACCGATGAAGCTTTTTTCCGAGGCACAGGAAACGAGTGCACCAGTTGCTTCTTGAGATAAGTTCAGTAAAATTTGAAACAGGGAAGGATGTGTGGGGACAATTGGCACGGGGACGGTGTAAAAAGAACCCAGACAAACAGACGGGCCATAATTATTTCCAATAATAACGAAAACACAAGTTGGTGATGGAGAGAGGAGGTAATGGGAAGATCATGGGCACAGGGAAGGGGACGGGAGAAACTGGAAGACATATCAGACGGTAGATGTGTGACCATCCTCCTGATCTCCAATGACAGTGAAGGTTGGAAAAGGCAAAATCATGTTGACCGTCTAAATTGAATAACGTAAAGTGTGCGGGGCAGCAGTGCAAACCAAGTCAACAGACCGCCGAGGCAGGAGGAACGAGGAAGGGAAGTACAATCCGTTATTTGTGAGTTCCACGAACAAAAAAACATAAGACATAAGGTTTAGGCCTGACAACGTTACGAGAAGATGTGATACAGGAGTCTCACCCCAGCAAATGGCTAGCGCCAGAAGGGGGTGGAGTGGGTGCATGGAGTGTGCACAGAGTTCATGGTTGGTGTGAGGGCAGCGAGGGTAAATGGCAGTGTATTGAGCGCGGAAAATGAGCAGTGCAAGGACCAGACAGGAAGGAACGGGGGATGTTTGGTAGCATGGTAGCACACGTACCAGATGCCAAGCGGAACGGTGGCGGTGGGAGTGCACGGGAACCGGATCGGTGTGGGGACGGGAGCAGGGGTGGGGCCCGGAAAATAAGCGGTGCGGGCACCGCATGTACGCATCCTGGGGGGATTAGACCAGGGCAGGCAGGAACAAGGGATATTTGGTGGTACACATACCAAATGCCACGCGGAACGGTGGCGATGGGAACACGGAGGAGCTGGTTTGGTGAGGGGAGGCAGAACGACGCTGGAGAGCCCGGAGAGAGACGTAGAGATCCGGGAAAGGGGTAGGTGCGGGGGAAAGGTATAGGGAGCATGCTCCTAGAAGATCGAGGGAGCTGCGCCAAAGTGAAGCCAGGATTCAGACTTTTGGAGGAGAGCGGAAGCAGAGGCGTGGGACGAAATGCGCAGTTGTGAGGCCGCTTTGGGGTGTGGTAATGGAGCGAGACATTGGATGGGATGAAGTAGGCCCTGATGGCCAGAGGAGCAAGCAACCAGAGGCCCAGAGCCAGGGGGGCGGAGCGAACGGTGGAAGGGAAGGAAGATGATGGGATGCTAACATCTGTCAACAAATCAGCGATGGCGCATCGCGCTCGTGCACGGACCAACAGGCGCAATCAGCGCCCGCGTCAATGAGTGGAGCCCCGCGCGTTCAGAGCGACCCAAATTGGGCAAGGTCCGTAAGGTGATATATCACGCACCTTTATCACTCAGAGAGTTTAATACATCACGACCAGTCTGCCTTGGCAGACTCGTGATATATCAAAACCCCATATACGACTGATCTCGCCTGGTGTGCTCACGGGAACTGCACACCGTGCGCACGGGAATGGTGTTCTCCCTGCTGCCTTTCTCGCCATTCCAAAGAGCATGTCACTCCTACACACTACAAGTTCGTCAATTTACTGATTTCAGCCAGCAAGAAACATCACACAAAACCAGCGTATCTAAAATTCTGTCGCCAGATGTACCATGCCAGTTTGGCACGCATCTTTCAGCCGCTCAAAGCGAATATGACGACACCCAACATTGTACGCTGTGCCGATGGCCACTTCCGTCGGGTCATTTACGGTCTCGGACCTTACATTGCCGACTATCCTGAGCAAGTATGGCTAGCTGGGAATCCTGGGATCGTCCAGACCTGGTGCCCGAAGTATGTATCCTCTCTAACTCACCGTTCATGATGCTTAATTATATCTGACCATAGATGCGAGGCTCATCCTGACCACCTCGACGCTGAGGGTTCTCGGCTATGCACCAAAACGAAGACGGACACCCTCATAATGTGCTTCGACCCCGGAATCATATGGGACGACTACGGGATTCGCAGCGATATCGTGGTGAGTGCAAAGATCCATTGTCTGGCTCTGATCAGTGCATGCCGCTCTTCACACATGGCTTTCCGCGTGCTGACATCCACGAGCTACTCTCCTCCGACCTCTTGCATCAAGTCATCAAGGGGACCTTCAAGGACCACATCGTCTCCTGGGTTGATGAATACCTTGTCATCGAGCACGGCGAGAAGCGCGCGCTGGAAATTATTCAAGACATAGATCGCCGGTATGACCTTTATATATTGTTCCCTGAGTCTGCTGACAGCTCTTTCTGAACAGGCTCTCAGCTGTTCCCGAGTTCCCTGGCCTCCGCAGATTTCCCGATGGTCGCGATTTCCACCAGTGGACAGGCGACGATTCAAAAGCGCTCATGAAGGTGCGTATTTGCGCATGTTTGGTATCGAGGCTATCGACTCCTAACTGACTCGCACAAAGATTTATCTCGGTGCAGTGGTGCGCTACCTACCTTCCGACATGCTAAAAATGTTAGCAGTCTTCATGGACTTCTGCTACCTTGTCCGCCGGAATGCCATCTCCTCCATCAACCTCACCACCAACCAAAATGCCCTCGACCGCTTCCATCACTACCTACCAAACAAGTTTCATCAAATGTGGTGTTCGTACCGACATCTCCCTCCCTCACCAGCACTCCCATGTCCACTACCCTCGTTCTATCCGGCTCTTCGGGTCACCAAACAGCCTGTGTTCTTCAATCACGGAGTTGAAGCACATCAACGCAGTGAAGGAACCCTGGCGGCGCTCGAGTCGTTACCACGCATTGGCGCAGATGCTCGTGACACTCACGCAGCTGGATAAGCTCGCAGCGGCGAGGCACGAGTTCACAGCCCGCGACCGGCACGACATTGTCATATACTGCGATGGTATTGGCAGGATATCAGCCACAAGTGGTGGCCGCACAAGCAGCTGCAGCCGCTGCGGTGGTCAACGGTAACGGAGTAGTGCATGGGCCGCGCTCACTATCTGACATTGAATTGGCACCAACGTTGTGTGCGTCCCCTTTTTGTTCCTCCTGTGCTCTACTGACAGCCCGTTTAGAACGAGGATATCCGAAGTATCTCCAACCCCTCGCTGCTCATGTCGGTCAGCCAACCCTCCCCTTGCTCCTTCGCCGCTTTTTGCATGCGGAAGTCCACGGCCCCCTCGCCGACAATGCTGTACCTCCCCTGCTGCAATTGTGTCCAAATTTTGACGGCCCAATCACTGTGCAGCACTCCGCCATCGCGCGCTTCTACGCGCCGAGTGATCTTTGTGGTGCAGGGGGGATGTATTGTGAGCGCATACGGTCAAATCCCCGCTGGCACGGCTATGCTCGGTGGGACACTGTCCTCGTCAATGTGGGAGGGCTGGTCATGGGCGGGATCATCATCGGGCACGTTATGTTATTTTTTTCCTTTGTGTTTGGGGAGAAAGAGTACCAGTGTGCGCTGGTGCATTGGCTTGTGCTCATCGGGGAGGGACCTGACCCGGGTACGGGGATGTGGGTAGTAGAACCGGAGGATATCGGTGGGTTGCCCTCGCTGGAGGTGATCACCGTCGATGTGATCACACGTGCCTGCCATTTGAGTGGGGTCTACTAATGGAACTGATGCACTCCCAGAAGACTTTCATTTCTCTTGTTCACTTGATGTGTTTAATTTGTTGTAGTCGTAACCTCGCTATCCAGTCCGGATGGGGACACGACGGTTATGCGGTGTTTGGTTCGGGCGGGTTGTGTATATACGAGAGGCCTGCGGCCGATTCTCTTCAGTCTGAAGAGAACGGTCGCAGGTGAGTAATCTGTATATTATTCCAATATATCAGTCTGAAGAGAATGGTCGCAGACCTTGAACTCTTGACCTGCATCTGGTTATGGGCACCCCGGATGCTTCCGGGCGCTCGACACGCTATCACTTCAATCTGCTTGATGGAAAAAACTGGAAGCCTTTCTCTTTCAAGGCAAAGAGCAAGTTTGTTGATGAAGGGCTATGGGAGTTCGTCAATGGACCCGCAGTTGCGGAGAAGATCATCCAGCAGCGGCCGGCACAGTCGCCGGCAACAGGAACTGTCGACGTCGAGATTGTTAACCCTGATTACGCCGCCTGGCGTGAAGGAAGCAGCAAGGTGATGTGCAGGATCACCGAGATGGTCAATGATAACCAGGTTGCATACATCCAGGACGCAGAGACAGCCGCAGAGATGTGGAACAATCTCCACTCCATTTACGAGCCCGCTGGCATGCAGTCGCTGATTGCAACGCAAGAGAAGCTCTCAACCATCAAGTATGCGGGCATCGAGAGCGGACCACTCCAGACCCATATCGACACCATCCTCGGGTATGCCAATGATCTGAAGCGTGGCGGTGATGCGCTATCTGACTACAAGTTACTCCAGCTCGTGCTCAAGAGCCTTCCAGAGGAGTTTACATCACTTGTCCAGAGAATTTCTCTCTTGGACACCACCAGCAGCTTGGGGAAGGTCACACCGGTCCTCCTGGAGGAGGAGATCTGGCAGCGCAGCAAATTCATCGCGAGCCAGCGAGAGGAACAGGCGCTGAAAGCACACACCGAGGTGCTTGCACTCGCGAAAGCCCGCAAAGATGAAATTGTGGCAAACGCAATCAAGGCCTACGTTGCCCAGAGAGGATCCATCAGTAAAACTACACATTTGGCTTTGGCATCTTTGGCGTCTTTGCCAAGATGCCAAAGACCTCAAAGACTCATTTTTCCCAAAGACGCACGTCTTTGGCTAACCAGGTCCCTCTATCTTAGAAAGACCAAAGGTCTTGGGAAAGACGTCCAAAGACGTGTCATAGTTGGCCCAGGTCTTTCTCAAAGATGTTCAAAGATACACTGAAAGAACTTAAAAGGTCAAAAACTTGAATAAAAACATATATTCATGCACAGGTAGTATGTACAAAAAGCTATGGAAATAGACATACAACACCGCTACGTAAGCCTGGGGGAAAAGGGCCAGAATGTGACGGCGACAAGATTGATCAAGCGAGATGGAGGGGATGTGGGTAACAAGTAATGCACATGATGTGAGACTTCAAAGCCATGTGATGCAGAGAAACACGGGGAGCATAGCGAAGAGGAGATGGGATGTTGGTGGGAAGCGGGCACACACCAACAACCTGAGAGGTGAATGCAAAACCAATGGGGCTTTCAGCAGAGCAGCGCCCAAGCATGCGTACTCGTTTGACAGCGGCCGGAGCCTGTGACGATGGACTTGAATGGGGTAGGATTTATAATTGGATTTGGAAAACCGCCGCGGCTGACTTGCTCCGCACAGATAACGGCAAGAGACAGAGCGCCTAGGGCATCAGCAGTGTTACGTGTACTTGCAGCGTTGACAGGCCTGGATTGTCGTCTTGGAAGATTGCACAGCTTGTAGCAGGGACACAGCATGGACAAGACAGAATCCGGCACTGGTTGCGGCCGATTTGCAGCCAGCATATCTTGTGACGACGGTCCAGAGAAGGCCGCGAGAGGTGGGGTGAAATATATATGACAGTGTTTGGGAGACATTGAGAGGGGGACAAACTAGAAAGGACGGAGGCGGGGGAAGTGGGTGAGAGGCGACGGGGGAAAGAGGGAGAAGATGAAGGGAGAGAGCAACGAACCAAATGATGCCATCCGCAGTTGCGTCGCTTCGCATCATGATCGAGCGGAGTTAAAATGACTTGTGTGTCAATTATTCTGGCGGTCGCCCACTGTTGCTCTCCCCTGGAATATTCCTCTCTGAATTGATGACCAGATGCTGGTTATATGCTCCACAATGAATTATCCGACCAGATCAATATTCTGTAGCTTCCGGGTAGAAGTATCTTATTTTGTCTCGCCGTCCCACTTTTCAACAGAAATTACTCGCTCTGGGAATACTAAATACAATGAAAACAACTCAAAGAGGTAAAATTTGACAAAAATTTGCACCTGGCAAGTTTACAAAAAAAAAAATACTGGAAGATAGAGTTCAAAGACAGAAGACGGCCTGTGAAAGCCCAAGACATCCCAAGATGGGCAGCCCAAGACCAAAGATGACTCGCCCAAGACAAAGACCTTCAAAGATGAGGCTGAAAGCCAGAAGATGCTAAAGCAGAATGTGTGGTTTTACTGATGTCCTGGCGTGCGCGTGGAGGTGGACGCAGTGGAAATGGTGGTGGCGGAGACTGGGAGAAGGATGTCACCTGTTTTGGATGCGGCGTGAAAGGCCACATCCAGCGCGACTGTAAGCTGAGCAAGAGGGACCAGGCCGTGGAGAAGCTGTGCCTCGCGAAGCTGGCCGTAGATTCTCATGAAGAAGACCACAGACACCTTGTGTCCCAATGCGGACTTTGTCAACTCCTTCATCACGTATACCATCCTAGCCAACCCAATTCCCATTCAACTCGGGGATAACAGCATAATCTTTGCGATTGGGGTTGGTACTCGTCGCAAACGCATCGGGCGCCGGACCGTACATTTCACGCGGAGACTGCATGCGCCAAAGCTCGCCGATTCGCTGTTATCCATTGGGCAGCTGACAGCCACCCCTGGCATCAAGCTCGAGTTCGAGGGCAACTTATGCTTGATCAAGTTGCACGGCGACACATTGTGCCAGGCCACCTTCAAGGATGGCCTGTACATCCTCGATGCCGCCGACCCTATGGCACCGGCTGTATCACAAAGCTCGCCATCCCTTCTCAAGGCCAAAACCCCTGCGTCCTCCGGTAAGTGCCTCAACATCCTCACGCTCCATCGCCGCCTTGGTCATCTGAATATTTCCGACCTTAGGAAACTCATTGCTCAAAAGATGGTCGATGGGCTGGATATGGGGATTGACGGAGATGACTTCTCCTGTGAGGCTTGCCTGGCTGGGAAAACGGCTAGGAAACCTTTTCCAAAAGCAGGCCGAACACGGGGTACTCGTCTTTTAGAGATTGTACATTCGGATGTGTGCAGACCCTTGTCAAATTCGATCGGTGGAAGCCGCTACTTAATCACATTCACGGATGACCATTCGGGCCGTGTCGAGGTCGATTCTCTGAAGAATAGGAGTGAGGCACTCGGACGCTTCCACGTCTGGAAGGCACGCATCGAGGAAGAGACTGGCAAGAAAATCGGAAAAGTCCGCACGGACAATGGCGGTGAATATACCTCCAACGAATTTGAGGCTTACCTCGAGGCTGAGGGTATCATCCATAAGACCACGGCACCGTACAGTTCACAGCAGGGTGGCGTTGCTGAGCGCATCAACCGCATGCTAGAAGACAGCACTCGAGCCAACTTAGAGGAAGCTGGCTTGTCCAAGGCATTCTGGGCTGACGCAGTGGCGTATGGAGCATACACGTGGAATTTCCGCCCGATGCGCTCCTCCTTGGATGGGTGCATCCAGGAGGTGTGGACAGGGAAGCGGCAGGACGTCAGCCATCTGCGCCCATTTGGCTGTGAAGTCTGGATTTCAGCTCTTCCTGTGAAGGGACGTGGGACGCTCGTAAATCCAGGGATAAAATGCATTCTATTGGGCTACTACACACTCCCAGGGACGCAGTCCAAGGCCTACAAATGCTACGATCCTGTGAAGCAAAAGGTGCATAAGTCCCATGACGTAACATTCTTCGAGCGTGGAAGGAGCTCCGGATGGACTGAAGTCATTATGGACCTCCGAAACCTGCCTCCGATCGTCCCGATACCTCCTGCGACCGCCAATGAGGTCCCTGCTCCCGACGCTGCTGTCCCCGACATGGGGGTGTTGCCTGAGGCGGCGGAGGAATTGCCTGACATCGTTCAGGGGGAGCTGGACCCCAAGCCTGAAGACTACGCACCTGAGGTTGACGAGTCACTGCCACCGCGTGCACAGAGGCTTCCCACACACCTTCAGGACATGGTTGACGAGCGACCAAAGCTGCCGAAAGGTCGCTACAAGCACAAGGATGCGGTATCAGTGCCAGCAGAAGCTGAAGCCACGGTGGACGCACCTGTACTTGAGGAGGAGGAGGAGTTTCAAGCACAGGCTCGTCCCGCGAGAGTCCCGGAGCCTCCCATCGCTGTCCCGTTGACGTTTAGACAAGCAATGGCCAGTGCGGAATCCGAAGAGTGGGCCAATGCGATGGCAGCCAAATTCAGCTCGCTTGTGGATACTGGGACTTTCGAGTACAGTAGGGGACAGTCAAAAACATCAACTGAAACTTACTTTCTTCAGAAATTCCGAAACTTTGGCAATCAATAGATCTCATCCAATAGTTCTTTCCCAAATATTTTCTGATTTTTCTGACGAGCCGTTCGGCTGGAAATCACATGGGAAGTTAAACAGGTATCAACATTTGGCCAACTTCCCCAGTCTTGCTTCAATCTGGACAAAAGTAGGCTCATTTTAAAGCTCTCATTCAGGAGAGTCTTCTGACCGAGTTTGAAAATAAATTCACGAGCCGTTCGGGAGAAATTCGGGATACAAAAGTCACATGGTGTCACATATGACCAAAGTCCGATGTTCACCCGGAATTCTTGCGTAAATCTATTGCTGTTCTGACCTACATATACCCGATGGGTGGAACGATAGGTGCTGCCTCCGAAATGCCTGCCCACAAGAAGAAGAGAACCAATGTCTCTGGCCTCAGAAACCAGGGATCCAATAGATCCTCACCAGCTGTCTCTGCTCCTTCCACTGCGCCTCCTAGACTCGTTACCAGTCTGCCACGACAATTCTAAGTGGTGAGCACTTTGCCGTAGGCAGACTGGTACAACTCGGACCAAACAATTGGCGTGGGCCTGAGTTTGAAATCTTTGGCGGGTGCCGATCATCGGCACCGGTCAATTCGGTCCGGTAACTAACTTTCCCAATTAAACTGGCAAAGATATACCATTCCTCAAGGCCACTAATGACAATTCTGAAGAGACAGAATTCTAGCTGTCCACTATTTCTTCCGACCTTCAACTTGGATGGAGAGAAAATATTGAGATTTGAGTCCAGAACAGGCAAGAAGGAAAATTTTCAAACTCAGGCCCAGCCCAATCGATCGAGCCGAGATGTACCAGTCTGCCTACGGCAAAGTGCTCGCTACTTAGAATTGCCGTCTTTAGGGCAGACTGGTTACGAGTCTATGCCCCTCCATCTCCTAGTCTGGAGCCTGCAGAACCCTTATTTGGTGCTAATCCGGATCAGAGCGACTCAGAGATTGCTACAGATGATGAAGAGCAGTGCACCATGTTTGACAGTCTTTGCAATGACTGGGAGCTCTCAGCTCTACATTGTTGTCTCAGGCAGAGTCTCTTATTCCCCGCAGACGGCATGCCTCTGCAAGTCCAGAACAGTCATCTGCTTCAGAGGCAGAAATGACTCCTGTTGATTCACCTGAGACAGCAGAAATTCTTGCAATGGAGGAGGAGATTGAGGCTGAGGTTGAGAATATGGAGGTGCCAGATGATGATTTGGAAGCCTGGGAAGAGGAGCTGGATGAGAATATTGGAAGGCTGATCCATATCTCTGACTTCATAAATCCTGAGACAGGCCGTTTAATCATGGTTGATGCTGCCACTGGGGAAGTTATTCGTGATGCACACAAAATTACCTTCCCTGGCGCTAATGGTGATCCGTGGTGGGATTGTCCACAGCTCCTTGAGCAGATGGAGGCTGCGATTGATATTTTCGAAGCAGCACATCCTGGCAAGAAGGCCCTCTGGATATTTGACAACTCATCTGCCCATGGATCTCTGCCTCCAGATGCACTAAAGGCATTTGAAATGAACAAGTCTGATGGTGGAGCACAGCGGAAACAAAAAGACACAGTTATTCCCATGTCAAGCCCAGATCCCTCCAAGCGAGGAAAGATTCAAAAGATGACAACACGGAATAGAGAGGCAAAGGGTCTGGAAACAGTTCTCAAGGAGCATGGATACAGAAATTTAAAACTCAGGGTAAAATGCCGCCCAGTGTGCCCAATTGAGAATCAAGAGTGCTGCATGGCTCATTGGCTGAGCCACCAAGAGGACTTCAAGAACCAGGTATCCATGCTTGAGGAACTAGTCAAGAGACGGGGTCATGAAATTATTTTCCTTCCCAAATTTCATTGTGAATTGAACCCAATCGAGATGGTATGATCAATTTGATTTATTCACGGCATCTGCTGACATCTCCTCCAGTACTGGGGTTGGGTCAAATATCGCTTCCGAGAGGAGGACAAGCCTAAATTTGAAGATGCAAAGCAGGCAGCTATCAAGTATCTGGATGCATGTACCACAGAAATCATCCGGCGCTTTATCAATCGAACATGGAGATGGATGGATGCCTATCAGAATGGCCTGACTGGGGCTGCTGCAGCATGGGCAGTCAGACGTCAGAGTGCCCATCACCAAGCCTCCAAGCGTGCTGCGGCAGCTTTGGATGCATTGGCAGCGTCGGCAGGTAGTAGGTAGGTCACCAGAGGCCAAAAGGGGTACACACAATTTTGTTCCGACCGGCCAAAATTTTGGCCAAACGTAATCTCTTGTCAAAAAAATCAGAAAATTGGTATATAGGCTTATTTTAGGGTGCTGAATCTGAATCTGAAGTCCATTTTTTGATTGAAACAAAACTCTGGCCACTAGCCGAGTTGATGTTTTTGACTGTCCCCTACTGTATGCACATCTTCCGGAGGGGAGGAAGGTGATAACGTGCAAGTGGGTCTTCAGCATCAAGAGGAACCAGTGGAACGAGTTCGAGCGTTTCAAAGCTCGTCTCGTGGCAAGAGGATTCACGCAAATATTTGGGATTGATTACAAAGAAACCTTCGCCCCTGTCGTCAAATTCACATCTCTTCGTGTCATGTTCGCCGTCGCCGCCTACTACGGTCTCACTATTTACCAAATAGATGTTGTCACAGCTTTCCTCAACGCTGAGCTTGACGAGGAGATCTACATGTCTCAACCACCCGGACTTCCACCAAAACTTAATGCACACGGCGATGAGATGGTATTACGGCTCCACAAATCTCTCTATGGCCTTAAGCAAGCGTCACGGCAGTGGTATCGTCTTATAGACTCCATATTTAAATCCCTCGGCTTCACACACCTCCAATCCGACCACAGCATCTATCTTTGCCGATGCGGAGACATCTTTGTTGTCATCGCCCTCTACGTTGACGACTTGCAGGGCGCCACTAATGACAAAGCGACCTGGGATTCTGTGAAGTCGAAGCTCTCAGCGCGTCTGAAGATGAAGGATCTCGGTGTCGCATCTTACTGTTTGGGGCTTGAGATCGAGCAGGACCTTGATGCTGGAACCGTATGGATTTCCCACCGAAAATATTTTGAGGGCGTACTGGAACGATTTGGGATGGCTGACTGCAGGCCTGTGTCCACTCCGTTCCCTGTCGGCACAAAATTGACCAAGGATATGTCGCCGAAAACTGCGGAGGAGCGAAAAGTCATGGCTGGTAATGATTACCTGGGCCTGCTCGGATGTCATGTATGGGATGTTGGGCACGCGTGGAGACCTCGCTTTTGCTGTCGGAGTCGGCAGCCGGTTCAGCTCGAACCCCGGCATTGAGCATTGGAACACCCTAATGCACCTTTTGAGATACATCAAAGGTACGGTACAATCGACCTTGGCATCACCTACCGCCGCGGACCTGGGCGCTCGACAGCGCCCATCTCGAAATCCCTGATCTGTTACACCGATGCAGATTGGGGCGGCGACAAGGACAAACTGTGGTCGACCTCTGGCACAGTCGTCATCTTCGCTGGTGGTGCCGTATCTTGGATCAGCCATTTACAAAGTGTTGCTGCCCAATTGACGATGGAAGCCGAATACATCGCTTCGAGCCATGCGGCCAGGGAGCTTGTATTCGTCCGGAACCTGCTTGGTGAGCTAAGGGGAAAACCCTTGGATCATTCATTGCCGATGCACTGTGACAATCAGTTGCTGAAAATCCCGTGATGCACGACAAGGCCAAGCATATAGCGCTCAAATATCATTATATTCGTGATCTCGTCGAAGACAAAACTATCACCCTTCGCTACTGTCAGGCGCCAATCCCGCGGATCTACTCACCAAAATTCTTCCCCGCGACACTACTTCCCGTCTTCGACACATGATTGGTCTGGACTTCGCTGACACTACTGGATAGCGCGGTCAGGGGGAGTGTTGTAGTAGTAACCTCGCTATCCAGTCCGGATGGGGACGTGACGGTTACGTGGTGTTTGGTTTGGGCGGGTTGTGTATATACGAGAGGCCTGCGGCCAATTCTCTTCAGTCTGAAGAGAACGGTTGCAGGTGAGTAATCTGTATATTATTCCAATATATCAGTCTGAAGAGAACGGTAGCAGACCTTGAACTCTTGACCTACATCATAATTCCTACTTTGTAAATCACTATGCAGACCATCATATGTACGAGTTTTTAGCCTGATTAAACTTGTATTAAATTATAAAATATGTACTCCTGGTTTTCATACTGGAGTTGTGGGGTTGTGGGGTTGTGCGTTGTGAACAACGCGACAATGCAAAACAACAACAACAACCCGACAATCAAATTGTCAGAATGCTGATGCAGTTGGGATACCCATTAGTGTGTTTTCGGGTATTTCTGCATCGGCGTCAACGTCGACGAGAGCAGGTTCGCCAGCGGGATCTGTCTCGGATATGGTTCGGTCCGATCTTCCGGATGCTTGAAGGCTGGTGCGACGGTGAGTGATAATTTCACGCCGTAGATAATTGAACGACTGACACCGATTCCACGGCCTCAATAAGCTGCTCAATTTTGAGCTCAACCATCCCACCTTCCAGCCCGCGCACATCAATAAAATACTCCAGGAAGTGCAATGCACCATCCAAGCCGTGTGGCCCTCGCTGGACCATCTTTACTCGTCCCTCCAGGCCCATACCATAACCAAAGGCTCTGTGGAAATGGCCGTTCAAATGCTCCCATATTTCTGTCGCCGGGATTTTGTCGGAGACAAAGTCTTTGGGTCTCCAAAAAATTCTGAGAGAGGATTGGTTTGATCCGTGATGGGTATCGTCGAAGGTAGGTGTTCAATTTTTTCCCGTAACTGATCAAGAAGCCGATTTATGCCAGAAGAGCGAATCGATGGAGATACCACCGGGGTAAAGAGAGGTTGGGGAGCGGATTGCACAGGGTTGGTCCTTTCAGAAGATGGCCCATCCACATTTATTGGCGGCGGGGCCCTCACAGTGGACGGCAATAGCTTTGATTTTGGGACCAAGAAATCCGTCAGCAAGCCGTTTTTGCGGGGCTGTTTGTCCCGCTTGGCCCAGGCCTTATCACACGTAGGTGTATCAAGATGTCGGGCCACCAGATTTGCTACTCCCGCTGTCCCATATTTTATCCGTGTGCCGCACTTGGGGCAGGTAGCCTGTCCCTGGATATGGACGTCCTTTTGCCAGACAGTGTCCAAGTCCTCAGTCTTTTATTGACAATTGATCAGTCGTGTTCGGTGACATGTGTCAGTCACTGGTGCTCCCGAATTACCATCTACACACCTAAAAGAGGAAACTCTCCAACCTGTTAAATGGAAGGTATAAAGATGAACCTTGCATGGTGATTTCAGATGGTCAGAAAGTTGTTCTTTCATTCCAATGGAAAGTGTAGTAGAATGAATTAATTTAATCACACATTTCAATCAGTTGAAAAGGTCAACTTTCCACCGTGTTTTCAGATATGTTGAAAGAATTTCATTCCCCAAAGAGTTAAAGATCACCTTCCCATGTCAGTTTCAGACAGGTTCAAAGAAGTTCATTACCCAAACAGTGAAAGATCAAATTTTCACACCGTGTTCAGACAGGTTGAAAGAACTAAACTCCATAAAGAGGTAAAGATTGACTTCCAATGTCAGTTTCAGACAGGTTGAAAGAAATCCATTAACTCTTCAAGGAAGGAAGTTCTTTCAGCATGTCTGAAGACACTGTGGATTGTTAAACTTTCTGACTGATTGAAATCCGTGATTAAATTAATTCATTCTACAACACTTTCTGTCCACTTGAAAGAGCAACTTTCTAACCATCTGAAATCACCATGGAAAGCTCATCTTTATACCTCACATTTAACAGTATGAGAGTTTCCCCTTTTAGGTGTGCTAGCGGCATCGCGGTGATAGCAAGGTGATAGGCTTCGTGCGGCAAAATTTTCACGGTGACTGCCGATCAATTTGTACATGATATGCTGGGCCCCTGGACCAAATCGAGACATTTGTCTTCTGAAGGCGATATGCCGTTCTTCAAACCTCAGAGTGCTTCTCTACATGCCTCTGTCGCGTTCTACGCCTCATTCGGACACGTTTCCGCCCAAAATATAAGTGGTCCCCAAAAAAAAAAATTCCGGCCTGGCGGCCGAACCAACCAACAGGGCCCGGTCCGGGATTTACGGGCCAGCACCCCCCTGGGTTCGATGACTAGTATATAGAAGTGTTATAACTTATGACAATGGTCCAGTCGCGAGGCGGGGTCGAGGCTGACTAGGGCTGCCGCCCGTTGCCGTCGCGACGGTTCAACGGCACCCGTTCTGTCAACCATTTTTTTCCTCAAGCAACAGGCCGTCAAACAACGGCCGTGATGGCCGTTTCAATGGGTCATTGCTGAACCTTTAGGTTTGGCTGCCCTAGGGAAGATCGATTTTGTTCACTTTTCTGCTACAAGTACAAACAGTTTTTTGTCATGCAAAATTGGTCATCACAAGAAAAATTGATGACATGGATTAGGCCTCTTCGAGGCGGATGCTGAACCTTTAGGTGGATATGAAATGTGCCTGCACTCTGATGGTTGACTGCCAAGATGGTGGTCATTAACATCAACTATACTGTTACTATGCAAAAGATATAAAGAAGAATATTCAGGCTCAACGCAGCAAGGAAAGAAGGTGCGGGCAGCCTCAGGTACAGAAATAAGCATTCAATATATGATTGGGGATGTTCGAGCAAACATCCTGTTCCTTTTGGGCAAATGTGAGTTACATATGCAGTTAATCCCAGTCTTTAAGCTTCAGCCAGCCACCCGGAATTTCCAGAAATTCAGTTGAAACTTCTGCAAGACTTGTTGGTTAAAGGTAATGGGTTTGTTCAAAGGAATCTGCTCTGCTTTGGCATATAATTCAACTTCAACAATCTGGCGGCCTTGAGTACATGTTTAAATCAAAAGCATGCACTGTTAAACCCCTTCAATCACTCTGAATAATTTATCTAGCCTCCGCACCACGGATGATGATGATCCTTGGCATCATTTATTCATTCGGGCCTCAAAACACGGCGCTGAGGAAGTCCATGTGACCCTGGACGTACGTTGACGTGTCTCAATGTCTGACAACACCGTTGAACACGTCTCAATATCCTCAGCAGGTGAAGTCGTGAGTAAATTCTCACGTCCAACCCGAACATCAAGCAGAAATGACTAATATCCAAAATAAAACTTAACAGATTTGCTGTGCCTTCCGTGAGTGCAATGCGCCAGAATTCAGGAATTAGAAGCAGCAAGGTTGTAAAAATCTACTCGCCTTATGATTGCTTATCATTTCTCATCAGCTCCGTGCTATCAATGTGTTTTGTCCGGCGATGACCAATTGTGCATGACAAACTGATCAAAAACTGATGGACAAAATCGATGTTCCCCTGGGTAGCCAAACCTAAAGGTTCAGCAAAAAGCAAGTGGGGAAAGAGAAAATAAGCAATCAAAATGGGAATATATTTTTCCAACCTTCCTTCTGCTTTGAATTCCTGCATGCCAGCTCGTTTCATTCACAGAAGGCAATGCAATTCTCTAAGTTCAATTTTGGTCATTAGTCATTTCTGCTTGATGTTCGGGTCAGTATCCGTTGACGTGAGACTTTCGGACAACGTCCGAAATTCGGACGTGGTTCGGACGCAGAGAGTGATTGGCGATATTTCCGAGTCTCCGGCAACACCCCACTCAATATCTTTGTTTCCTACTCCATGTTGTTTCTGAATCTTGCTACCTTCTGCCCATCTCTCCTAGTCTGGTAATATTTCTGAGTCTCCGGGGAGACACAACTCGATATCTTTGCTTTCTCCTCCATGTCATTTCTTGCTACCTTCTCCGATGTGCCCATCTCTACTAAACAGACACCTCAACAATAAATCACCTGAACATAGGTCGTGCTGAAGCTCTTATGGTGTTTCCCTGGATGGGTGGACTATTCTGGGCTAGGCATCTATGTGCTTGAACGATGTTCCTGGGTGTCTGGCTTGTACTGGCTCCACTTTTGTTTGGAACTCTGCACCGGAGCTTCATGCATCTAAGTTGTGGGGGCTCAGTGTGTCCATATACATGAGATGGGGAATCCATTGTTCAGCCCACTACCAAGACACGAGTCCTTCTCATTAGGCCCTCTCAGACAAGGCTGGATATTTATGATAATATACCCGTCCACACCTACCATCTTTGCTATGTTATGAGCCCAAATATTTATCTTGTATCTTGTAGTAACACATGATAATTAATGTTTCATCATCAGAAGCAAGCGGCGAGTAGAAGAGGCATCTTCCCAATAAACAATCAAAGTGCAGTCACAGTTCACTGGCACATCCACCTAAAGGTTCAGCACCCGCCTCGAAGAGGCCTAACCCATGTCATATAAATCTACCTTTAAATTGACACTTTCCGTCATTATTTAGTCCACAGAGACTTCCATACATTTTTGCTGGCTCCAAACAGACGGTATATTGATTGTGTTGGGTTCTCGGCAACTCCCGATCATGATTGCCAAAGTGCAACCTCAAGGTTTAGGTCGGTTTCTCTAGCTGGAAGCACGAAAACATCAGGATAGGCAGGGAGGAATTCCCGCTACCATAAGGTACGGGTCTCAGAGAGCCTGATTTTCAGATTTTGGCCGTGCATCACATTTTCGTCAGCAGTTTTCGCGTAAGCTCCTTTCCTCCCCGCCAGAAAAATTCGGCTTCACGGCGCAACGATGAGATGCCGAGGCAAGCCGCAGATAGATGATAATTCTGCTTACCACTCTGCTCCGACGATCCGACGCCCTAGCATTTTCTCGAATCTTCCTTGGACTCTCCCACCATCTTCTTCTTGCCCTCTCCCACCATGGCTCCCCCGGCGACTTTCTGCAACAGCCCCCTCTCCACATCTCTCAATCCCCTTTCTGATCGATCTCTCCTGTCGATTGACTGGCTACTGACTGCGGGAATCCCGGCTCCTGGTCGCATCTTGTCTGGTGTCCTTACCCTCCCGTCTGGGCACAGTGTTATCTCTATGCACATGAAGCTCTCTGTCGCTACTGGCCTCCCTTACGATCTGGTTCTGGGCCGTGACTGGCTATTCTTCTGTCGACAAACTATGCCGTATGCCTCTTTCCATCTTTCATCGGGTATCGTCCACCCTGGACAGCGGGAATCCGGTGCTGTTTGGTATCAACTTGGTTTTTTCTTGCCGCCTAAACTCTCTCTACAGTTGTACCTGCTCACGCTGCGGACACATCTTCACCTACGCGAAACGATGTCGATCCCGAGTTATCGGAGGATGTCCAAACACAGGGTATGTCAATCCTTTTGTTCTCGTGTTCATCAGCACTGATATTTGGAACAGTTCCTGGACGTAGTTGTCGATGCGATGAGCCCTTGGCCTGCCGCTGTCCATCTACGTCCAGTTTCATATTCTCATCTGCTATACCCATGACGACGATGACATCTGAAAATCTTTTGCGCGATATATTACTTGGACATCATGTTACCCGCTCCCGTATCTCTATATTTCACGCAGATTTGCCAATGCTGGTTTGAATTTAGTTCAGTGTCGTCGTCTTCTTCTGCATCATATCACAACTTGGGCTTGTGCTGATCATGCGGTGGATACTTCTGTGTCCCCACGACCAGATCGCTCTGCCTGCCGTGCCCTCTCGCAGAATTTCCAGTCTGCTGCAGATATGTCGAAAAGTGCACTAGGGATCATTCTTGATGCGGACCACAAAAAAATCTCCACTGAGAATCTATCGCATGTAACGGCTGCCTTGAATATTACCGTCTCTGGTGAGCATAACCTACGTTTCAAAATACGGACGGCCATAGCAAAACATTGTGACATCGTAACTTGCGCTGACTCCAACATCCGTTAATCAGCATCCATCGCAGATTTTTTCCACTCGTTCGAGAGCCATCGCAGGCCAGTTCTTCTATCCATTGCTGCCCTGCACTCCATTAAAGTTCCAGAAAATGCGACGATTGACTTTCTGCGTACCCAGATTACCCAGCATTTATTGTCGGGACAATGTAGTCAATTATCCCAGACCCACCCCTCCATATCTCTTCCTAATGGTTTATCATTACCGGATTGCGCCGATGTCCACAATGAATGGTTGGGGAACGCACTTGATGCTGAGCTGCAAGTGCATATTCTCACTGCTATTTATGGCAGCAAAATATCCCTCAACTCTTTGCGCCGAGTTCTCGATAATCTAAATGTTGCGCACGAAAATGCTGATAGTATTGGACAATTACATCGAAGGCTTAAACGCTATATCACAGAGCTACGGCGAGGAAAAAGGGTCGAAGAATCGGAAGAACTGCAACGCGCAGCACGGGCAGAATATGATGCAAAACTGGCTGAAATACGGCGGATCTGGCCACAACTAGTACCTCAATCGGTAAAGAACAAAAGGCTGCGCATTTTCGGAGACCAGACAAGTTCCGAAGCATTATCCACCTTTACCTGTGCTTCATGCGCTGAATCTGTCTCGCTCCGTACTCAGTGCTCGGTGATTGTTGGGGACCCACAATTTAAATTGGATATCCTCAGACGGCCAGATTTAAAATCAGATGAGACTAATTTAGCCGATCGCTACAAGTGGCTGCATCCTAACTGCGTTCCACCACCAATGCCTTTTGACGAAGGACCATTGTGCGACCTTCTTGTAGATCCAAATGGAGTCTCATTCCCGACCAACGGTGGGCCGCTCACGCTCTTGCTATGTAAAGGATGCCACTCGGATCTGAAGAGGAATAAGATGCCTGCATTGTCGTTAGCTAATAAAATGTTCCTTGGTCCCGTCCCTCCGGAGCTCAAGGACTTGACCATGATAGAGGAGTCCATGATTGCGCTTTGTCGATCAAAATGCTGGATAATTCAACTCAAGGAGGAAAACCAGGACCTTTCTCTTGCCAGCACGCAGCACGGGATGAGGGGACATGTAATCATTTATCCTCAGAAACCATCCAAGGTTGCTGATATTCTTCCACCATCTGTTGAAGAGATAACCGAGCCCATTTGTATATTATTTGTTGGTTCATCTGCCCCCACTCCCGAATGGCTCCGGGAACGTGCAAAACCCTTGGCTGTGAATGCAACACGAGTTCGGAATGCACTGCAATGGCTCAAACGACATAATCCACTGTATAAAGACATCACAATCAACGAGGACTGTCTTCAACAACTTGAAGAAAATCCTATTCTGCCTTTCAACATTGAACATGTTAAATCCAGTACTGCCAACGAAGCTGCCACATCTCGATACGATTCCAGCCCAGTTCCTCCTTCATCCAAGCCTGACGACTCCATCCCCTTCCAGAATATCGTAATTGCTGATGTAGACTGCCATGCCTCATCGAACGAGTTACGTGCTGCGGCTCTTCGTCATGTTCAGAAAAAAGGAGGCGGTTACATCCAGATTTCCCATGATCGTGAACCTGAAAATGAGTTCCGGCAGGATGGTTTGTTGTTTCCTTTGATGTATCCCACCCTCTTCCCATATGGAACTGGCGGCCCTAATGACTCAAAAAGATCTGTCCCGGTATCTTTCAAACGTCACGTTAAACATCTGTTGAGCTTGGCCGATCAAAGATTCCAAGAACATGCCTCTTTTTCATTCACTGCGTTCAATATGTTACAGTGCCATGAAATGCTGCTGCGAACCAGTTTGAAAGTCAAACGAGCAGATTTTGACTCGGTAGCATCAAAATTTGCATCTGTGTCCCCTGAAGTCGTGAAGAATGTCTCTGAACGTGTTGCAAATGGTGAACCAGCCGTACCTCGGAACGCTGAAGAACGTAAAGTTCTGAATTCACTGAGACAGGTTAATGGTGTTGCCGCATCTGTCCCAGGTTCTTCCGGAGCTCGTGTTGCCATGCGCAATGAGATTCGTGGACTGATGATTGAGAAAGGTCTTCCAAGTTTCTACATAACCATCAATCCTGCAGACGTCTTCAACCCGGTTGTCAAATTTCTCGCAGGTTCAGAGATAGATACCGACAAATTGCTTCCAGAGGATGTTCCCAGCTATTGGGATCAGTCTATTCTCATCGCCAAAAACCCTGTGGTTGCTGCACGATTTTTTAATCTCTATATGAAAGCTTTCATTTCTGCACTTCTTGGCTATGATCCCAATCAGAAGGACCTAGAGGGTGGAATTCTGGGAGTTGTCAAGGCATATTATGGCTGTGTCGAAGCTCAGGGTCGAGGAACACTTCATTGCCATATGCTGGTTTGGGTTGAAGGTGGCTTGAATCCAAACGAAATAAAAAAACGAGCACTGAGTACATCCGAGCCGGATGTAGAATTTGGGAAACGACTCTTGGCCTTTCTAGATGACACGATCTCCAATTTTGTGCCCAAAGATCCAGATCCAAATCTGTCCGTGCCTTCAAGTGACCACCATCCATGTTCTGTCCGTGGGATGCCCGTTGACGAGGAAACATTCTCCCCAGAACGTCAGAAGGATCTCCGTAATCTTGTATCCCAATGCCAAACTCACACTCACTCAAAGACTTGTTTCAAGTACTGGCGAGGACCCCCCGAACCGAAAACATGCCGCTTCGATCTTCACGAGGATAATTTCCATCGTGACAGCTCTTTCGACCCTGAAACAGGCGAGATTTGCTTGCGATGTCTTGATGGGCTAGTGAACAATTTTAATGCAACTATGATTGAAGCCATACGTTGTAACATGGACATTAAATTCATCGGTTCTGGAGCATCCGCAAAAGGCATTTTGTATTATATCACTGACTATATAACAAAATCACAGTTGAAGACTCACGTGGCGTTTGCGATGCTTGAGCTGGCGGTCAAGAAGTTGGGAGAATTCAATCCTCTCCTAGATGACAGAACCACACGTGCCAAAAAATTGCTTCAGAAGTGTGCGTATGCCATGATTTCCCAGCAGGAACTTTCCGGCCAGCAAGTTGCATCATATCTTCTCGACTTTGAAGACCACTTTACAAGCCATTCTTGCCGAAATTTTTTCTGGACACCATTTGAGACTTTCATCAACAGACAGGCTCCGAGTCCGGAATGCTATCCTTCAAAGGTGTCCAACAGCCTGCCAGAAGCTTCCGAGAATACCGTGCCCTCCGACCCCAGTTCTGACGAAGACTCCGATTCAGAGCATGATCCTGATCCAATATTTCTTAATGATGTTATCGATAAACAGGGTCACAGTGAACCAGCCGACAGAGCTGATGCAGAGGAGGAAATTGGTGTATCTTTCGATGGAACAGGAACACTAGTGCGCACGGGGAATCAATTAGCAGATTATGAGAAGCGAGGTAACGAACTGGATGAAGTCTGTGTTTGGGACTTCATATCCCGCATTGATAGAGTTAGTAAGTCCTCCGACCGTCGAAGACATCAGTCACGGGCTGAGAATGACGAGGATGGGATGTTTGCAGAGTTTGAAGATGGCGCTGTTGAAGATGCAGCTGAAGACGCAGCTGAGAATGATCACAACAGTGAGTCCATTATGAATTCAGATGCTTATAAACGACCCCGGATACCACTTCTTGATGGCCATGATCAGGAAGCGACTCATATCCTCCGAGTCCGTTCTGTAGACAATGCACTTGTTCCGGTTCCAATTGGGCCAAGTATTCCGCGACGTGACAAACCAGACGCGTATGCGCGGTACTGCCGATTGATGTTGATTTTCTTCAAGCCTTGGAGACATGCAAAGGACCTGAGATCCGAGGGTCAGACATGGGAAGATGCGTTCAAATTATTTTTGCCCAACTGTCCTGAATCCGTGAAGCAAAAGATGGATAATATGCAGATGCTACACGAGTGCCGAGACAGCCGTGATGATCATTTTTCTGAACGACGGTACCTCGCGAGACGAGCGGTCAAACAAGTGCGGCGACGGAATCAGGAGAGTGCAGATGACTTCTCCGGCGAAGATGTGACCGAGGAAATGATTCTTGACCATCTGGAGGAGCTCTCCCACCTATTCTCAGTAAAGAAGGCAGCATCTCATGAGGCAATATTAGAATGTATAGAGTATGCAGAAAAGGCTGGCCTGTATAGCGTTCTGGACACTGTAGCTGCATCAACTTCCGAGTGTCTCGACGAATCTGTACTACATGGCATTCAGCTTGCAACAGACACATATCCCGAAGATGTGTGGGAGAAGGCGTACGATGAACGACGAGAATATTCAAAAAAGAATGCATCTTCGAAAGCATCTAGCGTTACCACCGCTACAACGGAGAGCCATGAACGCACTTTGATCAGTGATGGATCCAGTCTCAGGAGTGCGTTCTCTTCACCCAACTCAAACCCGGAAATTCGGCAGGATGTTCCTGCATCCGAACCTTTCCATGATGTTGATATAGAGGCCCATGTGCGGAAGTGGACACTTAACAGAGAGCAGGCGCAAGCTTTCCGAATTATAGCCCACCATAGCCTCCAAACCCGGCCTGAACAGTTGAGAATGTTGCTTGCCGGTCCTGGCGGTACTGGGAAGTCTCGAGTAATTGATGCCTTGCGTGATTTTTTTGATCTCAGGGGCCAAAGCCGACGGCTGCGTCTTGCTGCATTCACCGGAGTGGCTGCCAGAAACATCAAAGGGATGACTCTACACTCGACATTGTGCCTAAATCAACGTTCCAGCGCAACATCACAAATCAAAACTCGAAGGGATCTCACCGTAATGTGGGAAGGAGTCGACTACCTGTTCATCGACGAAGTGTCCATGGTTGGTTCCTCTTTGCTGTTGCAGGTCAGTCAGGCGTTGATTGAAGCGAAAGGGAATACTGCAGTGTTTGGTGGAGTGAATATAATTTTTGCGGGCGATTTCGCTCAATTGCCTCCTGTTGGCATGAAGAGTTTATACGCGAGGATTCTGACGGACAAGGAAAGTGCTTCCAGCAAAAAGGGCCAACAGAATATACTCGGGAAACTGCTGTGGTTGTCCGTGAAGACCGTGGTGATTCTGAAGAAGGTTGAGCGGGTACGACGGAGAAGGAATGAGCTTACAGGTGAATTAAATGAAGAAGATCCCGATGCAGTCCGATTTCTGGATTTACTGGGACGGCTTCGTCAAGGCAGATGTACAGATGATGACTTCGACCTGCTCAATTCAAGGTTAATCACGAATCTACGACCCGAAAGGAGCCGACCAGGATTCGAACATGTTCCCGTAATTGTATCGTCGAATGAGCTAAAGGATGCTTTGAACGAAAGAGCCGCACAGGTATATGCTACAAGAACTGGGAATACCTTGGATTGGTACCTTGCGCGAGATGCAAGAAGCGATGGGACTCCAATCAAAGATTCCGGGCTTCGGGAACACCTCACGTATAAGTTGCATTCCGGAGAAACCAGTTATCGTCTTGGCCGCTTGCCCTTAGCGCTCGGAATGCCAGTCATGATCACACAGAACTTTGACGTTCAGAATGGTATTGTGAATGGCTCAACAGGGATTGTTAAAAAGATACGGTATACTGAGAACGAATTAGGAGAGAGATATATGCAGTCATGTATTGTGTACATACCAGAAATGACGGGACCTGCGTTGCCGAATCTGCCCCCGAAGCATGCAGCTATCCTCGCGGAAACCGTAGACATGAGGTTTGTTCACCCTGACTCTGGGAAAAAGTGCTTGATAAGGCGAACACAAGTTCCCCTAGTCCCGGCATTTGCGATGACAGCCCACAAGGCGCAAGGAAAGACTATGGATGTCGTTATTATGGATCTCGAAAGCACGAGCGGAACAGAATCACCGTATGTTATGATGTCTCGAGCTACTTCTCTGTCTGGTGTCTATATTCTGAGACCATTTAAAAAGAAGGTGATCCAGCGCCATCCGAGCCAAGATGTCCGCGAAGAATTCCGACGCATAGAGATGCTGTACCACCAGACCATTATGCAGCATGGTACGGCAGAGGAAGCTTCAGAGGCTCAGAGATACTTAGTAAATTTGTTCTCAGCGCAAGCCCTTTCAAATCCAGAGGCCGAGCTAGAAGAGGATGCATTGCACGGCGGCGCAAGACGGTTGGAGTCGCTGCAGAAGGCGACCTCACGTTTGATAGCCGGGACGCCACACTCTGATGGCCGCGAATTGCAGGCTTCTTCTCATCGTCAGCGACGCCGCGTATTCAAGACCTCTATGATGCAAGTTGACAATGATTCAGTATCATCGAATGGGAAGAGACCCTTCGCAGACAGTGCACCCCAAACAGCCAACAAGCGACGGCGTTCGTTACACATCTAATGGAGGTAATTACTTCGCTTGTGCACTCGGTAAGGAGAACTCAAGGGGGTCCAAATTTAAGAAAATATGATATCACCTCCAAGTTTTTTTTCTGGCATCGGCCAGACCCTCCCTCCCCCTCACAGCCACCTGATCCCATCAAATTCCCTTTTGGGGGAAGGATCATTTTCTTAAAAACAGCTTGTCGTCCAGAGAAGACTCCCGAGAGCGTTAAGACTGCGATATAGCTCAAAGGCTTGTATTCCCTGTGCATGCTGCCGAGCGATAGCTGGACATTTGAGGGTGCTTTTCACCGTGAAATTGGGAGTGCCCATTGGCTAAGGGCCCGTTAGTCAAAGCCATGGAAATACAATTAAAAATGACCAAAGATGGAGTCATGTGTGGTGCAAGACCTTTGCGTCGCAGATCACGGTGAGTGAAAAGACACGATCACGTCAATCAAATGATCAAACTTGACTCGGAGAGCCGTGCCAAACATGGCCCGATTTGGGTCTTTGTCAGATTGAGGCCGTTCCCAGGCCCGATAGGCCTTAAATATCCTTCGAAAATGCTATGTGATGCTATTACTGTGTGGCCCCAGAGTCCCCCAACCCTCTAAAAAAAATACTTCCAACTTTTTTTTTTCGAGGTCGGCCAGACCCTCCCCCCCCCTACCCGATGTCAGCTATTTTTAGATTTGGACCCCCTTGGGAGAACTTTCGGAAATTTCCTTGAATATTCGCTGGCATTCCTTGAGGTTCCCGGCCACGCATTCTGTGACCTTCCATGGGCTTCTCGGCCGATCCTTCGTGCTGCTGTATAAAAGGTGCCATATGATCGCCCATCCTCACTCCCAACTCACTGCATTCTTTCATTCCTTTCCTCCACTTCCTTTGAATCCCCACTGGCACCATGAGCTCTATCACCCTGCGTCGCTGCGCCGTCGACCGGAAGACCGGAAAGACCTTGTATACTCGCATCGTTTCCGAGGCACAAGCCATGCGTGAGACCTACTTGTCTGCCCACGAGATTGACATCTCTTTTTTTCGCACCAATCCCAATGCCAAAGGCAACATCTACTACCAAAAGGCCGATGGCACAGAGCCGAGGCCCAGGGTACCTGTATGGAGGGCTACCCTAGAAAACTTCCTTCTTATAAATTGGTAAGTGGTTGAGTGATTCCGTGAGAGGTTCATTACGCTGATTGAACGTGCTTGACAGCCTTACAATGACACAAATACCAAGTCCCATCGAATGGTGCTTGCGCTTCGCTGCCCCACTGGGGCACCTCTGGAACTACGCACCATGTTTCAGGATGGTGCAGCTGTCTGCGACGCCCTGCGCATGGCAGATGAGAAGATCGAACTGGATAAACACGAGGTGTGTGCTTTAACTTTCTTTCATCCCATGGCTTATATTTCTTTGGACACAGAACTTCATGGTCACGGACATAGTACAGTGCACGGGCGACACGGCGGACGACATCATCGTCCTGCTGCGGCTCGATCCAACCTACGAGGTCTGTGCTTCAACTTGCTACAGTTGACAACTTTTTCTTATGCACTGTTAGGTTCCTCATTCTGCAGGTGGTCGCACTCCGAATTCTGCTCCAAGCACTCCTCGTAGGAGAGTCATGAGAGTCGGCTCGACACCTGCATCCACCGAGGCGTCCGAAAATACGGGGGATGTCGAGATGGCTGCACCGGCCCAGGTTGCCGGTGCGCTGTATCATAGTTCTTGCCCGGCAATTCACTAACAAAATTTCAGAGCGCAAAGTTGGTGATACCTATCCTCCGAACACCCTTTCAGATGTTCAAGGACCTGCCTTTCGGTTCGACAAGGCAGTACTCATCCAACGCGACTACCAGGATGCCAGTGGCAATTTAATTGCACCGGGGGAGCTTTACGAGACACTGACCGAGGGCACCCTTGTCCTGGTGACTGTTTCCTTTGCGACGTACATCATGACGGATCAGAAGACGGACAGGGGTGCTCCTCTCCCCGACAAAAAAGTGGGTCTCCTCACTTCCTTTCATCAGGTTTTCTGTTTTTTGATTCAGCTTCCAGATATACCATCTTCTCGTCGACAAACTCAAAGTTCTAGACCGCGGAGATGGTGAGCCGTGGAGGCCGCAGGTTCCTACGCTGCCCAACTCGCGTGATAGCCCGTCCAGCCCTAGGAAGAGGGTGAGGAATGAGGCCACCGATGCCGCATTCAACAATGTCTCTGCCTTATCTCCAGGCCCGAGCCAGCGACGCCGGCGCAATATGAATCAGTAGCTTACGTTAATGTTGAATTTAATATTGATTCGTGTCTTCGTATTACTTCTCAATGATCGGTGGTCCCTTAATAATTCTGAAATGCATACGGCCACCGGGTAGCGGGCCCTGCCGCTCGTCGGCCTTACCAGCTTTATTAAACTCATGACATTGCAGTCCTAATCCACATTTTATTATGGTCAAAAGGCAAGGGCGACGGCCGTCCCGTCGCCCGTCCCATCCCGTCAAGGTTTCGGGAAGAAGAAAAACGGCCGTTGCCGTCACGGCAACGGGTGGCAGCCCTAAGGCTGACCGGCACCAGTGCCAGCCTTTCCATGGACTACGTCTGTGTGCGCCGTGGAGCCGGATGTGTGCGCCACGGGGGTGGCGCAAGTGCATTTGTTGGCATCATCCTCGCTGGCTGTAAACGCAGTACAAGTGCAGTCGGCCTTCAGGCACTCCGTAGATCCATCCTCTCTACACAGCGGATTGAATTATATACATTTAGATCATTCAGGGCAAGCATACCGTTCGTGATATTTGCGTAGATGAGTACACGTTTCGCATTTCTTGGGGTCATCACTCGCAGTCTCGAACTTTGTGCAAGAAGAACTGCAATCTTTAACCATGCACGCCGTAGTCGTCACTTCGCTTTGGCACCAAGTAATGAATCAGCAGGTATTTGGACAATCCAGGGAGTCAGTGTACCGGTTGTGGGCATCAATGTTGTGGCCACAGGTGCATGTGTCGGAGTCGTCACTGGAGGCCACAAACTTTGTACAATTGCATCCCTGAACCGAGCAACACATAAATTTATCCCTGCACCGGGTCGTACATTAGCATTTTCGCAGACAATCCAGGGAGACGTACCGGTGATGATACTCAAATGCGCTAGTACAAGCCGAATTCGCGCAGCTTCCGTAGCGGTCAGGGTCGATCTTGAACCCTGTGCACTTGCAATCTTTGATTATGCATTCCTTGGATTTCAACTCCCTGCAATGTACATGAATGTAGATTGGGGTAATTAAGGGAATGTCACTTGCTCGCCGTGGTATTCATACTTGTGCTTGCAGCTTGAGTTTGTGCATTCAACGTTATCTTTTGCATTTCCAGTTCCTTGATAATCCGCGCAAGAGCAGTTACCCATCGCGCATGGTTTTTTCTCCTCCCTGCACGACACAATCATGAATTCACCTGGAAGGTTCATAATGAAGAGAAGTAGACGTAGAGTCGGACGTACCCGATCGTCATTTTTCCTTGCAGCGGACCGGATAGAGTCTGTGTGAGGAACCTTTGTGCAGAGCGCGCTGAGGAATTGAAAGAAGATGTCCCTCATTCATACTGCATTTGGGCGCTTCATGGGCTAAATCCGTGGGAGATGTCTCCCACCAGCCCTCCAGAAGCGCTTCCACGAGGCACCAGCCCGGCGCCTATGCTGATAACAACGGTTCCCGCAGCGCGTAATCGCCCACATTCGGCGGCACCCGAGCTCCCGGCGCCACTCTCTGAGATCACTCCGAGCTGTATTCTCGATCGTGCTGTAATTGGGACCGCTTTCCCCCACTGTTGTCCGACCCAGGCGGCCAGTTATCTAAATTGCTGCCGCGCGCGCTTGTCCCCCCGGTGTCAGTATAGGTTAATGCTAATGACCAAGGTCTCAGCGGGGGAGAAGATCATCGCCGATACAAGGAACCGACGCGGTCGGCTAACGTCACAAGATTCATTCTTTTTTCTCCTATTCCAACGGGAGTGGCACGCACAGAGATGCCTCCCGTTTTGTACTTTTCGTTCAATTCACCAAATGGAAATTTACCGAAGGTGAATCGTAGAGCGTGTAAGACCCATGTATGACAACCGCGGATCTCGATAGACGCTTCTCAGCGCCGAATCTCATGACATTTGGCTGATGCGCGACGCTGGTGAGGTCACCCGGCATGCACTGCCGAGGGCTTTCTGACTCTTCCAACAGCGCCCAGTGTCGGCTGTCCGTCCGTTCCGGAAATATACTCCAAATGTTACGTTTCCCGATGCTTGCGACATTAAAATATTCAGGAAAATTAATTTCACACTTGTTTGCTAACCATGTAGTCCTTATCGTCTCGACAGCATTTAAACAAATCAGCGGCCCTCAATTTCTTTGATTGCGTAACAGGTATATTTAGGTGAGAAGATAAAGTGAAACCACCTCCGGATCTACCTCGGGTTAATTGAAGAAGTGCCGAAAGTACCCGGCCAATGGCAGTGTGGGGAATTGCACGGATTATTCTACTGAGGAACCCGGCTTTCAATGGAAATCCCCATCAAAAACTTGGTCTTATTTGGAAACCCGGATATCAAGGGTTCTCCGCGGCCAGATGGCCGGGCGCGTGCCGACGCGGCAGTGCGGCACGCGGTCACTTGATCTTTCTCCTCAGCCGCCGATACCCGTGACCAAGACTCGGTGGTCCCTTAATAATTCTGAAATGCATACGGCCACCGGGTAGCGGGCCCTGCCGCTCGTCGGCCTTACCAGCTTTATTAAACTCATGACATTGCAGTCCTAATCCACATTTTATTATGGTCAAAAGGCAAGGGCGACGGCCGTCCCGTCGCCCGTCCCATCCCGTCAAGGTTTCGGGAAGAAGAAAAACGGCCGTTGCCGTCACGGCAACGGGTGGCAGCCCTAAGGCTGACCGGCACCAGTGCCAGCCTTTCCATGGACTACGTCTGTGTGCGCCGTGGAGCCGGATGTGTGCGCCACGGGGGTGGCGCAAGTGCATTTGTTGGCATCATCCTCGCTGGCTGTAAACGCAGTACAAGTGCAGTCGGCCTTCAGGCACTCCGTAGATCCATCCTCTCTACACAGCGGATTGAATTATATACATTTAGATCATTCAGGGCAAGCATACCGTTCGTGATATTTGCGTAGATGAGTACACGTTTCGCATTTCTTGGGGTCATCACTCGCAGTCTCGAACTTTGTGCAAGAAGAACTGCAATCTTTAACCATGCACGCCGTAGTCGTCACTTCGCTTTGGCACCAAGTAATGAATCAGCAGGTATTTGGACAATCCAGGGAGTCAGTGTACCGGTTGTGGGCATCAATGTTGTGGCCACAGGTGCATGTGTCGGAGTCGTCACTGGAGGCCACAAACTTTGTACAATTGCATCCCTGAACCGAGCAACACATAAATTTATCCCTGCACCGGGTCGTACATTAGCATTTTCGCAGACAATCCAGGGAGACGTACCGGTGATGATACTCAAATGCGCTAGTACAAGCCGAATTCGCGCAGCTTCCGTAGCGGTCAGGGTCGATCTTGAACCCTGTGCACTTGCAATCTTTGATTATGCATTCCTTGGATTTCAACTCCCTGCAATGTACATGAATGTAGATTGGGGTAATTAAGGGAATGTCACTTGCTCGCCGTGGTATTCATACTTGTGCTTGCAGCTTGAGTTTGTGCATTCAACGTTATCTTTTGCATTTCCAGTTCCTTGATAATCCGCGCAAGAGCAGTTACCCATCGCGCATGGTTTTTTCTCCTCCCTGCACGACACAATCATGAATTCACCTGGAAGGTTCATAATGAAGAGAAGTAGACGTAGAGTCGGACGTACCCGATCGTCATTTTTCCTTGCAGCGGACCGGATAGAGTCTGTGTGAGGAACCTTTGTGCAGAGCGCGCTGAGGAATTGAAAGAAGATGTCCCTCATTCATACTGCATTTGGGCGCTTCATGGGCTAAATCCGTGGGAGATGTCTCCCACCAGCCCTCCAGAAGCGCTTCCACGAGGCACCAGCCCGGCGCCTATGCTGATAACAACGGTTCCCGCAGCGCGTAATCGCCCACATTCGGCGGCACCCGAGCTCCCGGCGCCACTCTCTGAGATCACTCCGAGCTGTATTCTCGATCGTGCTGTAATTGGGACCGCTTTCCCCCACTGTTGTCCGACCCAGGCGGCCAGTTATCTAAATTGCTGCCGCGCGCGCTTGTCCCCCCGGTGTCAGTATAGGTTAATGCTAATGACCAAGGTCTCAGCGGGGGAGAAGATCATCGCCGATACAAGGAACCGACGCGGTCGGCTAACGTCACAAGATTCATTCTTTTTTCTCCTATTCCAACGGGAGTGGCACGCACAGAGATGCCTCCCGTTTTGTACTTTTCGTTCAATTCACCAAATGGAAATTTACCGAAGGTGAATCGTAGAGCGTGTAAGACCCATGTATGACAACCGCGGATCTCGATAGACGCTTCTCAGCGCCGAATCTCATGACATTTGGCTGATGCGCGACGCTGGTGAGGTCACCCGGCATGCACTGCCGAGGGCTTTCTGACTCTTCCAACAGCGCCCAGTGTCGGCTGTCCGTCCGTTCCGGAAATATACTCCAAATGTTACGTTTCCCGATGCTTGCGACATTAAAATATTCAGGAAAATTAATTTCACACTTGTTTGCTAACCATGTAGTCCTTATCGTCTCGACAGCATTTAAACAAATCAGCGGCCCTCAATTTCTTTGATTGCGTAACAGGTATATTTAGGTGAGAAGATAAAGTGAAACCACCTCCGGATCTACCTCGGGTTAATTGAAGAAGTGCCGAAAGTACCCGGCCAATGGCAGTGTGGGGAATTGCACGGATTATTCTACTGAGGAACCCGGCTTTCAATGGAAATCCCCATCAAAAACTTGGTCTTATTTGGAAACCCGGATATCAAGGGTTCTCCGCGGCCAGATGGCCGGGCGCGTGCCGACGCGGCAGTGCGGCACGCGGTCACTTGATCTTTCTCCTCAGCCGCCGATACCCGTGACCAAGTTAGGGATCTTCACCGTACGTATGGGTTACGGTGATACGTACGTACGGTACGTACGATCGCCGTACCGGGAGCCCTCAGCCTTCCCTTGGCAACTACCGTACGTACACGGTACGGACCCGTATATGTCCGTACCGTATGTCCCGTATACGGCCGTATACGGATGACTTTATCTTAATCTTATCCGGGGCGTGATATCGGGACGTTCCGGCCCATCATTGCCATGACATCCAGACCAAGCCTGACGGGGTTATCGGTACCGCGATGCCTTGGCGTCTGACTCCCGCCATCATGGCTCTGACTGTGCGCCCGCCGCCAACTCTTGTTGCTGCCGTGCGTGTCGGTCAGTACTGAAGTTCTAGTTTTGTTTATGAATGACAATCAACTGGACTCTTGAATAATTCTGGGAACTGGTTTCACAAGCGGTATCTGCTTTCTTTTTGAAACCCGCTCCATATGCATTTGAAATTTGCTTCATGGTGGTGTGATATCCGAGCCGACGCTGCATGGGTGGTCGTGCCTTTTTCTCCTAGCCCTCACTATGTCACTAGATGAAGAAAGTCAAGAAGCATTTGCAGGTAACCCAGGTACGCGTCACAACCAATCGAAGGCTCAGACTCCCGACGCAAAGATTGTGTCCAGGCTGGGTGCTTGAGACGCTCTCTTGCGTAGCAGAATGCGGTGTTACCGCTCTTATTTTCGCACTGAAAAGCTTTTTTTTTTGCCCTGCTCCCGTTCGCAACCTTGCTTTCCACTCTCCCACTGCCTTTACTTGGCTGTCTCCCGGATGGGAAGCTTACATCGGTGGGAGTTATTGCACTAGCGGGCTACCAGCTCGCATTTCTTGTCATATTTGGTACGTTTTCCATTGCAGCAGGAAAAAGCACTCGCTTGAGCATTACCCCAGCTGTCGTTCTGGACTGTGTGGAAGACACTTGAAAAGTATAACCTGCGGGGCAAGGTGCGTATTTTTGTATTCTCTGACGGCCGACACTGAACTAGAGCAACAAGATTGTTGCATTTGTCATGGACAATGCGACGAATAACGACACTATGATGGAAGCAATTGAGCGCAAATGCTGGGACGCAGGTATTGCGTTTAGCGCCAGGAAGTCACGCATGCGGTGCATGCCGCACACAGTTCATCTCGCCGCGCTCAAGGTTAGTCTCGTCCTACAGTATTTGTTTTGGGGGGGAGTTCATGCCATTTATGAACAGCTACTTGAAGCTGTCGGCGCATTGACCAAGGACGAAGCTCAAAAGGCCGAGTCGCGTTCACGCCGGGCAGCATATCAAGAGATTGTGACTCACCGCGACACCAATGAGGCTGAGCGAAATGCGGAAGCGCAGGTCGATGAATCGGACTCGGAGGATGATGCAGAGTTCGACATTCACAACGAGTCGGAGCCCTTGCAGCGCCCGACCAAGCAAGTACGCGAAGGCGTGTCATTGGCAGTCCACAAAGTGAGTTGAGTTGATATCCGTTGTTATCTGGCCAACAGTTATTAGTTACGGCGGATCGTCAAACATGTGCGAAGCTCTCCGCAGCGGCGCCGAACCTGGGAGCTCACTGTTCGAGTTGCCCTGGATAGGCTCGAGATGGACCTGAGTGAGGCCCAACTCATGCTGATTCTGGATGTTCGCACGCGATGGACTTCCACCCACCAGATGCTCCGTGAGTTTCTTGGTCATCATCGGTCTTCAATGACACTTATCCTCCGAGTCTGAAAAGGTCGCGCGCTTCACAACAAAGACGCCATCAACAGATACGTCCGCGAGGTGTCTGAGCTCGCTGATGCTCAGCTGTCCGAAGCTGACTGGACTGCTCTGCGCCAAGTGCGCTCTTGGCTCAGCGACTTCCGCCACGCCACAACTGAGATGTCGACGACGAGTAAGCCCATGCTTTCGCAGACACACCTTGTCTTCTGCGAACTGCAAGCAAGCATCAAGGAGAAACTCGCCGATCTGCCTAGAGATGTCGCTCCTGAGCTCAAAGAGGGACTGGCCGCTGCACATAAAAAGCTGAGTGACTATTATTTCACATTTGATGCCTCTCCGTATTATCTTTGGGCATCGCGTAAGTCACATATCAGAGCTGCTTTGACATATATCTAACTCAACGCCCTAGTACTGGACCCGCGCATAGGCTATGCCACGCTTGCCGACTTATTCAAGGACGAGCCGGATCTCCTCTTCGACTTGAAAACAGCCAAAGAATCGCTAGAGCGGGAGTACACTGAGGTGTACATTCCCAAAGCGGCGACCCCATCCCTGGCAACTCAGCCAACCGAGTCGAGCACACGTATTCCCACCCGTCCGGCGGAAGACTCACCCAAGAAGAACTTCTTCAGCCGCCTTCGGGGCACACACTCGGCTTCAAACACTGAAGACGAGCTCAAGCGTTACTTCCAGATGACTTCTACCCCACTCCCATACGAAACCACTGACCTTCTCGATTGGTGGTATGCCAATCGCGCGGCGTTTCCGAACCTGTACAAGATGGTGAGAGATGTCCATTGTATTCCTGGTGCGTCATTTGGTAGCTTTCTTTTCTTCCTTCCTTACCTCTTCCAGGATCTGCGGTGGCCGTTGAACGCGTCTTCTCGGGAGGCCGCGACACCATTGCCCTTTGTCGTGCTCGCTTGCAGCCCAGCACCATTCGGACCTTGATGGTACTCAAGGCACAGCTCCGCCTTGCACGCAAGGAGGTCCTCAACGTGCTTGATGAGGCGGACGCCATCCGTCTGAATACCGAATGAAAATTTTTGAGGTTCTGTTCCGTACGTATCCCGTATTACGGCCGTATGTAACCCGTACCGTACCGTGTCAACCTTGGGACCTCGTCGAGGTCACCGTACGTATGTAATACTTGCTCCGTATTCACGTACTGTGACACGTACCGTATACGGTACGTACGGTGAAGATCCCTAGACCAAGTCCTCACAGACAGATTTTCATGCCTTTTATTTTGTGAAATTGTGTCTACATAGATTTATTGTGCCTTATAATTGCTTAGCTAGATGAAGTTGAATAAATCGAACAACATTTTGACAACGTTGCAACACGATGAACCACAACCAGAGAGGGCACTTCGTCTGGTTGTGTCCTTCCTGCCTACAGAAGGTGCATTTGTAAGTTCCTAGGACTTTTTGGCAGGAGGGGCTGAAGCAAACGCGGACTGGATCTGCGTGTTTGCTCAGCTCCCAACACCCACTGTCAACCTTTTCAGGAATTAGTCATTCCCGGTAGAGGAACATTTTTACCAGACTTCTGTCAGCCTGGTTGAGCTGGAAAGGGCCAGCCACAAGGTAATTAAGGAATCAGACAGAAGTATACAGCATATGGCCTTCATCTAGCAGGAGCAACCGAGATCTTCCATGATTTGCATAGATGTTGAAAGCAATCTTGTCAAGTCACGCACACAGAATTACATTGAAGCCTGTTCACAAGAACTGCCACTATCACACCTGGACCTGCAGAGTACATCTGGGACCATTCCATTGAATGTAATCTGCGCATTCGGTGTGCTGGACAATGCAACCAGGGACTCACGACATGCTCTCAGTACATTGGGTTGATCCGACCGGCGGGTTGAAACTCCGCCCGGCATCCATCAGTGATGTCCGAGGGCTTTCGATTAGATGTTTCAAAGGTTTCTCCGAAAAGTGGGGTTTTCATTGAAAGCCGGGTTTCTCAGTAGAATAATCCGAATTGCACGTCCAGGAACATAATTCTAGACCCTGATGTGGAGCCTTTCACTGGTCATTCGTGAGAAACCGAAGGTACGTCCCATGTATTCAATTCCCCAGACCCGTTTTACCTGAGTGTCTAGATGACCTCTCCTTTGATTCCACCATGCAGATGGCCCCGGATGTCGCAGCAGACACCCAAGGTCAAGGCGCCACAGACACGCTCGTCAATGGAATAGACCTCCAACAGCGGCCGCGGAGACCAACGAGTGTCGCAATGGGCAAGGCTCGGAACCCATCGGTTACCTTTATCCCTATCGCCCCACAGGCCTTCAATCGATATGACCATGGTCGTTATATGTGAGCTTCCAATCTTTTGTCGAGCCCAACGCTAATCCGAATTGGAGCCAACGTGTTGCCAAGGATTATGTTGTACGACCCGTATCACGCATCGTTCACCGGTCTGTTCCTGCGACATCACCAGCTCCAATCATGCACCGACTCCTACCCCAGCGAACCCCTGGTCGAGTGGATCCCACACGAACACCCGGAAGGTGCCCTCTACTTCAGGCACATAGACAAGGTGAGGGAGCGCAACCATGAAAACTGACCTGAATCCTCCCCGCACTAGAACGTATTCACGGATGTCGACTTGTACGACCCTGCGGAGCTGATTCGCCTTACTGTCTGCATGGAAGAAATTCGACGCAGACCGCGGACCGAATGGCTGCTACAATCGGGCAATGTCGACCTGGTTCTCGACGTTCTCAAATATGATGACGCCCATATAGAGTGCGCATATTATTTTTCGGACCACGCCGAACGTCTCGTTTTCTGGGTCGACGAGTTCTCTATGAGTAACTTGAGAATCTGGAGGACAATACCTGGGATAACCACGGCGACACACGTTAGTAAGTATCTACCCATCAGCAGTCCAGAATTCTTAAAGAATTCTTTATCTGATATATTCGCTTCCCAGAACTGGGATTGGAAATAGAATATTGGTACAACATGGAGTACGTTGGACCCGACCACAAACTCAGTTATCCATAGGCTACATGTGGATTACTTTCCGTCGGCACTCCCAATTTCACTCACAGCCCTCAAGGAACTACGAAATCGAATCACGTTTGGGATAGCTGGTACATTTTCCATTCAGTGTTTTTAGGTTTGAATTACATTAGCACTGTCCACAGATGCGATGACCTCGCCAACCACCATCGTTTTTACCTCCACCGACTATATGTTTCGAGTAATTTCATTGGTCGACATCGTAGCAGCGGATATTGAATCGGAGGGGGCAACAGAGGCAAATACTCCGACTCGTGTCACCGTTGATAAGGCATGGGGGGTTGTGATCGGTATGTGAGATGGTCGATAGTACGACCGAACTGGATGCTGACTATGCACAGGGCGGTTCATGAGAGAAGATGGTGGGTATCTGGCATGCACGCATATATCTATTGCTCATGTCTTATGTAGCTCTGATGAGATTTGTCCACTTCTACGGAGAAACCTCTGCACGGCTGGATAGCATGACGTCGGTGTATGGTTTTGTTCCCGAGCCCTCGTATCTCTTCATCTTCCTCTCACCGTTACTATTCAACTCTCCTCGCACGCATCTCACCCGCATCCATACAATGTACAACGACGAGATCCTCAATTGTCGGGGGTGGAAGGACTTTATTCGGAATCTACGCTCGGAATGGCAGGATACAATCCTCTTTGTGCGTTCCTGGGCCGATGCGTGGCACAAGCTAAATACCAGTTAGGGAACTTTGATTCTCAATGCCAACATCGGGTTTTTGGCCATCTCAAGTGGTACTATAGCTTTAAAGCCGCCTGCGCTGATACCGAGCTACATCTCGGTATTCTTTGGCCTTGGATCCATCTTGACCAGTGTGTCTCAATATCATGGGGGTCTGCAATTGTGAGATTTCTGCTTAGGCATGTTCCTCGGTCGGCAATATCAGCAGGAAGATCGGGACGTCCTTTTCTCAGCAATTGCGGTACAAACCATGATGACATGTGTTACTCGTTGACTGACTGAGTGCTCCCTTAGACTGAATTTTTCAAGAGGCGGAGTGTCGTCGGGTTTCAATCCTTAGCAGTTCTCTACTCCTTGCCCTACGCCTTCATGATCTGGGGGTATGCACTTGATCCCATCTCCATGAAGTATTTTCTCACGTCTACTCAGGATGCTTACCTTTCTGCTTGCATTTTTCGCCATGACGATCCAGTCAGTTACCGGGGCAACTCGGTCTTTCGTTGTGGCCATTTTCGCGGTTATTTTTGTGTCTGCGGTCGGACATCTGACTGCGGAGCATGTGGTTCGGTTCGCCCGAGGGAAGACATTTCCTTGGGTATTTGCCAGGAGACTTTGTGAAATTTTGCGATTCCGAGCTGCGAATACTCCTTAGTGGTGCTTACCTCGAATACAACCCACCATTTCCCTCTGAGTCGTTCCCGTACATCAGCCTTTAGACAAAAAACTTGTGACCTGATTGGACTTGAATGGACTTTTCCGCTTGAACTCAAAAATTTCGAAAAACAATGTGGCGTCAGAAGAGTTGAAATGGACTGTCCGGTTGGGAGAAAAAAGTTTTTTTCGGACTTGAGCAAAATCGACCTAGACTTTTCTCTTGGCACTTGAGGACTTTTTGGGCCGATTCAAGCCGGATCAAGTCCATTCAAGCGCGACCAAGAAATCTGTAGAAAGTCTGATGTACAAGCTTCGCCCGAAAGACAGTTACATACCCCATCCCACCCGCAAACGACGGGATCCAAACTCCACAGGAAGCTATCATCTGCTCTCGTGCCTGGATTCGAACTTCGAAGGTCATCCATCGACGTCCATGCTGCTCACCTCCCCAATTTTACTCCTTCTTGATGGGCGCTGAGACTGTCTCCAATTCTGGGGTCAATTCGTTTGACAGTTCGTATTAGGGTTCGGGAAGCATTGAGACTCCGGACACGGGTTCACTCCATGTGCAGATATATTTGTCGCGCTGTCGCACGTACGTGCCAACCCCAGCGCCTACACCCAAATTCATCGCTTATCCGCAATAAAGGCGTCTCCGTATGACTGGTACCTTGATTTCTGCCAGTCTTCTGTTCGCCAAATTGTCGGTCGGCACTTTCAAGGTAGTACCACCGTTGCCACACTGCATCTAGGGTGAATCCACGTTCGCGGCCCGCTACCGTAAGGTACGGGTCTTAGAGAGCCCCTTTGACAGCTCCTGGCAGTAAACTCTGGTTTTTGTCAGCAGTTTTTGCGTAAGCTCCTTTTCCGCCCGCCAAATTATTTTGGGCCCACTACTTTGCCGAACTTGCCGGTCAATTTTTTGGCTGAACCGTTAGGTTTAGCTACCTGGGGAACATGCATTTTGCTCTCTTTGCTACATGTACAAACAAAAAATTAGTCAGGCAGCATTGGTCATCGCAAAAATAAAATTGAAAAAAATGGGCAAGACAAAAAAACGCAAATCAGAGTGCAGGGATGTGCACTTCAACTCCTTATCCACTCAAATTCCACATGCGAGCCCGTTCCGTCCCTTGGAGCCGAAGAGATTCTCCAAGTTCAATTTTTGGCCTTGGTCATTTCTGCTTTGTGTTCGGGCTAGTACCCGTTTAGTGTTCGGAGAGGATGTGGAAAGCACCCAAGTCTCCGCACAAAAATCAAGCACTAAAAGCACCGCTGGTACAAAAAACCCACTGGATATCATGGTCTGCTTATCTGTCAATACTGTGGTTGGGTTGTAATGAGTTGTATGTGCACACCCATGGAACGCACAATCTTGAATAAATCTCACTCCACTCTCCAAGGTTCAGCCACCTGCCTCGAAGAGGCCTAATCCTAGTCATACTAATTCTGCTGACATTATTATTCGTTCTCTTCGGCCTCTTTCGGGGATTCCCGTTACCGTTGTGCTACCGTATGGTACGCACCTAATTGCGTCAAGTTCCTTGACAGAGCCCTTCATGAATATCCAGCTCAGATGGAAATGGTTTGAAAATTGCTAGCTATAGTATCATTTGACGCTGGCGAATTTTTCTGAGGCATCAATGGACCGGTAGCCAGGGGTGTACCCCAATTTCTCGATGCCTTCCCCCATTTTTTGTTTCAGGCTCAGTTGCCTGGGGTCTCCTGGGTGGAATCTGGACTCAGATAAGTAGGTAGGTATATTGCGACGAGGAACAGCCGGTTTCCGTACTACATACACGTGTCGTATGTATGCTACGAGCACAATCAATCATCACTCAGTTACTGGCAATATTTGAATCATGCATGTTCTGGGATGATGTTGGTCTTCTTCCGATGGACGAACACATGATGCTGGCCTAGTGGTGTCCAACAAACTTGTACTCTCAAGATCCAATTGATCATCTCAACTCGATGCTAGAGGCCTATAACAATACACTTGCTCCCGGATCGTGAACATTGCAAACATGACTCTTCACCTGGGAAGCTTGCCATGGATGTCTTGCAATCCTAATCCATTCAACACACTGGTAAACAGATAGACGAGTCAGTCAAATTACAACACAAGATGGAATCTGAAACTCTCCATAGCCGTACTCGAATGAAGGCAGCACCGTTATTGCTTGTTAGACATCAATACAATGTTGCATTTCAACGCTCAAAAAGTCCTTCCGGCTTTTATGTAAAAAGAACATATCTGTATTTCCATGTGTAAGAATTGGCCTCACAACAAGTCTTTTCTAATGAATGAACTGAAAGGCTGCTCTGGTGATTGTTCAAAGTTTCAAGCACCATGGGTTGGGTCAGACTTTGTATGGTGAGACCTGAGTAAAGACCTTGCCATGAAGGTGCTCTGTGTAAAGATTCTGCAGGCAGCAGGCCAATGCGAACTGGTCGATGTGTGAGCGTTGACCAAGTGAGCTTTAGGCTGCACTTCCAATTAGAACTCAGTATGTTCCCTTTGTCAATGAATGCCAATAATAATTGGGGCTTGCACGACTAGGCCCAACTGGAGATGAGTACACAGTCAAATAGGTAGCGGGCCTTGCCGCTCGTCGGCCTTACCAGCTTTATCTTCTTGGCACCCTCAAAAATACCAGTGGTAGATGTATTTTTGACAACAAATCCAGGCAACAGTGGACTCACGGTCCCCCGCCCCGATTGGTTGATATCTCCGGTGTTAAACACACCAGGAGTGTCTGCCGACGTGCCAATCAATTATCTTGGACAGTCTAGGAAAGGAAAGCATTTCCCCCCAGCAAGCACCATGAGCAACACATAACGGAACTCCACGCCAAATATCAAACCGACTCCCAAAGGCTCGGGTACGGTGATTGTGGGTTCCCAAAAGAATTACGAAAAATACACCAAAAAAGGAAAGAGAAGGAGAGATATATGCCCCCTGTATGCACATTGCAGGGACCACAGGGCAATTTTGCCATTCACGAGCCAGCCATATGTGGTGATTTGAGATATCACCTCCGTTCTAATTAGAACAACGATGGTGATATATCATATGTTCTAGTTTAGAACGCTAGGTGATATATCACCTCAGCTGGCTCCTGGGCCTATTTGTGCTTTTGTGCGCCCACCAGGCACGCCGCCTCGCGTTGGTCCGTGCATGAGCATATCTGACCACGACTCCCCACCAATGACATTTCCTTGTAAGGCATATCTGATCATATCTGCGTCATGTCCGCGGAAAATGCCGTGGGATAAACATGTGGTGATGCCAGATGATGAATTTATTATTATTTCTGTTTGGCCGTTAGTCTAGTGGTATGAAGCGCCGATGGTTCGTGGATGAATTTTGGGAAAGATGATGGCATGTGTTCGATTCTGTCAGGTGTCATATCTTTTCCATCATTTTGGGGGGACTTCATTGGAGCTCTTTCTGGTTCGTTTCAACCCTTTTCAAAGGATCTACGGCTCCCTCAGATAGCATGCTGCCGTTTCCGGCGATTTCCGACAATGTTCCCACGGTTTCTTCTCAGTCATCCTTACTGGAAGGCCTTGTTCGGTCAGATGCATTATATTCTATCAAACGTACCATGGATTTGACCCACTGTTTATTAGGTCTTGCATTTCTACTGGAAGAATCTAGTGGAAGCATAGCAAACCAATATCTTTACTTTGTGCTCATTCACTGCGTTCCGACCCTATGTAGACTGACCCCCGTCTAGCTTATGTTACATCTGTCTACATGCGGCTATGTGCGGCTATTTGCAGCTACCGGTGTGTATACCGTGATGTTTGGCTAGCTTATGTTATGTCCGTCTACATCCGGCTACATGCCATACACACGGTCCGGCTACGTGTCGGTGGACCTGCATCTACGCCGTGGGCGCACAGAGACACACCCGAGCTGAAATCATGATGTGGATTTGGGCCATCTTGGGTGGTTGTGCCTATATCAGTCTACTCTTGGTCTACGTCGGTCTATGTGCGTGGACCGATGTAGACCGACATAGACAAATGTTGACATATGTAGACCAACTGTGTCTAGACAATGTAGACATACATAGACAAAGGGGTCCATCTACTCTTTGTCTAGGGGGGTAGACGAACCCTCTGTCTACGGGGGGTGGGAACACAGTGATTGTATCAACAGTGACCAGATGTTCATAAATCACTGTCTCATCCCTTGTTAATGTGCCTCATAGGTATTTTATGTTTGTATGTATAGTCAGAGTCAGAGTCATGGACTATACTCACTGCTCGTCTCTTGATCGAGGTGGTTGCTTCAGATTAAGCAAAACTCGACCTGGCATCTATACCACAGCTTGAGACCTCAAGACACTGATATATTGGGGTGAAACTTCACCGGGACTGGCATTTATTGACTTTACTCAGAGTATTTGGCATGTGAAGGCAGGATTAATACAATGTCAAAGGCACACTGTCTCGTATTCAAACCTCTTGTTTTATAATTGGATGTGGGTTAGGTCAATTCATTTTGACACCACATTCTTGTTTGGAACCACAGCCACCCACCTTGGTTTCGAAGCGAAGAGGTCATTGACATACTCGGATTCACATTTTATTCAACTAATTCGGCATCTCCGACTAAATTGGAGCATACCCTATATTTCAACCTATTGGCCTTGAACCTATGAATTGTAACAGCACACAGACAAAAATATCTGACTTGTTGGGCTCTGGAGTATAGGTGAGGGTCAATTAGTTCTAGACCTGTGTTGATCTTGATTGCGGTTTGCTTACCCAAGGCTGTGACAGATTTGGTTCTGAACAATATTGCTCATGTTTTTGAAGAGGCAATCATGGAACACTGCACACTCAGGATTTTGCCTGCAGGATGTGCCGCAATTCAGGTCAGTGTTCTTCCGAAGTTAGCACTGGCATCCTGTTTTCTTACTGCACAAATTTGAGCAATGTCTTTCTCAACCAGCACACCAGTGGATTTCAGCTCATTTTCAATCCAACGTGCAGATTATGTTCTGTGCCAGCAGAGGATTTGGCAGATGCACTTTCAAACATTAATTTGGTTGTCGGCTTGGAAATGTTTCAGTGTACATACGGGTATTGAGCTGCAACCTTTTCTAATTTGCCTACAGCAATCTCCATGTGTGTTCCCAATTTTCTTTCAGACCAAACTTTGCTTGGCCCTTTCGGGAGATCATATACTTTGAAAAACAACAATCGGTGGTCTGTTTCCACAGTGTACGTGCAAACCGGGAATAAACCCATTTGCAGGCAAGGACATAAATGGAATGACTTTGTCTGCACTGTTTGGAAAAACCAAATAGTCTAATATGAATTGACCTGGGCATATCAGGTCTGGTAAGTTGGTCAGGCCCTGGGCGGGTCAATAGCAGACAGAAATCACCAATAGCGGCTGATCAGGCCATTGTGGGGAGGTTAGAAAAAAGCTGTTCTGACCCACTATTTTCAACCAACGCTAGTAGTGCCAGAATTGTCTTGATTACATTCCGTTGTAGTGAGCACTTTCAATTATTGGAGTAGTAGGATCTGAACAGCCCTTTGAATTATCTATGAAAACAAGTGAGTTAACCATTTGGCCAAGATAACCATGATGAGACAGAGGAAACAATGGAATATATGCCATCAATTTTTTGCCTGATCAGACCTGACAAGAGCACGTCCGTCCAGATAATCCTTATCCAGCTTTCTGAAAGGCTGTCGTTGTCCTGACAGACACTAACATGCGAACCAGGTGTGATCACACACACATTGACAGGACCACAATATATTCCAAGAGGTGAGACACCAGGCTACAAGCAACAGGAGGAATACAACAGGGTGAAGTCTGGGGTTTACGTGCTGTGTTCTAAAGGTAAGGAAACTGTGCTCTTTATATACTAAATAGGCTGACCGTGAGAATACGATGAGAATGCAGCCAAACAGAACCACTACTTGAATGGAACTGTTGTTCCTTGTTTGGCTGGAGGTCATGTGTGAAGGTTCTAGCCAAACAGAACCACCACTTGAATGGAACTGTTTGTCCCTTGTTTGGTTGGAGGTCATGTGTGAGGATGCCATCCTTACACTTTCTGCACATACATTCCCCAAGACTTTGGACCGAACTATTATTTAGACTTGAAGAGTATCAAGTTTTGTAGACGACGGACAGTAAGTCGTAGTCCTCAGTCGGCACAATATGGTGTAAGACTCGATTTACCTGTAGACGACGGACAGTAAGTCGTAGTCTACTTTCATGTAAGTAAATAAGTAAACAGGATAAAGGGAATGAACGTACCCTCAGTCGGCACAATATGGTGTAAGACTGAGGGTCGTTCAGGGGCTCCGCCCCGTGATATATGATCGGAAACGAGTCCAATAAACAAGTAGAAAGAAACTACCGCTGCACGCTATATAAGGAGATTTCTGCTCAACACTCCCCCTGGCGAGCAGCTTCCTTGCGCCTCCAATCAAGACCAAGCTGGGCAACGCACTTGTCATGGCTGATGCGCGGGAGCGCCTTCGTGAAGATGTCCGCGACGTTCTCTTTGCCGGGGACCGAGGAAACCGTGATGTCACCATCTTTGACGCGTTCTCGGACGTAATGCCAGCGGATCTCGATGTGTTTCGCCAGACCATGGCCTTTTGTCGTCTCGGTAAGGCTGATGGAACCCCGATTGTCCCCGTGCAGTTGGAACGGAAGCTCCTGCGGCAAAAACACCTCCGACAACCAGTTCTTCATCCACATGGCTTGCTGTGCTCCACGTGCAAGCGAGATATACTCAGCTTCGGTTGAGGACAACGCCACGACAGCCTGTCGCTTCGACGACCATGAAACTGGAGCACCACCCATGAAGAAGACGTAACCGGAAGTAGACCGGCGCGTGTCCACGCACCCGGCCCAATCCGAGTTGACGTAGCCATCCGGCTTTAACCCACGTCCAGGTGTCAAGTTTGCGTCCGCCGATGGGGAGTATCTGATCCCATAGTCCAGTGTCCCTTTGATGTAACGCAAGACACCGATCAACACGTTCCAGTGTTCGGGCGAGGGATTTGTTTGGACGTGTCCGAGGGTGCAACACGCGTATGACAAGTCAGGTCGTGTACCGCTGCTCCCCTAGACGATGCAACCGAGGATAGGTCGGAATGGTTTGTCGTGCATGAAGGCGTAGTCTTCTGGGGAAAGCGGGGAAGGAGAAGCACGGATTTGATAGCCGGACGGAAGCGAGGTAAATCGGCAAAGCCGAAATGATCCAACACCTTCTGGAAGTACTGCATCTGGTTAATCGAAATCGACCCATCGCTTAGCTTCTCGACAGTCAACCCCAACAACAGCTCAATGTCCACCTCCTTCAAGTCCCATTTTTCTGCGAACTCGTCCACAACACGCTTGCCCTCGGACTCGGAGGACGAAGCACCAAGGACATCGTCAGTGTGGGTAGTGGTAATGGTGTACTCGCCTCTCTGTTTCCGCGTTCTGACGCATGGGTCTGCCAGGCTCTCCTTGTACCCGAGGTCGCCGTATCCTTTGGCAAGCAACTTGTACCAAATGTGGCCGGCTTGAACCAGCCCGTACAGGGGACGTTTCAGCAAGCAAACCTTGCTCTCCTCCCCCTGCTTGGCGAAACCCGTGGGCTGTTTCATGTACACCGTCGTGTCCATCTCACCGTTGAGGTAGGCTCCCGAGAAATCCCACTGTCGCACCCACAACCTCTGCACCACTGCGACCGCAAACACCATGCGTACCGACTCCATGCGTGCCACCATCGCCCACTTCACAGCAAAATCTCTCCCCGCCACCATTTCGTCACCACGCGCAACCCCACGCCCCTTGCTCCTCAAGGGCTCGCCAGCGCCGTCGACCTTGAGGTCATACACCCACATGCCATCAATGGCCTGCTCCCCCTTCGGTAAGTTGACCAGCTCCCATACACCTCGTTTCTCCAACTGATCAACCTCCGCTTTCATCGCAGGCATCCACTTCTCCGGCTCACGCATCGCCTCTCTGTACGACCGCGGAATGCGGTGAAGGCCAACTCCCTTGACAAGGCTTGCGAACGCCCACGGTGATACGAGGTAAACGTCGAAGCCTTCCCAGTCAATGTCCACCGCATTTACTGATGGACGCAGGTTGTCCCGTGCCCAGTCTTCCCCCGCAAGTCTCGCCTGCTCCTCCTCCTCGTTCGACACCATTGAACGGAGCAGGTTTTGAGAAGGCTTTGGGACACGGGTGCTACGACGCGGCGGAGGCGGAGGGGCCTGTATGGGCATGGGTTGCGGGTTGAGAGCGGGGTTTGGAGCGGGCAGTGGATTTGCAGCTGGGTTTACCGCTGGTTGTGGGTTTGGAGCAGGGTTCAGCGCGTGCGGGGCGTTTGGGGCAGGGACCGCTGGAGCTCCTTCGTCCTCGAAGATGCTCGGATCACCTGGCAGCTGCTCCTCATCGTCGATTACGACGGGGATCCGAGTCCGGTGTGGTATTCCTTCCTCGAAGATAACATTACGCACTTCGAAGACCTGGAAACGAGCAGGGTCGAAAATACGATACCCACGCCGTCCCATGTACCCGACCATCCTCCCTCTCCAGCTTTGCTCCCCCAGCTTCCCTTCGCGGCCGTCAAGATCCTTCACCCAGCATGTACTCCCCCATACGCGCAGGTGCGACACATTGAGCTTCAGCAAGTTGCCGGCAGCGTCCTTCTTGCGGAACCACGCAGACCACGGAATGACGTCGGGATGACAGGACGATGGAATGAAGCCACGAACATAGCAGTGCGCTGTCGCTGCCTCGGCCCAGAAACGGCGGTCCATGCCGCTGTCTATGAGCTGGGTCCTTGTTCCTTCGATAACGGTACGATTCCCGCGTTCGACGTGCCCATTAGCTGAAGACAAGTCCTTAGGGATCTTTTCGACGTGTATACCCCGCTTTGCGCAGAATCCTAGGAATAGCTCGTTGTCAAACTCTTTCCCTAGGTCGAACCGCACGCAAACAACGTGCTGCCCCGTCTGCAACTCTGCCTCGGTCAACCACGTCTCAAACGCATTCAGCGCCGTCTCCTTCCGTTTGTCATTCAGGAAGAGAGGGAATTTCATTGACGTGCCCCCGTCCGACACCAACATCATGTAAACGGCCCCTGACCAGCTCGGTGTCCTTGCCTTCCCCCACAAGTCGAGGTGTACACGCTCGAGCGGCTTCGTCTTGTGCACCACCTCGTCGTTGAACGGGGCCTTGTCCTGCTTCCCCAGTATGCAGTCTTCACACATCCCCCGCAATGTGCTGTTAACGATTTTCAGCCCGTCCACGAGCTGTCGTTCTGCCATACGCTTTATGACGTGGACGTCCGCATGGCCAAATCGTGGGTGCCAAGTCTCGAGATCGGTGGGCTGGTTTCGGTCGCGTCCTGCAATCGCCACGACCACGTCTCCACCGTCCAGTTTATCGACGACATCCACCTGGTACAGTCTCCTGCGGCCCATTCCCCGCACGATCTGTCCGTCAATGACTATTTTCCCATCCCGGTTTACAACTGACAACCGCCCATTTCCCCAGCTTCCCCGGAATCCTCGCGTATCAAGCGTCGTAATAGAGATCAGGTTCATCGCGAATCCTGGGGTATGCAACGCTTCCAGATGGATCTTGTGCTTTGACCCATCGGCTATGCGTACTGTGAACTCCGCTAGTCCCTTTCCTGCGACCTTGAAACCCCCGCCGTCTTTGAGCGCAGTCGAGCCCTCAATGTCAATCTCCTGGTATGTCAAGAATCGCTCGCGTCTAGCGATGCAATTGTCTGATGCGCCAGTGTCCAGGAATGTCAAGATCCGAGATTTGTCAGGAGAAGTGGCGGCATATATTGACGGAGAAGCGACTACATCAGCTACGGTACGATTAACGTGCTCATTCAAAACGGGAGGATCTGATTCTCCACATCTGAATCTAGGAGACATGTTATCGTCCGTGCTTGATGAATGGGTGAAAGCTGACGCACCATCGTCGGCATTTTCGTCCGAGATGAGAGTGCTGAGGGCATAGATGGCCATAGGGGATGTGAATGTGGTGGTGGGATTAGCAGGCGCAGATGCAGGTGCTTCAGCCTGAGGCTGGACCGTAGCGGCTGCGACGGTGGCTTTGGCAAATCGTGCCGCTTTCGTGGCCTTCCAGGCATCGATCATCACCTGGCGGGGCTCCTTCCCCTTTGGTGCGCGCCACCATTTCCCCGCCTGGCCCTCCCTTCCACCACCTAGCGCCCAGCACGCTTCCTTGGTATGGCCGGTGAACGCACAATTATTGCATTTAACTGACACGTTTGTAGCGAGTGCACTGGCAACTGCGGAGTCCCCAGCTGCGGCTGCGGCGGCGGCTGCTTCAGCCTCCTTCTTGTACCTAATGTCCCAGTACTGAAGAAGGTGGGCACTGACTTCGCCAAGGCGTTTCATAACCTGCAGCAGCATGATGGACTGGCCGAACTCGATGGGTGGAAGCGACTGAAGGAGGATAGAGATCATCTCCTCGTCCTGGATGCGACACCCAATACGGTTTGCGTCCTCACGCAACTTCGTAAGGATCCTGAGGTGAGTGGGCAAGTCCAAGCTGCTGGCAAGCTTAACCGACGACAGCTTCTCTTTCGCCACCGCCTTCAGGACCTCCGATGAGCGATTGAATTTTGTATGGAGGGCTGCCCACATATCCCTGCTAGAGGACGTTGCACTGATGCCGTGAGCCTGGGGGTCGATGATGTTCTGGTAGATGATGGCCGCGGCAATGTTGTCACGCAGCTCGTACTCTTCAGCGGATGGGGTGCGGGAGTTGATTGCAGTAGCGTGAACAGCATACAGGTTGGGGAATGTCGCTGCTGCGGACTGCTGGACAAGACCTTTGGGGTAAGAGTCAAGCCCCTTTCCACGAAGCAAGTTCACGATAGTGTCCTGCCAGGTGCCCCAGTTGAGGTCGCCGTCAAGCTGTTTCTCGCTGGGTAGGATCGGGATGGACGATGTCGAAGACATAGGGGTACAATGGGGATTTTGAGTATGGGAATGAGGTTACAGGGTGAGTCGACAATATTTCTTGTGTTCACAACTGATTGTTGGACCAGGCACTGTTGCGTCTGACTGCGAATCTGTAGACGACGGACAGTAAGTCGTAGTCCTCAGTCGGCACAATATGGTGTAAGACTCGATTTACCTGTAGACGACGGACAGTAAGTCATAGTCTACTTTCATGTAAGTAAATAAGTAAACAGGATAAAGGGAATGAAGTACCCTCAGTCGGCACAATATGGTGTAAGACTGAGGGTCGTTCAGGGGCTCCGCCCCGTGATGTATGATCGGAAACGAGTCCAATAAACAAGTAGAAAGAAACTACCGCTGCACGCCATATAAGGAGATTTCTCCTCAACAAGTTTGAATGAGAACTAGAATACAATTTGATTTGAAGGCAGGTTGGGCAAATATGTGATGATACATCATACTAAATACCTGGCCGCTGTTGTTTTATTATCCATCCTCTTCGCTTGGTTGGCTCTGGCTGTTAGGCTGCTCCTCCTCCTCCTCTCCATTCTTTTGAACTGGAATTTCTGCTCACATCACCTCCATTGCTCAGTGTGTGTTCGAAAAATATGGCAAAAAATTTTGATTTTTTCAAGCAGCATGTGACCAGCCATCGCGTGAAAGATATTCTTTACAAGGGAATGACCTACGATGGATCAATGTGTCCTGATGAGGGATACCAAGAGGCAGCAGAAGTGTATAATCAAACCAACTTCAAAAAATGTTGTGTCCCAAGTGAGCCCAAGTGAGGTTACTCAGTTGTTTATTGAATTTTAAATTCTAACATTATGATAGATCAACCGAATTGATGAAACACAGGAAGCCATCGCCAGGATCCAGATGGGAATCAACCAATATGATGAGTCCAAGTGCTCTGCAGAGGAGGAGCGTGACATTGACAATACTCCAAAGACGAGCAAGGTAACCCTGGCTTCATGTTCTGGGATTTTAATTTCCCAAATGATCATGGGTCCTCTGTGAAGACAGTCCCCCGGGAGCCGCGACTTTGAGGCAGACACAGGCCCTGTTGCATGTATCATGGGAGGAGCTCAGGACCGTTCTCTGTCCTCTTCGTTCCGTCATAGGTGATGGCCTGGGAGATCTTGCCCACTTCATCGTCTTGGGCTCCCCAACCTTCCATTTGGAGGCAACCTTGTCAGAACTCGCGCTCGGTAGCTTACGGCTATTGAAGAAAATACTGAGGTCGGAGGTGGATTCCATGCTCGGGTGAGTTTTGTTTTTATAATTGTGCGTGTATTATGACTTGTCGCGTTGCAGGGAGTATATTTCGGGTGTATGGGGTTACTTTGTGAGATCGTGTCCACCTTCCACAGACCTTCTACAAGATCTTTATGAAATTGGACATAAGTTGGGCGAGGAGAATCTGTCCATCTCGACTGATATATCTTACTCTTGGCATTTACACAACACGATCCAATGGCTCAAGGCAAGCCTCCATCTATCCTCTGCCAGATATGGGATTCATATCACGAATCTTTTCAGACATTCCAGGAGCCCCCGCTTGAACTGATAACCCTTTTTAAACATCACTTAGCGGCGGAGATGCAGAAGATATGTGCTCCTGAATTCGGCGCTTTCTGGTACCTCGAGGGGGGGTGGGAACATTTTCAGAAATTGCGAGCTCGAAATTTCACCTACTGAACCGGTCTAGCAGTTAAAACCAGCCAATCATGTATTACCTACCTGCCTCCCGATTCATAGATTCTTTCCCGTTGTCCCAATCAAAATGACCGGCGAGGGATAGTGCGTTGCGCGTTGTCCCGGAGGCGAGGGAAAGGGCACAAAGGAAAGGCTCTGGCGATAGCGATACAGCAGGACACTGGCACGTAGATTGAGATAGCCGCAGCTGAAGAAGGCCGCGGCACGCCGATGAGACATCCAGGCCACTTCAGACGCACCCGGCCTGATCACGGTAGTACGGGTGGGGTGTGGAGTGCTCGGACGCAGAGACCGCACGGCGCATCCCATGTTCAGCATGCCGGTGGACCTAGAGACGCGGTGGTGGAGAGGCTGGTTAAATATGCGCCGCGGTGGGACTGATCCCGCGCAATGTAGAGTCGACACGCTCGAGGAAGAACGGGGCGGGGCGCAGGGTGTGGATAATGTGGACGCGGCGGCTACAGTGCGCGGGTTGTCCCGGAAGCGAGGCCACGAAGGACAGAATCTAGCGATAGTGAGAAAATCAAATGTACGAATCTGTTTCATCCATGCGCGCGTGTGACGGCATACGAAGACATCGCAGTGCATCAGACATGGCTTGCTTCCCGGACGCACCCTCCGCGCCGAGGCCCCATTGCGCTCGGTAAACCGCTCGATGCGCCGCTCGTGCTATCCGGCGTGGAGCAGGAGCGCGAAGCCCGGTGTGTGGGGCGATGGCGCAGACGACACGAAGGTCGGAAGCACGTGCACGTCCTGCGAGTGCGAGGCCAGGGTCGCGGTGCTGAAGCGCTTGATGTAGCGCGAAGCGGTGGTGAGCGTGGAGAACACAGAGCGCTTGACACCTGTGCTGGAGGGGAGTACGCCGAGAGGGAGAGGGCCAATCACGAGAAGCCACGCTCACAGCGTATGTCTGCGGCTCGGGGTCGTACTCGCGGCGTTGTCTTGGAGCAGGTGCGGGGACGTCGAGATCAGTAGAGAAGGGAGCGAGGTGGGTCGGTTATCAAGAAGACACTAAAGTTATGATAAGTACAGTAAGTAGGTAGGTTTACACGGCACGGTCCCGCTCAGGAACACCGGTTTCGGGAAGTATCCCGGAGTACGGGGATGTGTCAACAACGCCAGACCCAGACTCAGACTCGTGGGCTAGAGTGACTGAGTTGCACCAGAGTCGATCCAGTCTGGCACTGGTGATCCCGGCAATCATTTAACGGCAACTGTCGGCATGATCGTGTCATGTAGTATTCAAGTACTTGATAATTTACTACAAGGAAATGGGTTGCAAAGAGTAAATTCACAAAATAATAATGCACTAGGCATTTCGGAGTGTGCACCAAGAGTACCAACCATTCGATGCCCCTCCCCTCCCTCGCTGCGCTCGGGGGGTCCCCCGAGCCGGGGCATCTCAGGTCGGCACGCTAAAGACTCGTTGGCACTTTCTCTATGAAATTAAACCTCTCCCCCGGTAGGCCAGGCGTGCACAAGCAATCCGGGGGATCAGTAGGATCAGTTATCAGGCTGATCCAAATCTGATCCGTGCTAACCGACTCTGGCGCAACTGAGCACATGCGCTCGGCTACGCTCGACTCTGGCGCAACTCATTGACGAGTCTGAGTCCGGGTCTGGCGCACTTGGTGGATCCCCCCCGGAGTACTACTGTACTATTTCGACCAAAGGTTCACTATTTTTAGAAAAAATTTGACCGATAAGACCGAGAAATTTTGTTTCGATTTAATGCGATTTTTGGGCACATCAAAAAAATCTGGGTGTCACCCGTCACTGAACCTTTGGTCGAAATACTATCAACAACCGGGATTCCGGCCACCTTAGCATCTATCGCCAGTTCTGGAGAGCCATACTGTGTCTATGCAATACAGTGTGTGCTGGGACGAAGGCAGGTATCCTATGAATCATTACAGACCATTTTCTCAAATTTACATGGAGTGTTGGTGGAGAGATGAATTTTTTTCTGCGGATGTTCCCGACTCGGGCAAAAACAAGGTAACCGGCCACCACATTCAGGAAGGATACTAAGACAGACCAGGGACCATTCTGTATAGTTTAGGTCTACATACAAGCAATGGGGGGTGTCAAAAAATGTGTGTGTGATGGCAGCAGCGTGACTACCCAGGCACCTCCTCAGGACCAGTAACTGCGGCGGCCCTAAATCAGGGATATATTGTTCATTGCAAAGAATGTCGACATACCAGGGTGCCCATCCCCACTCCAAGGTGCCACTAGGTCCCAGAAAAAATCCAAACGTCTCGGACAGCAGATTCGGGTGGTTTGAGGTAAAGGGCAACAGTGAGAAGGGAATTTACGGAAGAGAAAGTTGGAGGACACACAAAGGTGGAGGATTCCCAGTCTCAAAAACCCATGCCAAATTTCAGACCCATAGGTCGCACGCTGTGAGCCTTGCCAGCCTGAGCCACTCGAGATTGAAGTCAAACTGTATCCGGGACATAGCCACGGTATGTGATGCCAATGAACAGCCCGAGGTATCAGGGATTGCAGCCCTGCATTTTGGGAGTAGAAAGAGCCCAGGAAGTCGTTGAAAGATGAAGAACTGGGTGAGCTAGAGCGAGAGCAGGCGCGCGAGGCGAAGATAACGGTGTTCGGAGCCGGAATTCCGACACTGCACGTGTCGTATTTTTTGATCCGAGCATTATTTCCGGTCGACCGATGGTATGGAGCAGCGTTATAGGTTGTATTCCCTCCCTGAACCCCAAACTCAGACGGTTAAGAAGGTCCTGGCTCGACAGAGGCCAAGTGGCCGGTTTCCTAGTTTGGCTGGTTTCCCAGTCGGATATAGTAGTACCATACAGGCAAATTTACGTACTCCATCGTCCCCGACCTCAAAATATCTTTTGAGCCGAGCTCACGCACCCGGTCTCCCGTCACGCTGTAGAACCCAGTTGATATCCCAAGGCAAAAACCCAACACAAAGATATACTCACCCTTCTCCTAAGTCTGCACCTCAAACCAGCAAATGCAATGTCTTTCAGTAATCAGCTTATGTCTCGGGCTTTGTCAAAATGTTACCCATCTGAAATTGGGTGAAAGCAGCAAGCAGCCTGCTGAATCAGACATCCATGCAGTGACAGACATAGAGATGATTTCAAGGGAGAAGGAAGTGTACACCTTCGTACTGGGCAAACACAACATCGAGTTGAAGCAGGGGTACACTTAGATTGGCAATCCTGGAGTTTTTGGACAAAATGATATGAAGATGTGAAGGTTGCCCTCATCCCAGCACTCTCATTTTGCTGTACAACAAAATAGTGTCCATAAAACTCGCATTCATTGCAAACGGTAGTGTCCCAGACTGGTTCGATTCGAGGCCATGGGTCGCCTGAAGTAAATGGCAGAAATAATAAGAGATTGAGCCAGTAGTCTGCAATATTCCGTATCTCCGAAAGGATGGCCCGCCAGCTGTGAGGAAGCTGGGGTGAATATTCGGTGGAGACGTCTGGAGCAGCGGTGGCAGTGCACCTGCTGACTCAGCAGGTGGGATCGATGGGCGGCACCGACAGAGGCAGGGTGCTGGGCAGGGCTGGCAGACTCAGGGTCCATCGAGAGGAATGCTGGCCAATTCACTTGGAAGTAGAACCAGGTCAATCGAGACAATACTGAGCTGGATGCGTCCAATTCACTTGGATGACAGCATGAAATTTTACAATCATATCTTTCTGAGCTATACAACGCAGAATGCGAACCCTCCGGCCTACATAGAGACCATAGCCACAGGCTGTCCATGCAGAGTTGGATCCTAGGAATGACTGTGTCCCAGATATCCAAGTTTTAGGATACAGCGACAAACAGCGGCCTTTTTTCCAAGTTTTAGGAATATGGTCTTTGACATTTCTAAAGTCCGAGCGGAGGCCGAGCAGATGGTATACCATGCTAGGGACGCAAGGAGAGGGGAAAGGAGGTGACAGAAGATGAAGCACGGCCATTCGAGTTTTTCGACATGGTGGTGATCATGAACAGGAGGAAATCGAGTTCATCAACAGCTCATCAAAGAACCAAGCCATCCATAGAGCACACCCCACAGGCGCGGAACACTCATGGAGGAAATGCAAGGTGTGTGGCGGTACACCGTATTGGCCCCTGTAATTTTCGTACATTGATCCGGCTTGATAGGAGCCAACTGAGATTATGATAGGGCCTCAGGCTCTGCACGTGCTCGCTCTGCCCAAACCTCGGCCGCACTCACTCAGCCAGGTTCTACAGCCAGTGTTTGCCTCTCATTTCTTCCCAGACTTCCGCCCCACTCCTGTCATCAAGCTCGCCCCGTCTTTCTCACCAAGCCCCCTCTCACTCGCCCTTCGAGTTTTGCGAGGATCCAGCCGTCCAACAAAATGACATATGTAACTCAGCTGGTATCTCCTGAAACCTGCTTCAACCCGTCGCACCCCGGGACAAAGAGCATTCAAGTACGGTGAACACCCAGAATATTGTGTGACTTCTGGGTGGTGTCTGCCCATTGTTGACAAGCTTAATAAAAAAGCACAGGCAAAATAAAATGAATGATTGAGCAACTGCATCCCTCTCACTTCCTCCCCTTGGCTCGCTGTCGCATGACGAGTACATGCGGGTACCAATGGAGATCCGGAGAACTAGAGAAACAGCCGAGAGAAAGGTGAGAGCGTTGCCCTGTCAAAACTACCAAATGGAGTCGGTGACTATGGGACCAAATCATCAACCTGCGAACTATGTCGAAGAATATCACAATCAGACTCGGTAGCGCTAATGGAGATGGACTTCAGGTATGTCTTTAACAAGGCCATCTCTCTGCATCTTCGCGGGCATTCGAACCAACTTGAATGGGGTATTGATTTCGATTTGAATGCGAGTTTCCAACTACAGCATATCGCTTGTTGACCTGACAAAACTAGGGTATTGGGATGGCAAGAAACAATTGTCACGTTATTGTCCCAGATGTTAAACCAATCTTCCAGTAGAATCAGTGTTGTTGTCCAATGAATCTTTTTTTTTTGGTTGTATGATGAACAACTAACTTGGTTAGCCTTCGAGAACTGTGTAAAGGTCAGAGGAATGGGCCCTGACTCCTCTATGATAAGTGATCAAGAAACACCCACTGCCCAGGGTAATGTTTTATACACGATGTGATTAGGATTCAGAGCCTAAGGAGGCTGATGTGACCTTTTCGGCTCAATACCCACTCAAACCTTGGGCTCTCAAAACCAGTTATCTGGCAAAGTGTCCTCGTCCTTCAGTGTTGAGCTCCAGGTTTGAGCACCAGAGTAGGGTTGATGGAGAGGGATTCACCGTACTGGGACTGGTTTGTCATACAGCGCTTTGCATGTATTCGTGAAAATGTTGAAAATTTTTCACAGCTTCACGTGATTCATGCCGAGCGTGGCGGGTCCATCCGCTCTCTTTCAACATCTAAATCTGACCCGGGATTACTTTGCACTAGGCTCAAACTCATTAATTTGACCGAATTTTCGCGTCCAAAAGACTTCGGCAGAACCGGCAAGGGTCACGTGTAGCTGTGGAATTTTTTCAACATTTTCATGAATACATGCGAAGCACTGTAATACAGTTGAACTTGAGACCCTCGTTTATGAGATACAGCCATCTGTTGTGGATTTCGCTCTCAGGCAGAGGTTCACCCTTATTGCCAACGGCTGAGTCACAATGGACCTTCCAAATTGCCCATAATGCTTCTCAGAGCCTTAGGGCTAGGTGCCTAGACACAGAAGTATGTGGAAGTAACAAGCATACAGTGGCTCATCATAGACTTACTTTTATCCCTAGTTACTGGACATTTATTAGTTACTGCACCTTAAAAATTTCCTGTCGCTCACATGTACATCTCAATTGCCTCGTTATATGCTTACTGTACTATTTCGACCGTAAGTTCAGGTGACGGGTGACATAGGGTCGTGAACTGAACCTATTTGGTACATGTGACGGTGACAGAGCAGTTTTGAGGCTTAAAAAGGCTGAAAAACATGAAAATTTTGCATCCGGTAGTTGCCGATTTGCCATTTATGTATTTTCCCATGATTGCCGAGGAATGAACTATGATTCCAGTGAACTTGCTCGGTGACAGGTGACAGGGCGTGAACCTACGGTCGAAATAGTACAGTACTCAAGTCATTATGTAATTTCCTAACTCCTCACTCGGTGCAACTCTACAAAGTTTACCCAGAAATCAGCCTACCCAGGCCTATGTCCCTTTCCAAAAGAGCTCAGTCGAAATCTGGTGACCTTGCGCCTACGCATGACCATACATATAGTAGACCCGGGGTAGACTGAGCTATACCGATGGTGGACAAATCTTGATTTATTGTAAATGTGGTTATCCATCATACAATGTCATGGGCGATATAGTGTCCAAAAATTAGTTCCTATGGGCAATATAGTAGGTATGCGCGATACGCTGTCCAATAATTAGCATTTTCTGACAGCGTCTTCGACGACAGGTTACATTTGCCATGTGTACACCGCGGTCCAAGCGTTGAATATCAAGCATGCCGTGGATTGATCCGTTGGCTACTGCTGGACTGTTCGGGCCATGTTCCCACTTCAGCAAAGGTTCCTTTGTTCATTGATCCCCAACCCCACTAGTGTACTTTCAGGTGAAATTTGTAGTCAGAATGGATGGTGTGTGTATGTCCTTGATAACACTTTATCTCTGTCCCAATTCCATCGAATGGTTGGACTTTGAATTACGCGTAAATACATAGCAGCTCCCCAGGCCATTGACCCTCGTGGTATCAGTGACCTGACAAGTCTTTACTATGTAACTAGGGGCGTAGTGCCTTTAGCCAACAGATCGGACCTCTCTATGGCTCTGTATGGGCAAGATATTGACAAACCCTGGGTCCACTTTAGTAAGTGGAACAAGAACGCAGAAATTGATAAATTTCAGGCTTGGCCATTTTGCATGCTTATCAGCGGGACCAGGTGCCTTGCCAGGAACATTTTTGATGTGTTGATTAGCATCGAAGAGACGCGAAGCGGGAGCAGTCTTAACAAGTTGACATCTGTCTTCCCTTGCGACTAGAGATGGTCAGTGGGTACTCAAGGGGAAACTGTGACCATCCAGCTCACCCACACTCCCATCCTCGTTGGGGTAAGATCAAAATAGTAGTTTGTTTTTGGGTCGTGATGGACACCAGGACACTCAAGTGGGGGAATAAAGGGCAGTTTCCAATCGGATATTCATCTTCGAGCTTCTCCTTCTCGGATTTGATTGCATCGTTGAACGTGGTCTAATTACAGTCAGCATCGAAAAGGTATACGGAACGGGTAAAAGTACCTTCTGCTGTTGGAACAAACTCAGGGATTCCTCGCGCTCGAGTTCCGAATAGTCAAACGTTGGCGCAGGCTTCTGCTCGACTCCAGTATCCCAAGCCTGGATCCCAGTTAGCACCTGCAAGTCATTGAGAAGTTGTTACGCACATTTGGCTCATCCATCGGCGCTGCCGGGGCAGGCATGTTGATAAATATCACCCTCTCCTTCGTCTTCTCCCTCATGGCATCCTGGATGGCTTCATAACCGTCCTCTCCTCCGACCGGAAGCAGTTTGCTATTGGTGGGCTTTTGTGGCTTCCACTTCATCTTGGACTGGTGGATGTTATCGATGCGGTAGGGGAGAGCTTCAGCAAGTTTGGGCAGGAAGTACAAGTAGGAATCCATAGTATTGAGTTTGAATGGACTGCGCTGCACAAAGTCGTCGTCCTTTTCACTGACTGGTTTGCGGACGGGTTTTCGGTTAGATGTCGGAAGAGGGGGCTTGAGTATGGTGACATAGACCTTGAAAGGGACATTCTTGTCATTGTCGTTGTCACTGTCGACATTGGCAGGCTTGGTTTTGCAGGCCTTGTGCTTCTTAGTACTGGTCGTATCCTGGTTGTCCTCCATGCGCTGCTTGCACTTCTTCTTCTCTTTGTCTTTTAGGAGCTGCTTTGCTATAATTGTGGGATTAGTAACCAGGAACTTCCTCGCCGCTGCTGGCTGGTCAGACTGGCAGCCAGAATGTGAGGAAGAAACACGCCGGTAGGGTGTTCTCTCACCACTGATTGTATCATTTGGCCAACAGGCATGATATCCGAGTCGGAGTCCAGCTCATCGATGTCAGTGGAAGACATGGTAGTTTGGAGAGGTTCACAAAGGCGCGAGGCAGAGTACGAGGCAAAGTAGAGATAGCGGTTGTATCCAGGACGTGTATCGTACGACAATATATATAATTTCCTATTTGGGAATCACGGGAAAAAAAAGTATCGTGTTTGCCATTATTTTCAGGAATTGCTGTAATAATTTGCACTGGCTTAAGAACAAGCTGGTTTAAGTCTACTATAACCGACTGGGTATCGAGCCAAACTAGGTTCCGAGCCACTTGGATAATATAGCCTTCCCGGCTGCCGCAGGCGTGCATTTGGTAGTTGTGGGATGAAGTATGATGTACGAGGATGATGTACATCAAATTTCCCGCCGGGGTGATGCGTTGATCATAAAGCTGTGCTCGATTTTGTTCCGGGGGTACGTGGGAATTCCTGGTTTCTTATCTCCGAACAGATGCCGCCTTCTTCTTCCGCCCATTCCTCAACCATTTCTCCACTAAATCACAAGTTTGTGGGCTCATTTTGTTGCGGTTACCTGATACAATGTCCTCGATGGCTAATGGATCCCATAATAACTCGAAGATGCTTGCTATACGGGGCAAGAACCAGTGGTTCTCATTTGCGACAGCTCCGGAAGAACTACGCTATGGTGATTCACTGAAGATTCGAGGGACTCGGGTTTGGCTTATATGTTCAATGTATGTACTAAAACAGACTTCAGCTCTCATTTGGCCATCTACCGTGCCCGTTAACATCATCTGTGACCTACTTGCCCGAACGACCCATTTTCATTGCCGCAGATACCCAGATTTTATTCGCGTGGTTACCAGCAAGCGAAGACCATTCTGTATGTTCAAATACATGCAAATTCTTCCTATCTAACTATCTGAAGTGCACTTTGGACAAATATCACCCCCTCCGCTTTATAGCGCAGTCGATGTGGTTAATACCCCAATTTCGCACGCCATGCCCTGCCACCGGTACCTCTAATTGAAACCCTTGTATACCTCATATGTGTCTCAAATGTATAGAACAATGGATTAGAACCCTTGAGTGTTTTTAAGCTCACCTGAGCCCCGAGTACGTGTGGGAAATGATCATTTGGCGGGGTGGCTCGATACCCCGTGTTTGGCCCATTTTGGGGCAGCGTGAAAAATAAATTTAGCAGGGTCAGCAACGAGGTCTAAAATTACCAAAAAATATCCTAATCGACTCTTGGGATGTCTGTCCTTACTTTAGGGTACATACCCCGCCCTTTACTGTTCATTATCAGGGGTCCAGAGCTCAAAAGTGCCAAGGTGGCTTGTTTCCTGGTCACTGATAGTAGTTTTCTGGCACTGCGACAATGCTCCGTCGGATCAACACTCTCATTTGTGCGGGAGTTGCCGAGAGTGTCGCATCTCAGCGCTTCTGGTGACAGTGTCGCAACTGACTGTGCCAATCTCCGTGAGTGTGAGTGTGAGGGTATCACATTTGGGTGGTCCCCGTAACCAGTAGATGTAGCCCCCAAATCCCTGTTGTAACCCACTCAATTCAAGATGTGACTCTGTAGCAAGGTTAAACCTGCAGGAACATAATTCATGAACCGGTTCTAGCAAGCTGAACTATTCTGTATTGTAGGCGGTCCCCATTATGACGGAATATTTCGCAGGCAATATATATCTCCGAATCTCTCGCTGCTTTCTTTGCGAGATTGGGTGTGATTTCGAAACCGTACTTTCCTCCACTATCAGATTGATCTGCGACCTGATATCATTTCAACGGAGATATGACCCTAAGTATGTATAGGACTCAGTGGAATCCACTTGGTTGAACCATGAACATTTGTGAACTAAGAGGGATTTGCACAATTCATTGGGGTTGAGTATCCACTGCATCAGTTGCCATGGGCGTAGCCGCACACGCCGCGTTCGGGGTCCTCAGAACTTGTGTGTTGGGGTCGTTGTAGAACTCAAAGGCTTGTCCGATGGGCTGACCACGCCCCCCTGCACCGATCGTGAGTGTGCGGGGTATATGACAAGGATTGTATACAGACCACGTACCGTAGGGCATTGTTCAGAAATGGTCGTGAGGTGGCTTAGGCAAGTTGACATTGAGAGGTACTTTATAGGACGAATGGCGGATGGATGATCTGATGCGCCTGCATTCACCATTTCTTTCAGGCGAAATGGCCCCGCCGGGCTGACATCTACATGGTTTATACTATTCTGGACTTCATTGCAGACGGGGAAAACGCAGGGAGCGGTGATCACTGTTCTCTAATAGCACGTCCAGGTGGACGTTTTTGCCAACTTGTGGTCTAGAATACCGGCGATACATGCGGCCTCTGATTGGGATCCATTTTGTCTCGACTGTCGTCGCCGTCGGAAATGGATGGAAGAGGCTGTCGAGATGAAAATGCATTGATGGACATATTCGATGTAATGAAGTCACTGCAACACTTGACGGGCGGTTAGAACCCAGGGTTTGATTTAATAAATGGCAAGAAAAATATTCATTTCAGGTCATACACCGAGTATAATCGGTTATATATAAATGGTCCCCGCTTCCACCCGCAACTTTCCATCGGATTGCCAAAATCACCGAATCTGTGTACCTGAAAATGGGGAAAGGCGAGAATTAAGGCTCAGAATGAAACATGCCGATATTGTCTCGAAGAACACTTTTACGGGCCGTCCCTGGCTGGCAATCCCCGGGCGCACCCACCGGTGTTCGTGTGCTGGGTCCATAATATACTCTGAAACCGCTGATAAACTACGAGTAGGCATGTCGGGGAAGCAATTCAGCTGTTCAAGAAGAGAAACGAGGGAGAGCGCCCAAGGAACGCATAATGCAACCATGCAATCAAGCTGTAGACCATGGCAGGACCCATTAGACTTCAGGTTGCACTCGATGCTTTCGCAGAAGATTCCAATGTAGGAGCAATCCGATGTACGTGCTCCCACTTCATTCGAACTCTATCTCCATTTGGTACGTTCATTTGTGTGCAATCAGGCAAGAGGTTGCGGTTAGGCCGCATTACTCCTCCACCATCATCATCAAATTCTGAAATTCGTCGATTCACCCGCTTCCTTGCTCAAGCACTCAATCTACTACGTGTAGGGACGCTCGGAGCATCTTATACATATAGTGGAAAGAGTCACTTGCTCAAAAGAAGCGGTAGAACCTCGTCTTTCAGTGTTTCTGAGGTGTCAATATACACGAGTCGTTCTCAGACCGCGTGTTGTATCCCGAGCTCCTGCTTAAACCAAAAGTTTTAAAATTGAGGAAGTTATCTTCTTGTGAAAGAGTAAAAGTCCGTCCTGAAGGGGTCTTTCGAAGGGCTCCCCAAATTCCTCCCTTGCCAGGTCCATCCATCGGGATATTATCACTGCCGTGAGAGGCCGTCGGAGTTGCTGACTGAGCCCGGCCTTGCTGACTGAGCTACAACTCCAAAGAGTTATTCGTCCGCGTAAGCGTCGGTTTGTCGGGTATTGGAAAATCGTCGAAATCGCCAGAATTTTTGGGCCCAGAAAATAAATAATACTGAGCCCGTCTCTGACCTTCCCTCAACTACTACTGCCTCACACTCACTCGACCACTCTCTTCCAATTTTTCCTTATTTTTCCAACCCACTCTCGCTCGATTTCACTCAATGAGTCACACTACCAACACCGTGACTGATATCGCCGTGCCGAATGCGGCTCCCACCTCTGCTCTTCTCCGCACCGACTCCGCCAACAGTCTCGCGACCACCGTGCCCGTCTCGCAGCCTGGCTCGGTCGCTAACCTCGACACACTCAATGTCGATCTCGGCGCGTTCTTCGACAACACGCCTTCTGCTCCTGCTGCTCTAGTTATTTCCTCCGCCGGACCTTCTGGCTCTGATGCTCCTACGCCGACTGTCTCTGTGCCGCCCACGTCCGACAGGCCTGGGCCCTCACTTCCGCCGGCCGCTGGGCCAGTTAAAGCCTTTCTTGACCGCGTCGGGCTGACCGACATTCCGCCCAAAGATAAACGCTTTGATGGGAAGGCCGAGGTGCATCAGACCCAGCGCGACGTGCACTCTCTCGCGCAGCAAACCGGACGCATCGACGCCGACCTGCAGAAGCATCGGGCCAAAACCACCCAGGTGTTGGAGTGTGCGCAATCATATCTATTTGGTGTCAATTTTACCGCTGACGCGACCATAGATTTGTCTGCCCAGATAAAGAGCCTGCAGCAGCCGACCAAAAGTCCGCAGGCAACTATCGCCGCGAATGCGCGTGACATCAGTATGGCGAACGACCGCTTTGAGCAGCTCGAGCTCATCGTCACCAACACGGTGGCGCAAGTTGGCTCCATCGACGGCGCCCTCAAGACGCTCATTGCGCGTTTCAACGCGCAGGCCATGCCGGTACCCCCCCACTCTTGCTCCTGCGCCCGTCCCCGTCCCCGTCCCCGCCCCCATCGTCCCAGACGACGAGCCCATCGCGACTACGTCGAGTGCGATCGACACGTGCATGACGCTGACGGAGACCCTTCTCCAGCAGCTCGTCGCGAAGCGCAGTCGCTCTCCCGATGGCTCCGAGAACGAGCGCAACGTGCGTACTCGTCTCGCAGACTCTGCCCCTGCCCCCGCTGTCGTGGCACCCGCTGCTGCAACGGCTGCTGCTGTCGTTACGGTACCGCCGGTCATCGCACCAGCCCCCATCGTAGGCGCCCCACTGCCCCCCGCTCCTGCTAATCGTCACAGCTGCCCCTGCTTCCGCTCCCGCTCTGGCTCCTGCCCCAGCACCTGTGCCTGTCACTGTGGCCGCCCCCGTCGCAGTTGTCGCAGTTGGCGGCGCCAGCCCTCCCCCGCCCCTCCCTGCCTTCGATCCAACCAAGGAGGCACGCCTCGGGCCTGTCACCTGGGGTCGCAACATCACGGGGGAGTCCTCCATCGTGATCAAGGTGGTGTTGCCCGTCGCGCGCTCCATCATGCGTAGTTATCGCGCACGTCGCGGCCCTGACTCGAACACCATCATTGTGTGCTTCGAGTCAGCCGAAATTGCGACGTGGTTCATTGCCGCGTTCAATGCCGCCCGTGTCGCACCCTACGAGACTGTTTTCGCGTCCCCAAATGCGTAGGGGCAGTTCATATTAATCTTTTGTCGCAAAATTCTAACTGTACCTTCAACTCCCTTCCCTCCTTATCTCATACCCCCTCCCCCCTGATCCCCACTTCTAATGTATATACTTCCAATCTCTCTACCCCTGCAACGTTGTCGTCGTTGCCTCATACCCACTTACCTAATCTTTCCTTGTCTACTTCCTCTCATTCTACTTCTTGCTCAGACCTTTCTAATTCTAATTCCAATTCACTTGTCCTACCACCTCCCACCTCTCTAATTGGTATTAGAAGCTGGAATATAGATGGTTCTTTTATTTTGCTCATGAGCTGCCCCGAAACGCAAATAGAACTCCAAAAGTATGACTTCAACTTTTTTCAACAAACTCATCTTCTTCCTCAACAGCATGATACCGTGCGACTACCAGACGGTTATTCAATTGCTTCACACACCTGCCAACCTAAATCTGACTTCGGCAAATCTTGGGGCGGTGTTGCGACAGTGTCAAACTCAGCACGCGTCCCTTCAAAACTCCGTGAAGATCTATCTGGCCCAGACTTCATGGCCCATCAAATGGGCAACATCGTTCTCTACAACACCTATATTTTACCAGAAACAACTAACTGCCGATTCTCTACCTCGTCCACAGCGAGTCTAAACAAGTGCAGCACCAGTTGTTTTTGGTTTACCGAACAGACAGACGCTAGGCCACGGGAAACGTTGAGTCCGTCCCAAGCCACATAGCAGTCGCAGGAGTGCCAGCCGGACCTTCGGGGAAGACTGCCTCGCTATCGCCGGGGGTGTTGTAGAAGACCCGGGGTCGTTCTGTCGCAAGAGACCGTTGCAATTTCACCAACCGCTGAGTGTGGATTCATACCAACACAGTGACCTTCCGCGCCCCATCCACCTCCTCTTCATTGGGAACCTCCGTCGACTTCCTTATACCGCTCCGCTGAACTTCCTACCTTCACCCGGTTTGACCGATTTTACTCCGCCCTCGCCCAACTACCTTATCAACCACCTCGCCCGTCGCTCATATTACCAATGGCCGACGAAGACCAGAACCAGGGCACCACCTCTTACATGCCCGCTATGGACCTCGACCCCACCCCGAGAGAGACTAGGTCCTCTCGGATCACCCTCGCCCGTCTCCCCCCACTTTCGATGGCTCTGACAAGAGCAAGTGGGAAACCTTCCTCGACGCCCTCCTTAATTACCTATGGGCGTACGACTCGGAGTTTGACTCCGAAAAGAAGAAGATCGTGTTCACCCTTTCGTTACTGGGGCGAACCGATGGTGCCTCGTGCCCAGCCACAGACTGGGCATGTAATTGGTGAAAGCGCATGCTGCGCGAGGGGCTTGACAGCCTCTACCACTTTGATGATCTGATCTCGGATCTAGAAGCGACGTTCCAGGACAAGAACGTCAAGCAGACGGCGCACATGTGCCTTACGACAACTCGGCAGGGAAAGACTCCCCTGGCCGACTTCATCCAGGCTTTTGAGTTGAACACCGAAGAAGCGGGGTACTCCCCGAACGACAAGGACACCCCCCACAATACCTTTACTGTGGAAACCCGCGAGAACTTAGTGAACGAGGACGTCCAAAACCAGCTATACGCTGGAGGGGTAGAAGTCCCACAGGGGGCAAAGGAGGTGGCACTTGTCATAAGGGCATCCGAGTGGCATTTGCTGCGGCATTCCAGCCATGAGCTTATGTAATACAAGTATATCTGTGCATGAGTTCAATTCTCTCGAATGACATCCTTTCATTTGGACCCATTCTCAACCCAGTGACCATTTAAGTTACATATGTCATGGAGTTTGGTCAATGGAAAATGAACATAGAACAAGATATGCCTTTGTGCACTCTAGCTCTGGGACATGGAATTTTCTTGCTGACAATTTCACATTTATAGCTGACCAGACATTATTCACAAAGAGCTGGTACCTCCTTTGGAACTAGAATTCTAGTGCTTAAGCTCTTGCCCTGCCCTGTCAAAACAATAGCTGTTCCCTTCATGGGCACAGCAAACAGTTCTAAAATTTTGCCCCAGCTTGTCTGTACTACTGTATTAATATTTGGATGTCTGATGGGCGAGTCACATGTACTTGGTATTTTTTCCAGTTCTTACAAGAGATGCTTGATCTCTGGATCAGCTAATAATTCCCACGACCCCCCCCCCCCCCCCCCCCCAGAAAAGGAAGTTACCATCAGCAGCGCTCGAATGCTAGTGCGGCAGTAGTAGTGCTACCAGTCGACACCCAGCCCATGCTCACCTCCACTATCCGCATCCAGGCGTTGAAATTCAGTCTATAATCTCACTCTGCAAGAAGAATGTAGCAACACTCTGTAGTATATGATACACATGCACTACATATGCCATCAAAGACAGTGTTCCTTTGTTTTTTCTTCGGGTTCAATACATAGCAGAAGCATCACAGAAATACTGAAGGAAAAATGGCGACTCCTTTGCATCCGTCACAGCTCGACGGCGAAGGATGAGTCGGACAGCAGAAATCACCACTGGGTTCCTCATCAAGTACAGAAGTTTTCAAGCAGGTAGACAGAGAGAATGTAGATAGCAGAGCTGAATACTTGATTAACAGCTGTGAATGAGCAATAAGAGGGCTACATGATAGTACAGGACGAACAACGACTCTGAGCCGGCAGAAATGTGGCTGTGATCCCGGTTGATCCGACATTCAGATCATATTGGGTGATCCAGAGATCAAGCACCCCTTGAGTTCTTGGCTGCCTGATATGGCCACATGTCAGTAACTCAATAGTCTAGTCTCAGCCATAGCCGTGTTGTGAGATTTCAATTACATTATATATTTCACCTGATCCTCTTTTCCTTCTCTCCCGCAATGTATCCTTTTTGCAATATCTTTGCATCACATCACAGCCATCCCATACTTGCTTGCACCGTCCCCTCAGCACTATGTTGTATATGTGCATACAACTTTGACAATCCTATTTTATCTCATTGTCCCCTTATGAAGTGAAGATTTTATACTGCAAGTTTATTTTTTCTGGACTGAAATCCATGACATATGCAACCTAAATGGTCACTGGGTTGAGAATGGGTCCAAAATTAAAAGATGTCATCAGAGAGAATTGAACTCATGCACAGATATACTTGTATTACATAAGCCCATAGCAAGTACTGAGCAAGTGCCCTTGGAATGCCGCAGCAAATGCCACTTGGATGCCCTTATGACAAGTGCCACCTCCTTTGCCCCCTGTGTCCCGGAGAATTACGCGGGACTCAAGAAGAGGCTGACGGCGATCAGCGGGGTCATGGAGCGGAAGAAGCTCCGAGAGGCTGAACAGAGCCGGATGTTCTGGGCCCCGGCGCGTGCACAAGCGCCGGCTGCCAAGTCATCACCAGGGTTCGGGCCGGCGCCCAACCTTGCGAAGAAGATCGGGCCGGGGGAGACCGCCCCGATGGATGTGGACCGTGCGCGGCAGACACCACGCATTTTTAAATGCTATAACTGTGGCAAGGAAGGCCACATGAAGCGGGAGTGCCCAGAGCCTCCCAAGTCCAAATTCAATATCCGGTCGATCAAGACCGAGGACTACTCGCAGGACGACCTGCAGGCTCTCGCAGCCGTCCTTCGCGAGAAGGGTTTTTAAAGGGGCCCCCTCTTGCGGCCAAAGCGGCGCCCCCTGTCACGAACAAATATGCACATCTCAAAGACATTAATATTAGCAATGTAGTTACAGACCCGGCATATGATATTTATACCCCAGAAAATACTAGTCTACGAAAGAGCATAAACGATTTCCTAGTAGCTAGTGTAGAAAACAAACAAAAAATATGTATCTTGGAGAGTCAGAATCGGAAACGTAATATTCGCAATCGGAAGATGGACGAAGTAAATAAGAGATGGAGTGCATTCAAAAAGGCCCCTGGAACCCAAACCAGTGCGAAAAATAGTGAGATGAAAAAGGACGGCGATGCCGTGAGGGCTCAATCCCAGGATCAGGAGGAAGCGCCCAAACAAAAGAAAACACGCGTGACGCAGAGTCAGAAGAAGACACAGGCGGCGCAGAAGCTAGCACAGCCTGAGGATCGGCTTGCCAAGGAGATGAAGGAAATCCAGAAGCAGAGGTGGCATCACGAGATGCTAGTTCCCGTTACGTTGACTGCATTGGACACCGGGAAGACGCGCTGTCAAGGCTCTTCTCGACAACGGTTGCACTACCACGTGCATCGATCGAGATTATGCTAAGGCAGAAGGCTTCGAGCTCCACGAGCTTGACGTGCACATCGTCGCCCTCAACGCAGACGGAACGGAGAACTCTCGTGGAAAGATCACTCACTATGTTGAGTTGATGCTTTCGGTTGGACCCCACGTTGAGCGCCAACGGTTCTTGGTCACAGGATTGGGCGATAGCGCTCGCTGGCGGTCTTGACCACCAGCTTCAGCTGGGCGATTTCGAACCAGCATGGGCAGGCGAGGCCGCAGTTGTGGCGGGGAGGGTGGTAACGTTTGGTCGCGGGGACCCCGGGGTGCGACCTCGGACTCCGACGTTTCGGTCTCCGAGGCGACTCCGACGAGGGACCCGCTACTGCGACAGCGTCGGGCGCCGAGGGCCCAGAGCCGCTAGCCACGGCGGCCGCGGAGTTCGGGGGTCGGGGGTCGGAGTCGGCGGGGCCCGAAGTCCACTCGCACTTCACCTTGGACTGCTGACACTCGATGCAGCCCTGGGACCTCCCGATTTTCTTCAAACAAGTCCGCCCAGTGCGGCGGCAGCGGCGGCAGGCTGCCGGTGTTGTCAGCGACGACGCCGACGAACACCGATGACGACTTACCGTGGGGTGGGACAACGATATTCGAGGACGACATGGTGGTTCAAGTCAAGGGGGATTTTAAACTCCGACTCCGAATCGACCTCCTTATATATGTCTTTCACTTAACACTCCCGCGGCTGCGGATTTATCGGACTTACGGACATACCGGACTTCGGTCGCCGTCCTCGGACATTCTCGGACATCGGTGATTTCGGCAACCGATATTTTCCAGGCGGATCAAACAGGATTAACTCCGAAGACTCTTGAGGGTAAGAGTCTTACGAGGGGGATACTGTTATATCCGTGCTTTGTCGGACCGGCCGGCCCGGCCGGCCCGGTCCGGCAATTCCCGAGAGGGTTTTCACACTATGAAGGTCTACTGAGCGTTTCCCTTCTAATCACTGATTACTCATCGGGCCGACGGACTTGTATTTCTCCGAGGCCTTATTGTCTAGTCCGACTTCTTTCTCGGGTGTCCTTACCAAGCCCGAAGTCCTTTATTGTTTAACCTTACTAAGTCACCTTGCTACCTTATTGTTCAATGTTTCTTACTTACCAATATCTCGCACGCTATTGTATTCGAAAGACAATAGCGTACTTAGTTTAAAAAGCTAGTTAGATATGTTTTGTAGTTCAGTTTGATTATTGATTGTTTCTTCGCTATCTCGGCGTTGGTCGAGCCTCTGTCTTCATCCTCTATTCGGACTTCAACTCCGAACACCGAACTCCGTGACTCCAGACTATAGTCTTGTGCGGAACTGCGGACCCGAATAGTCGCTCACTCTATTCTTTGTAGTGTTGCGAGAAACCGCGAACTCCGAGGTCGGACTTCCTCGGCCTTGGCCTGACTCGACATATAACAGGTGCAGCAGATGGCAGAGGAAGCGAATCGTGGGAAGGAGCGCATGACCGAAGGGAAGGTCCCAGAGGAGTACCACGAGTTCGTGAAGGTGTTTGCGAAGGAATCGTTCGACGCCATGCCCAAGAAAAGGCCGTGGGATCACGCAATCGAGCTTAAGCCAGGATCAAAGGCTGTAGATTGCAAGATCTATCCGCTCTCGGTCACGGAGCAGGGGAAGTTGAATGAGTTCCTGGAGGAGAACCTGAAGAGTGGGAGGATCCGACCCTCGAAGTCACCTATGGCTTCGGTGTTCTTCTTCATGAAGAAAAAGGATGGCAGCCTACGACCAGTCCAGGATTACCGGAAGCTCAACGAGATGACAATAAAAAATCGTTATCCACTTCCGCTAATCTCGGAGCTCATAAATAAGCTCCGTGGCGCCAAGTACTTCACGAAGTTGGATATCCAATGGGGGTACAACAACGTGCGGATCAGGGAGGGAGATGAGTGGAAAGCGGCATTCAGGACGAAATGAGAGCTGTTTGAGCCGCTCATGATGTTCTTTGTCCTGACGAATTCCCCAGCAACGTTCCAGACAATGATGAACGACATCCTTCGAGAGCTCATAAACGAGGGAAAGGTCATAGTCTACCTGGACGATATCCTTATCTTCACCGACAACTTGGAGGAGCACAGAGCACTGACAAAGCGGGTACTTAAAATCCTGCAAGACAACAAGCTCTTTCTCAAACCAGAGAAGTGCGACTTTGAGAAGACGGAGATCGAGTATCTAGGAGTTATCACTTCCTACAACTCAATGAAGATGGACCCGGTGAAGATCAAGGGCGTGATGGAGTGGCCAGAACCAAAGAACCTTAAGCAGACACAGGCGTTCTTGGGTTTCACAAACTTCTATCGCCGCTTTATCCGAGGATACGCGGAGATAGCGAAGCCGATGACGAGGTTGACCGGGAAGGAAGGCTGGAGTTGGGGAGAGGAGCAGAAGAGAGTGTTCCAAAGGCTCAAGGATCGCATCGCCGAAGACGCCGTACTGGCGCTTCCCACAGATCACGGGAAGTTCCGAGTCGAGGCAGATGCATCAGACGGAGCTATAGGAGCGGAGCTCGCACAGGAGCAGGAGGGCGAATGGTGCCCTGTTGCTTTCATGTCTCATGGACTCAATGAGACTGAGCGGAACTACGAGATCTATGACAAAGAGATGCTCGTGATCATGACCGCACTGGACGAGTGGCGGGAGTTGTTGATGGGCGCAAGCCAAACGTTCGAGATCTTTACTGATCATCAAAATCTCGAATATTTCAAGAAGCCTCAGAAGGTTAACCGCAGACAGGCCCGGTGGATTCAGGAACTGGTGGAGTTCGATTTCACGTTGCACCACCGGCCTGGAGTGTTGAACAAGAAGGCAGATCTCTTATCTCGGAGATCGGATCACGACCAAGGGAAAGACGACAACGACAATGTCGTTCTGCTGAAGCCAGAGTATTTCCGAGCACAGGACATAGTGCTGGAAGGGCCAGAGGCAGGGATCTTGGAAGAGATAATTAAGGAGAAGAAGATCGATAAGAGCGTCAAGCTGGCGCTCGAGAAAAAGCTACCAGCCTGGGAAAAGAAGGACAATATTATATATTACAACGGACTTATATATGTACCCAGGAATCAGGAGTTACGCGATAAGATTATTGGACTCCATCATGACCTGCCCATGCTCGGCCATCCCGGAGAGAACCGCACGCAGGAAATGGTGGAGCGTAATTATTCGTGGCCGAGGCTGAGGAACCAGGTCGCCGAATATATAAAGGCCTGCGAGGCTTGTCAAAGGACTCGAGTGCACCGGTACAGGCAGGGAAAGCTTAACCCGCACAAGATCGCTGAGGGACCATGGCAGATTATATGGATGTATCTTATCGGTCTGCTGCCGGTCAGCAATGGCTTTAACGCCATCCAAGTCTGGGTTGACACTTACACAAAGATGCTGAGACTGCCGGAGACGGATCAGACATATCCGGTCTTCAACGAGGCACTTCTCACACCTTACGTGGAACCGCCCAAGGGACGAAAAGAGAAGCGGCCGGGACCGCAGATCGTGCAGGGAGAGAAGGAGTACGAAGTGGAGGAGATCCTCAACCACAGGAAACGTGGGCGAGGATACCAGTATTTAATCAAGTGGAAGGGATACCCGATCGGAGAACGGAATTGGGAGCCACGACAGAACTTGGCGAACGCACAGGAGCTCTTGGACAGATATAATGTTGAGCACTACCTAAACGCCAACCATGTCACGCTTGCCAAGATCGTAGATGGGATGTCCGATGACGAGAAGAAGGCACTAGCCGCTGAACTTAGACGCCAAGGCTTGATGCCACCCAAGGACGTGCAGGACGCAGAGGGTTTGATCGCCTGGGAACAGTCGCAGACCGATGGGATTCCGGTCTTGCCGCTGGGGCACTGGATTATTT